>JBCFYV010009882.1:31342673-31495173 GCA_039000515.1 Timema cristinae
GTTTACCCATTCCCCCTTCCCCTTCTTGCCGTGCGCGGTTGGCTGCGCACGGCTTCGTCGCGCCTGGAGCGTCGGGTTGCGTGGCTCGTCCACTCACTCTGGTTTCGGACTCAGATCCATGTGGGTCGACTGTTCACGAGCCTTTGGCTCTAGGTCATGGGCTTGTTGAGAGCAAGTCGAGATCACTGTGATGTTATCACGTGCGGAAATGGAGATGAGGTTTACTTTTTTACGTACAGTTGTGTAACCGAACCAACCAAGAGGCTATTCAACAAGGTCCACGATTCACTTCCGAATTATACATTGCCTTAGCTCAGTCGGTAACGAGTCTGCCTATTAATCCAAAAATCCCGGGTTTGATTCCCGGCATGGCTGATAAATCTATTATTGGTGAAATGTGGGTTTCCCCTTTTACAGTTATGAATTAGCGGCTAGGGCTGGATTTTATGTCTGTTCTAGAATTTATTTAGTATAAAAGTTGTGTGCTGATGATAAAAAGTTTCAGAAAGAGCACGTAAAACACCATAAATAACAATAAAACACTAATTCAGCCACCTTAATATATTAATGTTTTTACTTTAGATTGCCATAAAAATAATAAATCTTTATTGATGTCAAATATGCTACACATTGAAAATTAATAATAATTAAAAAATATTCACAGCTTAGCCTACGTATTTTCTTCCTGGAGAGTGTATACCTTTTCTTTTAGTCTGGTAGAAATTTTGTCTTTTACAGTCTTTTACAGTCTCTTATGTTGTAAGTTTTTCTTTGGCGCAAATGGCACCTTTTGTAGTGTTCATAGTACTGTAGTTGAATTATGCTCTAATTTAAATCTATATCTCTGTTAAATTTATCTTCAAAGTAGTATTACTGGGACAGGGCCATTAAAATAAAAATAATCACTTATTTGAAATTATATTGTAATATGATTATCGTATTATACTATTTTAGGCAAATAAATATCCAAATAAATTACACAATATTATGAAAATTATCCATGTTAGTTCTGTCACATATTGTTTTCACACATATTTTTAAAACGTTGACTAAAAATGTATTTCAAAATAAAAAGAGCATTTGGAAAAATTACCTAATAGAAGAATTTAATCAATTTATCACCATAATAATATAACTATAACTAATATTATCAATTTCAACCAATCTATAAATGCTACAACAATAGTGAATAGGATATCACTTAAAATTGGGATATCGAAAGAATTACTTTTTTAGTTCCATAATATTTTTATTTAAAGTCAAGAACTCAAAAATCACAAAACCACCTGCAACGAACTGCTCTATATGTTTTCAAATGTCTCATATCAACCTCGACCTTCTACTGGTACTACAGCAGACATTATCTTTAAAATAACTAATAATGTATCTGTGTTTATAGTTGGTAAATGCCTGTATTTCATGACACAGGAAAGAGTGAAATAAACTGCTATTATTATTTTGATTAGTCAGCTTTGTTATGACTGATTAAGACACAGAATGCAGCCGCTGTGAATGAATAAACAATTCATTCAATTTAAAACGAAAGGGGGGCCTTGATAGCTTTCATTGAAACAAATATTCATTCAAATGAAAACTATCGAATGATCATTCGATAGTTTAGGAACGATAGTTTTCATTATTCGATATTGCCCATCACTACACCCCAGGTGGTTTTAGAATCTAACCATCGATGTGTTGATGTAATGCTAGTAAGGACATGTAACGGGCACTGTAGTACTAGATGGCATTCGATGTCAGCATTTTAATAGAATCATTTAATAGCTCTGGATTTTTCTAGTATAAAGCAGTCTAGAAGGCAGTTGTTTCTCAGCCTGCTGCGCGAACAGTCGTGGGTGACTCAGCGCATCAATTTGAATATAGTGAATGGATCGTTCTAGTTATTTATTGAACTTTCGCCTTATTTGATGTTTTATATAAATAGCTGTTCCCAAGGCCTTGATTTATTGGAGATTGAACCAAGTGAATGGTATTGTGATCAAGCAAACTTTTAAAAGTTGATGTACTTATCTTCCTAAAAATGGACAAATTTTTATTGAACATTAATAAATATTGTAGGAGTGAACATAAAGATGATACACCACAAGCTAGTGGTGGGTATGTGAAGAAGCGAAAATTTCATTAATACGGCAGTTATTTGTATTTTGGCTTTACATCTGTGTACTGTGTATGACAGTTTTAGCACCGAAGTGCATGCTTCCAAGTAAGCTAAAACGCAATTTAAAACCAATAAACAAAACATGGTTGGTAAGCCTCACGACTATTTCACCATAAAGCTAATAGAATTAAAACAACAAAAAGGTACCTTTTCTCAGCAGATGTCAATACTAAGCAATGCCTTGCTAGCATTATACAAGGTTTCATATAGTCTCAAAGTGTAAAAAGCTCCATACTATGGCAGAACAACTAATTCTACTGGCTTCTGTAGATTTGGTTAACATTATGATAGGGGAGTCTGGGGAAACTGCTTTCAAAGGCGCCTTTATTTAACAATAATATCAGTCGCAGAATCCAGCACATGGCAGAGGATCTCAATGATCAACTAATCGAAAAAATAAAAGATAAGGAATTTGGGTTGCAGCTGGATGAGGCCACGGACAGTAATAAGGATGCAAATTTGATTTGTTAAGCACAGTTCATAGATGGAAATGACATTGTGGAAGAACTATTTTGTAAAAATATCACTGCAAGTACAAAGGCTTAAGACTCGTTCGAGATCCTGGACAGATTTATAGTTGAAAATAATTTGGAGTGGACAAAGTGTGTTGTACCACCCCACTCTCACTTTATTTAGTTATGGCCACAATAGACTAAAAAAAGAGGGGGATGATAACTAAAGGAAATAATTATATGAAAAAGTAAAACATTTGCAGGTTAATGAAATATTTAAATTTTATTTAAAGTAACAAATGGTGTTAAAACAACAAGTTGCATGATCTTACAGGTCTTACTGAAGTGTGCTGAAAAACAAATAAATCTTAGAAATTTATTACATGTGCAGTTCGTTTCAAAAGTATAAGGAATATAGTTATATAATATAAACTTGTCTATAAGAGACCAATGAAAAAACAAAATAGTTGCTATTATTTAAATAACTTTTTTAAATGATATACAAGCTTTTAATTCACCATAGTGAATTAAGATCAAATAAAATCAAAAGGATTAAAAGTTTAGATTACTAAATTTTAACAAAAATTTCAAAGAGCTTAGTGAGTCTCTTTTAAATGGTTTACAACACGTCAAATTCACACAAGTGAATAGACTAAACAGTTTTAAATTTAGGGAATAAATTTATATTTAAATATCGCACCAGAAATTTACTTAAAGTTTTAACTTCTAAATACAAAATCACAAAGAGCTAAATGAGCCTCTTTCAAATGGTTCACAACGCGTCAGATTTACACCAGTGAATACAGACAAGACAGTTAAATTTATGGAATAAATTTAAATTTCGCACCACATATGTACTTAAATTTTAAAGCACAAAGGTTTGACTTCCCGACTAAACTCAAACCTTCGTGGGACAATTACCCTCGTCACTTATAAAGAATTAAACCAAATTCACACATTTAAATATTTAATATTAAAAATAGAAAAAGTTAAGTTACAGAAATTGTAATTTTTCCTAAATGAATCAGCGAGTATTAAAGTCAAAACCATATTAAACAACAAAAATAAGTTACTATAACATTAACTTCAAAGCAAAGGAGTCTTCAAAATAACCAACAAAAGAAACATTATAAATTTAAAGAATTTAAATTACTGATAACCACAAAAGCAAAAATTTAATATTTAACCTAAATATTGCAAGACACAAAAGAGAACCAAAAAATGTGGCTATCTCTTTAAACCAAGAAAATACAACGATATTAGCACCCAAGCGGCAACAGGAAGCATTAGGTGCTCCATAATATAATTTACGTTTAAAAATAAAAGTTTTAAGCAAAACATTACCGATGCCTGTACTGACAGATTTCCATAACAAAATAAATCAAAGTATTTTAAGAAATTCAAACCAATCTCAGCAATTTATATTTATAGATTTAAACAAAGATATTATAAGCCATCCTGCCTAGATAACGTTCTAGCCATGAACAGTACTTCTCTTTGAAGTGGCGATTGTAATAGTCCTCGATATTGTTTGTGGTCCCTCGTTAAATAGGTCTAGTTGCAGATTGGGAAGGTGGGAGTTCTCCTTTGTTATTAAGTCATCTGCAAACATATGGTGGGAAGGCTTTGTTGTATTCATCACGTAGGCCGGGTTCTTGTTGTCTTGATCATCTGTCACTGCTTTCGACTCACAAGACGAGCAGGTGTAGAGCTATGCTTGTTAAGTCACGTACGCCAACCCAGGTGTCCAACATATGAATGGTCTTCCAATAGTACAATATTGGCTAATCAGAGCATTGCTGGCTTTCTCCGTTGGAACATCAGAGTGCCGCACAATTGTAGCTTGTTTTGGACGTCTCTTCATTCTAGCATTCGTGGTGAGCAGGTTGGACTTGCACGTCGGTCTACACTGGGCAGATATACGCGTGAGTATAGACCCATATGTGACATAGTAAGATCATGATGTTTAATAATGCTAGATTTCTATGAGTATAAGATTATTTGGGGTAGTTCTTTAAGCTGGCAGGTTCTATTGGTATTTCTATAGCAGGATGACAATAAATATTAGCTTGTTTCAGGCGGGTAGTAGCATTGTAATATTAGCAGTTCACGCTAATGTTCCAGTGTTTGTACTTATTAGGGTCGTTCGATATCCAAACATTATGGAGAATTGCAGGCGCTTATTCGAAGCAAAGCTCCGGACTCACTGTGAACCCATAGCATCATTCACAGAGAAGCACTCCCATCAAAGCTTCTGAGCCTTCCACTGAATCTGGTCTAAGAATGTGGTAAACTTTATAAAAACTCGACCAATGAAAGCAAGGTTCTTCAAAAAATTGTGTGAAGAAATGGGAGCCGAATACAGGTATATGTTGTACTACTGGCCCTCGCGATGGCTCTCTCGTATCAATTTATTGTCACGTACATTTGAATTACGGCAGGAATATACACTTTTCTTGAAGAGTAAAAACACGACTATGCCGAACACTTCACGGAAACAGATTTTTTGGTAAAACTAGAATTATTATGTGATATCATTGGAAAGTTAATTGTGTTGCATCTCTCCCTGCAGGGAGGCAACATGCACATTTTGAAATTAGTCGAGAATATTTCAGCTTTCATAAAAAATGTACAACTTTGTAGAAGAAAAATTAATGAAGATGGTGGAAAATATTGTTTCCCCGTGTTACATCAGTTTGTAATCTCCAATGAAGTTGATTTCTCTCCCTACATAAAATCTGTTTATCAAGAGCACCTATCACAGCTTATCAACTGGTTTGAAAAATACTTTAAAGAAGATGAAAGCGATAAGTTTGCATAGATTCAAGACCCATTCAGGACCAAAGCTCCATCTTAATTTACTTCTGTAGAAGGAGAAAATCTTATTGATCTGTCTTGCGACAATTCACTGAAGACAATTCGACAGCATGGAACTGAAATTTGGATATCAGTAAAAAAAAAATATCCGCTGCATAGTGGTAAAGCTCAGCGATTCTTAATTTCATTTGCGACGACATATTTGTGCCAAGCTGGGTTTTTGGCGCTCGCTGCAATAAAAAGCAAGTATCGTTCAAAAACCAACGTGGAACGGGAAAGAGGGTGACATGTCCAGTTTGATTCCAAGATTTGGGAAGATGTGCAGTGAACAACAGGCTCACCCATCCAACTAATTATGATTTATTTATTCAAGTATTTGGCTGTTCAAAGTATGTACCTATTTAATATTTTTTACATAAATGGTTTGTGAATTTTAATTACGTGCAAATATTAGGTAGTTAAATGTTCTGACTTTGGTCACCATGAAAAAATCCTGATACACTAAGGGTGCTATGAGCCAAAAAGGTTTGGGAACCATTGATCTAGCCTGTGTGTTCTAGTGAATATTAAACTATACTTTCGCTTCACTATTGACCTTATCACACCTCCAATACAATTCCAACTTAACTTCAAAAGTAGAAATTATCGATAATGAATATTGAAATTTTGGTTGTGATAAGATAAATCTATTTAATAATATAAGTAAGTCAGTTTGTGGTATACGAGGACACCCCATTAATCACGATTTTAATGGCTCCTGAGATGACATGTTGATGGGTAGGTAGGGGGGGATGGGTTGGAGCACGCGATGTTGGTAGAGGGAGGGGGTGTAGAGCATCTGGGTGCTGAGGGTTTGTGTCTCCTGGGATGGGGGGTTGAAGCACCTGGCTGCCTGTGAGGGGGGAGGACACAACTTGGTTCTCTCTCTCAGGGTTGAGTGTTCTCTCTTCCGACGAGCCGGCGAGTTTTTTTTTCTCGGGTCTCGAAGTATCCACTCTACCTTCACGCAAATGCGGGTTCACTTCCTCAAACCCTGATGGTCAAGGATATGACAAGTATTATTCCCTTCTAAGTCAATAATCATTTAATGAGTTTAAAAGAATTGTTTACATCAGGGTCGTGTGCGTGTGTTAGGATAACTGAACTTAATCTAAGTCAATAACCATTAATCACTATTTTAATAGTTCCTGAGATGACAGGATGGGGGGGAGGGTGAGGGGGATAGGAAGGGTTGTAGCACACGATGGTGGCAGAGGGAAGGAGGGGATGGAGGGGGGGATGGAGCACCTGGGTGCGGGTGGAGTGGGGACAATATTTTTTTGGTTGAGAATACGGCGACACTCGGGGGAGGGTTCCTTGGTGATGTGAGGTAGGGGGGTTGAAGCACCAGGATGGCTGAGAGGGGGCGAGGGGAGACTACCTCCATGCAAATGCGGGTCGTCTCACGGTCTCGAAGTATCCACTCTACCTCTACGCAAATGCGGGTTCACTTCCCAAAGGTCGTCTCACGGCCTGGGTCGGGTCTCGAAGTATCCACTCTACCTCCACGCAAATGCGGGTTCACTTCCCAATTCCTACGTGGGAGGGCAGCTCATGGACCTGGGGGGATATGACAAGTATATTCTCTCTCAAACCCTGTTGGTCAGTCCTAGCAAAGATTGGGAATTAAGGATATGACAAGTATTATTCCCTTCTAAGTCTGGGTCTCGAAGTATCCACTCTACCTTCACGCAAATGCGGGTTCATTCCCAAGAGTTGTCTCACGGCCTGGCGGATCCACTCTACCTTCACACAAATGCGGGTTCACTTCCTCAAACCCTGATGGTCAGTCCTAGCAAAGATTAGGAATTAAGGATATGACAAGTATTATTCCCTGCTGAGATGAGCGAGGGGGAGACTATAAATATTTCACTCTACCTCCACGCAAATGCGGGTTGTCTCACGGCCTGGCGGATCCACTCTACCTTCACTCAAATGCGGGTTCACTTCCTCAAACCCTGATGGTCAAGATTGGGAATTAAGGATATGACAAGTATTATTCTATTCTAAGTCAATAATCATTGAATGAGTTTAAAAGAATTGTTTACTTCATCAGGAAACAGCCTAATGGAACAGGATACAGATCTAGAGGTTCCCGGGTTCAATCCTCACAGGAAACAGCCTAATGGAACAGGATACAGATCTAGAGGTTCCAGGTTCAATCCTCATAGGAAACAGCCTAACGGAACAGGATACAGATCTAGAGGTTCCCGGGTTCAATCCTCACAGGAAACAGCCTAATGGAACAGGATACAGATCTAGAGGTTCTCGGGTTCAATCCTCATAGGAAACAGCCTAATGGAACAGGATACAGATCTAGAGGTCCCAGGTTCAATCCTCATAGGAAACAGCCTAACGGAACAGACTAGTGATCTAGAAGTTCCCGGGTTCAATCCTCACAGGAAACAACCTAACGGAACAGGCTACTGATCTAGAGGTTCCCGGGTTCAATCCTCGGCACTTTCACAGGAAACAACTTAACGGAACAGGCTACTGATCTAGATGTACAGGGTTCAATCCTCGACACTTTCACAGGAAACAACTTAACGGAACAGGCTACAGATCTAGAGGTCCCGAGTTCAATCCCTAGATCACAGAAAACAACTTAACGGAACAGGCTAATGATCTAGATGTTCCCAGGAAACAACCTGGATATGACAAGTATTATTCAGTACAAAATTCTCCTCTCTCTCTCTCTCTCAAAGTCTTAGTTTTTTTCGGTATGGAACACCCGGGTGGAGGGGTTATCTCTCGCATCGTGACGTAGCGTTTAGACCCTATGGGCAGGGTTATAAGGCGCCCCACACGGTAAAGTGTGTCGTGGCGGGCTTGACCTAGTGACTGCGGTGCACAGCTGCTCTTGAAAGAGCCGTACATTATCATAACAGTCAAGGTATTAGAACATAAATTTCATTCCAAGTGACATGCTTAGAATCATAATACTTAAGTAGTTTTCACATTGAGGGTCTAGATCTGTGTACTTTGTAGGAGGGGGAGAGGCGTGGCTTGGAGCCTATAAATAGGGGTGGTCAGCCCTATCATTAACCGGTAGCTATATTAGCCATGGCGTCAGAATTTGTGGCCGCATTTTTGACGGAGGTGGGATGTAATGAGATACTTCCACGTAAATTGACTGACTTGGAGATAGGTCACGCGTACCGTATTTCTTCGATAAAATCGGTAAATACGCGATTCGGTCGTCGTATACTTACTGTACTCGATGCCAAGTATCAAGTTTGGCTGCCGCGAAGATTTTCGACGCTCACCGACCTTCAGATAGAGGATATCTCGAAAGCGGATCTGCTACTTGTCTACAAAGGTCTCTCTACCGTCACCAAAACAGCCATCCTGAACTTTGAAGGTAAGTGTGCGTGGGTGTTAGGGTAACTGAACTTAAGTCAATAATCTTTGAATGAGTTTAAAAGAATTGTTTACATCAGGGTCGTGTGCGTGTGCGAGTGTGTGTTAATCTAAGACAATAATCGTTGAATGAGTTTTAAAAAGAATTGTTTACATCATTAAATATCAATAATCGTTGAATTGTTTTCAAGTTAAATGAGTTTAAAAGAATTGTTTACATCATTAACTAACAATATGTGCGTGTGTGTGTTTAGGATAACTGAACTTAATCTAAGTCAATAATTATTGAATGAGTTTAAAAAGAATTGTTTACATCATTACCTAACAATGTGTGTGTGAGTGTGTGAGTTTAAAAGAATTGTTTACTTCAACATGAATTATGAAAATAGACCTAAAAAAATTAAACAATTAACTTACGATGATTCTTAGGGTTAATTAACTAAATTGGAGTAATATATCAATTACTCGATTGCTCAAGATTATTTAGATGACTTGTCATCAAAATTTAGCCCTTGATGGTTACATTTACGGTGAACCGGGACAACAGCATCCTTCAATTGACACTCAATAATAAACCTGGTAAACCTAGAGGTCTAGGGTTCAATCCTCGGTCCTGGTCAATAATCAACGAATGAATAGTTTACATCATTAACTAACGATACAAGGTTCAAACCTCACTTCCTAGGATAATTGTGTTTAATCTATTCCTCGTAAGACCTAAGTCAATAATCATTGAATTGTTTTCAGGTTAAATGTGAATAGTTTAAGTACATTTTCGTCATGGTTAATAATGCTTTAAAGGAATATCGAGAATTTAACACGAGTGAATATCCACCCTCTTTTAACAGAAGGGATCCGGGGAGTTTAAACACACTTTTTTTGTTACCTTCTTTTCTACTCTTCCTTCTTTTAACGGAAGGGGGGCGAGGGATGGCAATCTCCAGCAACAAAAAAAGAAATATTTAAACCTTTCTGTATTTACAGTAAACTAAAAAATATCACAAACAGCTTTCGTAGAAATCTTCCATACTAGCCGTTCTGGTTCTACACTTAAGTAATACTGTTTAGGGATTAATAAGGTTATATTTTTAGAGGAAATGTGTACAAATTTGCGTGGTTAGAGAGACTAGAAAAACCATTAGGTTAAAACCATCCTGGGCGAGAGTCGAACCTTGACCCTCCCAATACGAGAGTAAGGCAGTGACTGAAGCAGCTAGGTAGCCTGATGGTCTAGGGGTAAGGTGTCAGACTTTTTTATGATTACTCATCACAGTCGTTCCTGTTTGTTTGTTTACAGCCATCTCGAGCTCACGGGGGACTGTACCTGAATGAAGAGGAGGCTAAATAGGAGAGCATAGAGAGAACATGACAGAACCTCCAGCTAAAAGAGCGCGCTATTCTTCTCCACCCCTCATTATATCTCGACAAATAAATGGAAATAAAGTGTATACTCTCAGTGAATTAACCTCGAATGAGCAACTTTTAATTAATTATCTAAAACGTGATATCACAACACAAGTATATAAAGCATACATTGAGCATACACCAGGATTGATTAAGACCTCGAGCGTTTTGATACTCGGACATGAGGATATAGATAGACAGATCCGAACACTTTTGACTCAGTCACACGACTTAGGTACGGGATTTACCCAGTTTAGACTTTACCTGGAACCGTTAGGTCTCTCATTGAAACTTATTGAGCAGGCGTACACCCACCGTATAAAAACCTATTCTATCACTAACGAATTGCCTTACAAGGATGCCGTCCAGTTTCTTGTCGTGTGCGGAGGTATATACGTAAAGACGGTAGAAGAAACAATTGCAAATGACTCGATAAAGGTAAATTGCAGCCTCATTTGCGAGTTTAGACATCCTACCGAAGGTAGAATTGAGAAAGGGTATTTAAACTCTAGTCTATGCGGTATATTTAACACTACAAACTTGGAGGAGTTATATGAGAATAATGTAGTTTTCCCCCTCCTTGCTCAAATTGAAGGTTTTGTTTCTAGAGACTCAGGTTGGATGTATGACGGTACATTGGAGATGAGAATAAATCTCTCTAAAAACACGGTTTTCACGATCGGGGCTCGGGTTCAAATCCCAGAAACTATAGCCAGGCGTGAAGCGTTGATAAATGTGCAATGTGAAGAAGGTCATTGTTTCCCTGTATCTGTTCTATCCTGTCTTTTTGAACCGACGGGAAAAGCTCAAAGTTTATCCTCTTACCCTAATTTTCGAGACGTGTTGAATCTAGACAGGATCCCTCTCCCTTTCCAAATGAGATATATCGAGCGTTTGAAAAGCTTAACGATATATCTATAAATGTGTACACTCCAAAGCATGATGGGAGTGACTCTTATATTGACACAGCTGACACCTCTAAAAAACTAGTAATTGTTCCCGTACACGTTAGTGCTAAAGAGCGCGCTAGACATGTTCATTTATTTATGATAAGAGTACACGGGACAGAAACATATCATTTCAGCTGGATTAAAAATCTGTCACGGTTAATAAACCCTCAACTACAGCGAGCGTCTAGCGGAGGACGTAGATACTTTTGTGATAGATGCCTGTCCGCTTTTTTGACAGAAAATAAACTCACAAAACATAAAGAGGCATGTATAAAATTCAACGCGGTAAGGAGTACATTCCCTCAAGGGGAAGATAAATTCCTCACGTTCACTCAGTATAAGCAACAGGAGAAAACGGGATTTATCGTGTATGCGGACCTGGAGAGCCTACTTATGCCTATAGAGACGAGTGATCCCGACCCAAAATTTTAACATACTGAGAATGTTCAGCGTCATGTAGCTTATCCTGTAGGAATGTACGTTAAATGAAATTTTGACGATAGTCTCTCAGAGTACCGTCATTTCACGGGAAAAGATTGTACTGACCAATTTGTTGAGGCGCTCATAGATACTGCGAAGCGTGTACTAGAGTACTATAGTACCGTTATACCGATGAAACCGTTAACTCCTGCTCAAAGAGACGCTCATAATACAGCCTCTCATTGCCATATATGCGAGAAGCCCTACAAGAATGATGATATTCGGGTTATGGATCATTGTCACTTGACTGGACTTTATCGTGGGAGTAGTCACGCAGGGTGTAATATTAATTACAAGAACCCGAGTCACCTGAGCGAAGTAATCCATAACGCGCGTTGCTACGATAATTTTTTCCTTCTAGAATCACTCGTTGAACGTAGAGAAACTGATCCGTTCACGGGAGAGAGCGTTCTCATCAATCCGGGAAAAGTCAGAGTTATTGGAGAGACAATGGGAAGATTCAAAGTAATCATGAAATATATTTGGTGCGGGTTTCGAGGGATCACAATTAAAATTATAGATAGTTTCAGTTTTCTATGTACTTCCCTAGAGAAATGCGTATATTACCTCGAACCCGGGCAACTTAAAATCACGCGTAAGTGCCATCCTGAGGATGAACGCTTTAAATTAGTTACACGAAAAGGAGTGTTCCCCTATGATTATATTGATTCATTCGAGCGGCTAGACGAGACTCAGTTACCGAGCAAAGATAAATTTTACAACGCGCTCACGGATAGTCATATCTCTCAGGAAGACTATGATCACGCTTGTGAGGTTTGGCGAGTATTCGAATGTAAGAATCTTTGGGACTATTCGAACCTCTACCTGTACACGGACGTAACTTTACTGGGTGACGTCTTTGAGAACTTTCGTGATCTCTGCATGAAGACGTATAGGCTAGATCCTGGATGGTCCCTTACAGCTCCCAGTCTAGCGTACCAGGCTCTATTGAGAATAACCCGGGTACGGCTCGAATTAATCGATGATGTGGACACTCATCAATTCATTGAGGGGGCTATCCGCGGAGGGATATGTTTTGTGGCTAATCGTCACGCTGTAGCGAATAATCGCTATATGGATACGTTTGATCCTTCCAAGCCCGAGTCCTACATTGTCTATCTAGACGTGAATGGACTATATTCATTTAGTATGCTGTCCTCACTTCCCTATGGAGAGTTCAGGTGGCTCGAAGATGACGAAATTCCTCGATTGGACGTGCTAAAAGTAGAGGACGATGCGGATACGGGCTATATCTTGCAGGTAGATCTTGAATACCCGCAAGATGTGCACGACGCTCATTCTGACTTGCCGTTCTGTCCTGAGAAAGGGATTCCACCCGTAGGGAAACAGGAGAAACTGTTAACAACTTTAGCTGATAAGACGGGGTACGTCATTCACTACCGTCATCTAAAGCTATGTTTAGCCAACGGGTTGAAACTGACGAGAGTTCACCGTGTTCTCAGTTTCAAGCAAGCGCCGTGGATGGCTCCGTATATCAGGTTGAACGCGGAAATGAGGGGTAAAGCGAGTAATCAATTTGAAAACATGTTTTTCAAACTGATGAACAATGCCGCATTCGGCCGCCTCATATCTAACAAGAGGGCTTACCGTACGATAAAGATAGCTACCAAGTGGGATGGGAAATTTGGAGCGGGTAACCTTATAGCCAGTCCTAACTTTAAAAACCGCTCGATAGTGTCAGAAAACCTAGTCATCATCGAGATGGAGCCGCAAGAGATTTACTTTGATATGCCTATCTATGCAGGATTCGCCATTTTGGAAATCTCGAAGGTAGTCATGTACGGTCTGCATTACCAGGTTATGATCCCTGCCTTCCCCCAAGGTACGTTAAAACTTCAATACACTGATACTGACTCACTTCTCTACTACATGACTGTTGAAGATGCATACCAGAGACTCGCCCTGTTGGCTAATGAGTACCTGGACACCTCCACCTACGGACAAGACAATGTTTACAGGACGCCGGGGGTGCTCGGTAAACTAAAAGACGAGACTCGAGGTCAGATCATCACTGAGTTCATTGGTTTACGTCCTAAACTCTATTCATTCTCGGTACAAGGAGTTGGGAGACTCTCAAGGCTAAAGGGGTGAAGAGTAGCGCGTTAAGAACGCTTTCATTAGAGGATTATCGTAATTGTTTGACAGATGAGACGATAGTCATGAGAGAGGCTCGTTCAATAAGAGCTGTAGGATTCAAACTTTACACACAAAAACTCAATAGGGTTGCTCTATGCTCTATCGACGATAAAAGATATAGAGTACCAGGAACTGTCAATACTCTTCCTTGGTCCCATTACTCAATCAGACCGTCAACTCTATAGTGAACAGCGCGTCTATGTGAAAAAAATCATAAGTGATTAGAACTATACCTAAAAAATATTCACGTCATGTACTCTATAGTGTTAATGTATAAATATTCATGTTCTGTACTCTATAGTGTAAGTGATTAGTGTTAATGTATAATTTCAAGAACTATAACTTGTGGAAAAAACCCAACTAATTTAGTATGTATCTATGTGTTTTAAATCTTTATATTCATTAAATAAAAAAACAATTTCAAGAACTATAACTTGTATCTATGTGTTTTAAATCTATGAATCTTGTAAAAGAATTAATGAAAAGGCTAATGGACTGTATGTGTTTTTTAAGGTAATTAATGGTTGAACTTTGCTGTACTAAGCTAATAAATGACTGAACTTTGCCTGTTTTTTTTTTTAAGATAATAAATGACTGAACTCTAAGCAACCACCTTTAAACTTTGACGAGCATGATGATAAATAATAGTCTAGTAATGTTTAGATATCGTTGATGAAAGTTCTAATTGATTTAAACTGTACTTTGTGTCTAATAAATCTTAAGTGTTAAGCTGGTTCGAACCTTGTATTGACAGTTAATGATGTAAACAAATCTTTTTTAAAGATTTTAAAAGATTATTAACTAATACCACAGAACTAACATTATACCATCATCATACGCGCTACCGGGGTTAGCTGATGGTCTAGGTGTAAGGGGTCAGACTTCTATGCTGACGGCCGGGGTTCAATCCTCGGTCCCGCCACAAACCCTTCCCTCACCGAGGAATGCCAGGCCTCCACCGTTAAAATGCTCGCAATGAAGAAGAACCCTCTGTCACCTACACTCCTATCGTATACGAGCTGTCAGCAAGAAATATGGTGTGTAAAGAGGGACGTGAACAAAACATATCTAGAATTCTTATTGGAAGGTCGGGACTCAGCCCATGCTCTTACCTCTGAGTTATCCAGGATTCGCCCCGTACCCATGATGAATGACCATGAGTCATTGATGAACGGGAGAAAAAACAGCCAGACCGTACGAGAGACAACCCCGAAGGTCAGCTGCTCCGCACCCAACCCATCACCCCATCACATGCTCCAAGGATCTCTAGATCAGTAGCCTGTTCCATTAGGTTGTTTCCTATGATCTACACTAGCTGTCAGTTACCAACACTCATATAATGGATATTGAGAAACATATCAAAAGAGTACCGGTAGAACTGTTAGTAGTTAGTTTTATTGAATAGTAAACGTATTTGCAAAGAATGCTATTGGCAATATAATCTAGATTCTAAAAGATAAGAGGCGGGCTATCAACAGCACCGCAAACACTGAAAACAACTACTGCTTTATGATTGGTCAAACTATTAGAGTGCTTGTCTCCAATCTGATCCTGACTTCATACTATTATAGTGCTTGTCTTCAATCTGGTCCAGACTTCATACTGTTAGAGTGCTTGTCTTCAATCTGGTCCAGACTTCATACTGTTAGAGTGCTTGTCTCTAATCTGTTCCTACTTCATACTGTTAGAGTGCCTGTCTCCAATCTGTTCCTACTTCATAGTGTTAGAGTGCTTGTATCCAATCTGATCCTACTTCATATTGTAAGAGTGCTTATCTTCAATCTGATTCTACTTCATACTGTTAGAGTGCTTGTCTTCGATCTGGTCCAGACTTCATACTGTTAGAGGGCTTGTCTTCAATCTGGTCAAGACTTCATACTGTTAGAGTGCTTGTCTTCAATCTGGTCCAGACATCATACTGTTATAGTGTTTGTCTTCAATCTGGTCCAGACTTCATAATGTTAGAGTGCTTGTCTCCAATCTGTTCCTACTTCATACTGTTAGAGTGCTTGTCTCCAATCTGATCCTACTTCATATTGTTAGGGTCCTTGTCTCCTTCATACTATTATAGTGCTTGTCTCCAATCTGGTCCAGACTTCATACTGTTAGAGTGCTTGTCTTCAATCTGATCCAGACTTCATACTGTTAGAGTGCTTGTCTCTAATCTGTTCCTACTTCATACTGTTAGAGTGCCTGTCTCCAATCTGTTCCTACTTCATACTGTTAGAGTGCTTGTCTCCAATCTATTTCTACTTCATATTGTTAGAGTGCTTGTCTCCAATCTGATCCTACTTCAAATTGATAGAGTGCTTGTCTTCAATCTGGTCCAGACTTCATACTGTTAGAGTGCTTGTCTCTAATCTGTTCCTACTTCATACTGTTAGAGTGCTTATCTTCAATCTGATTCTACTTCATAGTGTTAGAGTGCTTGTCCTCAATCTGGCCCAGACTTCATACTGTTAGAGTGCTTGTCTTCAAATCTGTTTCTACTTCATACTTTTAGAGTGCTTGTCTCCAATCTGGTCCAGACGTCATACTGTTATAGTGATTGTCTTCAATCTGGTCCAGACTTCATAATGTTAGAGTGCTTGTCTCCAATCTGTTCCTACTTCATACTGTTAGAGTGCTTGTCTCCAATCTGATTCTACTTCATACTGTTAGAGTGCTTGTCTCCAATCTGTTCCTACTTCATATTGTTAGAGTGCTTGTCTCCAATCTGATCCTACTTCATATTGTTAGAGTGCTTATATTCAATCTGATTCTACTTCATACTGTTAGAGTGCTTGTCTTCAATCTGGTTCTGTTCCTACTTCATACTGTTAGAGTGCTTGTCTTCAATCTGGCCCAGACTTCATACTGTTAGAGTGCTTGTCTTCAATCTGATTCTACTTCATACTGTTAGAGTGCTTGTCTCCAATCTGGTCCAGACGTCATACTGTTATAGTGATTGTCTTCAATCTGGTCCAGACTTCATAATGTTTGAGTGCTTGTCTCCAATCTGTTCCTACTTCATATTGTTAGAGTGCCTATCTTCAATCTGATTCTAATTCATACTGTTAGAGTGCTTGTATCCAATCTGATCCTACTTCATATTGTAAGAGTGCTTATCTTCAATCTGATTCTACTTCATACTGTTAGAGTGCTTGTCTCCAAACTGATCCTACTTCATATTGTTAGAGTGCTTATCTTCAATCTGTTCCTACTTCATAATGTTAGAGTGCTTGTCTTCAATCTGGTCCAGACTTCATACTGTTAGAGTGCTTGTCTCTAATCTGTTCCTACTTCATACTGTTAGAGTGCTTATCTTCAATCTGATTCTACTTCATACTGTTAGAGTGCTTGTCTCCAATCTGTTCCTACTTCATACTGTTAGAGTGCTTGTCTTCAATCTGGCCCAGACTTCATACTGTTAGAGTGCTTGTCTCTAATCTGTTCCTACTTCATACTGTTAGAGTGCTTGTCTCTAATCTGTTCCTACTTCATACTCCTAGAGTGCTTATCTTCAATTTGATTCTACTTCATACTGTTAGTGCGCATGTCTCCAATCTGTTCCTACTTCATACTGTTAGAGTGCTTGTATCCAATCTGATCCTACTTCATATTGTAAGAGTGCTTATCTTCAATCTGATTCTACTTAATACTGTTAGAGTGTTTGTCTCCAAACTGATCCTACTTCATATTTTTAGAGTGCTTATCTTCAATCTGATTCTACTTCATACTGTTAGAGTGCTTGTCCCCAATCTATTTCTACTTCATATTGTTAGAGTGCTTGTCTCCAATCTGGTCCAGACTTCATATTGTTAGAGTGCTTATCTTCAATCTGTTCCTACTTCATACTGTTAGAGTGCTTGTCTCCAATCTATTCCTACTTCATATTGTTAGAGTGCTTGTCTCCAATCTGATCCTACTTCATATTGTTAGAGTGCTTATCTTCAATCTGTTCCTACTTCATACTGTTAGAGTGCTTGTCTCCAATCTGATTCTACTTCATACTGTTAGAGTGCTTGTCTCCAATCTGTTCCTACTTCATATTGTTAGAGTGCTTATCTTCAATTTGATTCTACTTCATACTGTTAGTGCGCTTGTCCCCAATCTGTTCCTACTTCATATTGTTAGACATCATGTGCCGTCTACAAGCTGAAGGAAGGGGACGAGCCACAAATTCTCAGCGAAGACGCCCCCCTGCTCGACGAAGACGCTTTGTGCATCGAGCTGGATCGGATCGAGCGGGAGGAACTCGACCGTGTCAAAAGCATCTCTGAACTCGAAAAGTATCGGGCCTACAACGTTCGTCGCCTGGAAGGAGACGAAGAGATCAGCGAGCCGGAGGACGAGCCGAACATCGTGACGCTGGACTATGTGGGCAAAGTGCATCTTCCAGGTAAAAACTTTGGCGCGAGATACAAAAGTCGGTTTAACGCGTCGCAACGCGGACTGATCTATCTAGGCGAGGACAAATACGAACTTTTCAAGTGGTGAAAGACTATACGTATGTGTATGTTGAAAAGACTAAGACTTTGAGAGAGAGAGAATTTTGTACTGAATATATATGTATCAATGTAATATTAAGAATATACTAGGTTTAAAAAAACTGTACTATTTATTTAGGGAGGGAGAATAATACTTGTCATATCCTTGACCGTCAGGGTTTGAGAGAGAGAGAGAGAGAATATACTTGTCATATCCCAAGCTGCCCTCCCAAACCCTACTACATCACGATGATGGAAGAGAGAGAGAGAGGGATAAGCCTTAAAAAATAGTCTCCCTCCCCTCCATCCCTCACCCAGGTGCTCCATCAACCCTCCTCCATACCGAAAAGACTAAGACTTTGAGAGAGCGAGAGAGAGGGAGAATTTTGTACTGAATATATGTATGCGAAGAAATATCATTCGTTTTTCAAAGAGGTGAGTGTTATACATTTCGGGGAAATCAACTCTTCATAATCCAGCTTCATTTAAAGATAATTACACATACACACACGCACACACACACACACACACACACACACACTCACACACGCACACGACCCTGTTTTGGTAGTTAATGAAGTAAACAATTCTTTTAAACTCATTCAATGATTATTGACTTAGAAGAGAATAATACTTGTCATATCCTTAATTCCCAATCTTGACCATCAGGGTTTGAGGAAGTGAACCCGCATTTGAGTGAAGGTAGAGTGGATCCGCCAGGCCGTGAGACAACCCGCATTTGCGTGGAGGTAGAGTGGATACTTCGAGACCGTGAGACGACCCGCATTTGCGTGGAGGTAGAGTGAAATATTTATAGTCTCCCCCTCGCTCATCTTAGCAGGGAATAATACTTGTCATATCCTTAATTCCTAATCTTTGCTAGGACTGACCATCAGGGTTTGAGGAAGTGAACCCGCATTTGAGTGAAGGTAGAGTGGATCCGCCAGGCCGTGAGACAACTCTTGGGAATGAACCCGCATTTGCGTGAAGGTAGAGTGGATACTTCGAGACCCGGACTTAGAAGGGAATAATACTTGTCATATCCTTAATTCCCAATCTTTGCTAGGACTGACCAACAGGTTTGAGAGAGAATATACTTGTCATATCCCCCCAGGTCCATGAGCTGCCCTCCCACGTAGGAATTGGGAAGTGAACCCGCATTTGCGTGGAGGTAGAGTGGATACTTCGAGACCCGACCCAGGCCGTGAGACGACCCTTGGGAAGTGAACCCGCATTTGCGTAGAGGTAGAGTGGATACTTCGAGACCGTGAGACGACCCGCATTTGCATGGAGGTAGTCTCCCCTCGCCCCCTCTCAGCCATCCTGGTGCTTCAACCCCCCTACCTCACATCACCAAGGAACCCTCCCCCGAGTGTCGCCGTATTCTCAACCAAAAAAATATTGTCCCCACTCCACCCCGCACCCAGGTGCTCCATCCCCCCCCTCCATCCCCTCCTTCCCTCCGCCACCATCGTGTGCTACAACCCTTCCTATCCCCCTCACCCTCCCCCCCCCCATCCTGTCATCTCAGGAACTATTAAAATAGTGATTAATGGTTATTGACTTAGATTAAGTTCAGTTATCCTAACACACGCACACGACCCTGATGTAAACAATTCTTTTAAACTCATTAAATGATTATTGACTTAGAAGGGAATAATACTTGTCATATCCTTGACCATCAGGGTTTGAGGAAGTGAACCCGCATTTGCGTGAAGGTAGAGTGGATACTTCGAGACCCGAGAAAAAAAAACTCGCCGGCTCGTCGGAAGAGAGAACACTCAACCCTGAGAGAGAGAACCAAGTTGTGTCCTCCCCCCTCACAGGCAGCCAGGTGCTTCAACCCCCATCCCAGGAGACACAAACCCTCAGCACCCCAGATGCTCTACACCCCCTCCCTCTACCAACATCGCGTGCTCCAACCCTTCCCCCCCTACCTACCCATCAACATGTCATCTCAGGAGCCATTAAAATCGTGATTAATGGGGTGTCCTCGTATACCACAAACTGACTTACTAATATACGTAGGTTAAATTTGGAGAGGATAATATTGTTTTTACTTTTTTACCACGTCTTACTACCCATTCGCTTATGTGCTAATCACACTAATGGATTTAGTGCTTAGGAAAGCTATATTTAGAGGAAGTGTACTCACATTTGTATGGAGGGAGAGTGGAAAACGATTTGTGAAAACCACCCTCAGTACACCCAATCAAGATAAGAACCTCGATCTCCCCGTCATCGGCAGTTTATAGTCTGTTGCGATAGTAGCACCTTAAAGCATGCGGCCACCCAAGCAGGTGATTTTATGTTAGTTTTGCTCTAGGCAGATTAATATATTCTAGTAGATTAGTCCCATAATTCGACATATGCTGTTACTTTAACATTGACAAAAGGGGTAATTGAGAAATACTTATATATGTTATAATTGCATTGGGAAGAGTATATTCCCCTTATCCATTCTAACTGTATGCATAATTCAAAAATAAAATAATTTTTGGGCTATGTTTGTATTGTGTAGTGAGTATAAAGATCTCTCATTCATGGAAACCCCTTGGCCTTTTTTAGGTTTATTACCTATTTTTATCCTGGAGTTTGCTATTTTAAGCCTGGACTATTCCTTGGTTTGATCTAAACTCATATGTGCTAGTGTGGTTTAGATTTGATCACCTAAATAAATACTCTCATATTGGAAAGTCATAAATTGATTTCTGCATTCTAAAACTTTATTTTTTTCAAACAACTTTAATGATGGCAGAATTCAATGCCATTTAGTGTTTCAAATTAAACACTTAGAAGATTTTAATGTGATATACTTTTTTATTTCTAATACTCCTATGTTAAATACACGCGCTGTTGAATATTCCATTAATTGCTGGCCTCACATAGAAACCCTACTCATTGTTATTTTCAGTTTACTGGTCATTTCCCTCCTTATTTTGGCCGTTTGATTGTAGTTTTCTCGCAATTTGCTACCCACAACCCTCATCCACATACCAGCTACTTCCTCAATCCAACCCTTTGGCACCTGGCTTTTACTTCCCTGTGAGCTGTGTGTGTTTAAATATAGTCTATGAAAGACTTACCTCGTTGAATATCTCTCTCTCTCTTGAAAATGTACTTATTAAAAACTCAGTGGGAACTGATTTAGTGTGCGAATAGCTATGTGTATATTGAATATATTCAATCTCTATGTTTTATCTATCATGTACTTTTGTAAATGTAAATGCGAGTGTTTATGGGAGCTCTTATCGTAAGTTAATTATTAATAAGACCACATGCGAATTCAAGATTATCTTTCCCAGATTTTCTTGTGCATCTCCAAATCAAAGCATCATTCAAAGGTTGGCTCCACAACAGACATTCTTACAACTTATAGTACGAGTCCAGTCTCTGTTTTAGTGAAACTAAAACTGGTCCTCAGGAAATACTGTAACTAATTTTTAATATAATTTTCATTTTAATAATCATATCGCCCACACACACTCGATATCATTAGTCGGAAGCTGGGTATAGTTATGTGTGCACTTTGATATTCTCGAGTTTTCTCTTTTGGAACTTTACTAGCTACATTATAGCATTAAAAAAATTGGTCACATGATCCAAATCAGGCTCCATCTGGCACAGGGCCACCATCTTGTTTTTCCGATTTCCCATTGTAGCTATTTTGAAGATGATGATAATATAGCCATGTGCAATATGATTTTATATGTTTTTGGGCATGCCTAGTTCTTTAGTGACACTGAAAATTGATTTAGTCACTATATTGTTGGGCATTTATGGTCATAAAAGTATTCTCTTTTGCAGATATGAATAACTAGTAGTTATGGAAGGATTGAAATTGTAGCGCTCGTCTCCGAAGGAGAGACGAATAAATGTGGTTGATTTACAATGTGTGCATCATATGTCTAAAAGTGATAAAAGGTTAAAGAACCCGTGGGAGTAGACCTGGTAAAGAAAGAATTGGTTCATCAAGTTCCATTCTTAAAGACAAACTGCTGAATACTTTAGATCAGTGGTTCCCAACCTTTTGTGGCCCATCTCCCCTTTCTGGAGGTTGACTAACATCTATCGCCCCTTTTCATTTTCATTGTATGCCTTATTTTAAGTTGAAGTAAGATATAAATAATAAAGCAGTTTTATTATTATAAACAATTTTACTACCGTATATAAAAACAACCAAAGCAGTTTTATCCGGTCACTCTTGAATAAAATAGAAAAAAAAGGTACATTTTTTACAGATTTTTTTTAAATAACAAAGAAGTGAAATAATTAACTAAGATCATTGATGTACATTTAAAAAACAGGAGTACATGTTTTCATTTTTAAATTGTAATCTTGAAAAATTAAGAAAGTTGACAGTTAAAATTTGAAAAAATAAATGAAAGTTTGAAAATTTGTTATTGTTTTATTTTACCTTTTCAATGTCTGCCTTGTGCTTGGTGGATTTCAGTTAAAGCTTGAATATCCGGCTTTATGTTCGTCAATTTCAGGCGCAAGTCCCCTTTGAGGCAAACGTCCAACTTATTTCTTTGTTTTGTGAGGAGCTGGACAACAGAACTAAATCCTTTTTCAACTAAATATGTTGACGGGAACGAGATGAGAAGTGGTTCAGTTTTTCCCCACAGTTGTGGATAAGTGTCCATAATCTTCACCCAGCCTAACTCGTAACCGCTCTGCTTGAAAATGATTTTCACCTCACAGTCATACTTCAGATCTAGAAACTCTGTCTGCAAAGAGTTATCAAGCTTATCCACAGCTTCAACCGAGAATGGATCTAGAATCCAATCAGGAATTTGTAACTTGGTCAAATCTTCAAATCTTAATTCCATGTCAGTTTTTAACTGGTCAAGGTGATCAGTAAAAATTAGGATTTTGTCTTCTGGAGTTCAGGAGTCCCGTTAGCTGACACTGAACACTTTTTAAGGGTCGGAAACTGAATCAGCTCTTTACGGCCAATATTTACTTTGTGAATATCAAACTTGGCGATGAATGATGAAATAATTCCTTTGGCCTTGATAAGGTTCATCTTGTTTCCTTGAAGCCTTATATTGACTTCGTTCATTTTTTCAAAAATATCTGTAAGGTACGCAAGTTCCAATTTGCGTTGCTTCAAATTCTCACTTAAAACAGGATCAGACGTATCGAGAAACTCAGTAACAGTGTCAAATAATTTGAAGAAACGGCGCAAACAGTTTCCTTTGGAAAGCCACCTCACGGCCGTATGTAGAAGCAAGCGTTCGAATTCCTCATCATTTTCATCGCAAAGTTGTCGGAACAGACGGTCATTGAGCTTTAATCTTGTTGACACCAGTAATGACCAGTTTTAGGGTTTCATGCCGGACACCACTCAATTTTTTCGCAGCTAAGTGTTGACGATGAATGACACAGTGAATAGTGATGACCTCTGGCACTTCTTTCTTAAGGTGGGCTAGAAACCCAGCATGACGACCTGACATGGCAGGAGCACCGTCTGTTGCGCAAGCGCTCACGTTTGTTAGGGGAATCTCTTTTTCCTCAAAATAATCTTGTACCACTTTAAAAATCTACGATCCTTTCGTATCAGTGATCAAAGTTCTAGCAAACAGCATTTCCTCGGTAATTTCCTTTTGTTCATTAATAAACCTCACATAAGCTAATAAAATTGCTTTGTTACCAATCACAGTTGATTCATCAATCTGCAATGCAAATTTACTTTTTTCCAACAAATTGGTGAGTTTGGATTCAACGTCTGTGGCCATTTCATCAATTCGCCTGTAAACAGTATTGTTGCTCAAAGGAACCAATTGACTTATCTTATTACTAGGGCCCTAGCCTAGCATGATTTCAACAATTTTTTTGGTAACCGGTAAAACAAGCGTTTCGCCAATTGTGTGAGGCTTACCACATTTAGCGATCAATAAAGACACCTCGTAAGAAGCAAGAAGACCTTTGTCAAGATCGGTTGCTCGTTTTTTAAATAATTCACTCACATTAGGCCGTTTAACAGCTTTAGCTTTGAGGTGTTGAAAATAACTAAGTTCTTTACTCACTTTATCACTGTGTACTCTTGATAAATGAACTTTCATTCGCGAAGGCTTCTTGGCTTCATTACTAGTAAATGTTTTATCGCACAAAAGACAATGTGGAAACTGCACATTTTGCGGTGACGTGATAAAACCGAATTTTAAATACTCAGCTGAGTATTGACGACACTTCTTCTTTTTTTGAATCCATTGTGCATGAACTTCTACACTTCAAAACAAACGCACAAAAACAGAAAAGACACGCATAAAAACTGATGGTGAGGCACACAAAGGCTAGTGAAGACTGAAGACGAATGTAGGTCAATGGCAAGTGTGTTGTGTTGGCAGGAGGGGGTTGAGTCACCAGTCGGCCGCGCTAAACAACAACAGGTGGGGGACTGTGAAGAGGCGTGAGTGCAGTGAACACGCCGGCTGAGAGTAGCCAGTGACTCGTGGTACCCGGCAACTTCTACTGTACAGTACTATTTTAATTTTTCCTCCTTTGAATACTCATCGCCCCCAAATTGCCCCCCACTTATTTATTGCCCCCCTGATAACCTAAATCGCCCACTTGGGGGCGATCGCCCCCAGGTTGGGAACCACTGCTTTAGATCATAATGAACTGGAAGAGCTTGTTTAGCACAAGAAATGATACAGAGGATATATTCTACAAGCTGAAATAATATTGAAAGCCACAAAATGTGAACAATCAGAACAATCTACTTCAAAAACTGAAACTTCACCAACAAAAACAGGATATAAACAATGCGTAAGTACAAACTAAAGCCTAGTTTATTATGTAACAAATTGGACCCAACATGTTGGGAGACAACACATGCTCCTAGGAAAAGTAAGCTGTGTATACTGTCGCCTACTTGTTGGACCAACATCCTGGGTCCTACGCTAGTTTTTAATCATTCTACACATTTCTAGCCATGGATAACGACTTATTACTTACCGTTTCGTTATTTAGTGTTTTGACGGGAAGTGTACTCTTGCATAAAAAAACAAAATGTAAGAAACAGTGGGGGATTCAGAGTTGGTTGGGAATACGTTTATATTGTAACACAACTTGTTGGGATCGTGCTGGCCAAAATGTTGTGTTACAATATAAACGAGAGTTTAACAGCTATAACAACCTCCACTGATGGACAGGAAGGTGTGGGAATAGGGATGTGAAAAAAGTATCGATACTCTAATATAGATACTCGATACTTTTTTTCCTATATTTTTACCGATATTAGTACTCACACTCCAGTATCGGATCAGTATCAAAAGAAATAACTTTTCTGTAATCTTCACGCGTGTTGGTATTAAATGTTTACAAGAGTGGAGAAACAATACTATTTTTCAATTCTCACTTTCATCTTTGTTTATCAATACAGCCTGATGCATGGCTGGATGACACGACGTGGAGAGTAGTGACCAGTATACTATCACTACCTAGCTGACCTTATGGTAATAGCGCTCTGATTGGCTAAATTTGGTCACGTGACCACGCCTCCTCGCTCTCCGATTGGTTGTTGGTTTTCTCCCTCCACTCCTCCCCTCCTGCTGACCCCTTTCCAGTGTTCCAATCTTGTTGGTTCTTGTTCCAGACATGTTGGTACTTGTAATTTCTTGTTTTTTATGTATACTCATAGCTTTTATATTTGTGATCAAAGGGTTTTTATTCATTGATTAGGATTGGGACGGGGCGTTGAAGTTTTTTATTGACATGTGGTCCAAAGTGCTGGGTGGTATCGCTAGTGAGCATCCTCTTTGTCCGGGAGCAGAGCATAGAGTGTGATGGCTGAACAACTGACCGGGTGCAGAGTGCGTAAGGGGCGAGGCATCGCTAGTATCTTCTCTGGCCGGTCGCTTAGAGATGAGTGTGGGCCGCCGAACAACTGGCAGTCGCGAGACCCCCTTTCACTTCCCCTCACTACCTCTCCTAAGAGGTAAGTGTTGCAAACCCCTCCCCCATCCCCCTATGTGGTAATGGACTTTCCCGGTGACTGATACGTGGCGCGAGTTTAGCGGGTCGAAAAGACAAGTCGGGACAAGAATAGATCGTGAGCTTTAATGATGCTACAATGGGTTTTCCCTGATGACTGGCTCCAGTTTGGCGGCTTGACAAGACGAGTCGAGACAGGAATAGATCGTGGCCATGAAACTGTGAGCTAGGTCGACTTGTATCTACGTGTAAGGGGGAGAAGGGATAGAAAAAGGTTTTGCGTGTATAAAGCAAGATATTACAAGACATATGCTTATTAAAGATTAAAGGTTTTACAGACATCATACATAATATTTATTATACACTTTAACAGGAATGCCGCATATATTCATTCATACGTTTTTCTACAGTGTCTCTTGGATGGCGTTAGTAAAATTGTTTTTAGTTCACAATCCAGCATGTAATAGTTCAAACCGACAACTTGACGTGTATAGTAGGTAGCACTGATAATATCCAGGTTTTTATGTGCGTTTCCACTGTAGGCTGTTTGAGATCGAAAACATCCGCTGATTCTGTTAGCGTGTTGCATACATCCATGACGAGTGTGTCGATCAAATCGTTGCAATAGCATGCGAAGGGTGTCGGCCACATGTCCCGTCGGTCGACGGCATCGTCGATGAGGTCCCACACATCACAAAGACGCGCCCAGCTAGGTGCTAGATAGGCGACCCGCTTGAGTCCGGAGTCTTGTTTCTCGCTGATGACAAGCATACGGTCAGCGCACATGCGTCTCAGAGAGATTTCATGATTAGTCAGACTAATCTTTTGAAGAGGTTGCGTGTTGCTGAAAAACTTTGATATGACCGACTTGTAGCTGCCACTCTGTACGGTTAAACATCGCACAGTTCCCTCCGCATTTTTCTAGCTGGACATAGGGCGTAAAGTTGTTCTTTACACTCATGCCAACGATGACTCGCTTGGCGTCGACTTCATCCAGCGGGAACAAAGTGTAAAAAATACTGGTGATGGCGAGTGGCTTCAACGGTTTGCTTTGCGGACGCAAACGTCTTGACCTTCCATGATGTTTGTTCGCTTCAACGACTGTCACGGTTATGGTCGGTACGCTACCGGGACGCCCCTTTTATAGGCGCACGCTTATTGGACGCAGACTCTTGAAGGACGGCAGGACCCTACAGTCTTGAAAAATGTGTTGTAATATCTCACCACCTTAGCGTCGTTGCCTGTATGATTGGTGGGCGAGAATAGGCTTTGGAAAGTTTTCATCGGAATGTTCTGGGCACGATAAAGAATGTACATGAGACAGTAATGGCCGCAAACGTCAGAGGCGATGCTTTGAAGTTGTAGCGTGATATGAGACGTGCGGGAAGTGATTTTGCGTATAAATGCCAGATGTGACTTTATACGGGGTGGAAAACCATAACTGTCGAAATATTCTTCCACGCCGTTCTTGTCGATAAAGATGGCGACCCAATGCGTCCCAGGCTTGGTGTGTGGATCAGTGTTGATGACTAGAGCGGCAGGTCGAGCTTATCTTGCGGGTAGTTGATCAGCAGGGAAAACACCCGACCATACAGAACGGAACCACGTGTTTGTTTTCAGCGCACGTCTTATGGTGTACGTGTCCATCTTCAATTATCCCATTTTGAATTCCCCAAACGATGGAAGCCTAACAGAATCTCCATACAGAACTATGTGTCGTGCACATGGTGTGGCCCAATTTAAGTGTTTTCAAAGACGAACAATCTCTGTCGCACATATCTACGATGGGTGTAGACGTGTATTTGACTAGAAACTTTTTTCTTTTATTAATCCTTGACGTAGATGGTTTCTGCACGTGTTGTGGCACGGGAGATGAGGGATTCGAGCAGACTGAAATCCACATCACCGTTATCCGCGGGAATACCGTGCAGTTTGTTGACGATATAGTCAGCCTGATTTTTAGCGGCAGCTGAAACTTCCTCGATAGCGTATGGGGGTTTTAACACCCAATGTTGAAGTAATGTACCACATACAGATAAAACACTCAGTTCATTGACGATAAACTGTTTTCTGTCCTCTGTGAAGCTCTAGAAATCCCCAATGACGTCCATGATTTAAATGACAAGTGTAAGCAGCGGGAAACCGTTTATATTAACTCCCATAATCGGTCACGACGTTTCTGTCCTTGTCAATGGTGATGATGTTGGCAAACTCCCCGTACACGATAGAGTTGACGGTTTTGGTGAGAGCTCTGGTGAAGCTCACTTCGATGCTCAGAGAGCCATGCCTCGTTAAATTCCAATGCGATGTCATGTGGGCGGACATATAAGCTGTGAGATCGAAACCCATGAAATTATATCACTTAGGGAAAGATTCCCGTGTGATGTCGCTACCTTCGTTCATGAAATGGATACCCGTTCCAGAAAACAGTGTGTGGTAGGACATGACATAGTTGCCGTTTGAAAAATTGAGCTGTAGCGGTTTTGATGGCACTTGTTCCCCGTCCACGTACAGCGAGAAATAGTTCATGCCTTAGGTTTGAAAGTTGAATGGGTTCTTGGTGGCGTCTCCGTTGAACGCAGCGTTTGATACAAATCCCACGATGCATCGTTTGGATAACTGCCCTGTGAATACGTTGTCCAGTGATTTCCCATGCACGCCAGTAGGAATAATGAGTGTTTTTACTTCCACGCGGGTGATGGGCTACTTTGCGGGGCTGACTTTTAATGCTTTGGCATGTGCCAACAGTATAGAAGGTGCTACTTTGACACATCGCACTAGAAGGCCGACTTCAGCGATATGAACCTTAAAGTGAGGGAGTTCAGGGACGGCCATAAGACTAAACCCGTCTCAGAAACGGACCAACTTGACTCTGAGTTCGGTGCCGTTCAAAAGGTATTTCTCTTGGTTAAACACGTCACAGTGTAGATACCCCAAAAGATCCACCGTCTTACTTTATGCAGTGAGACTACGACTGGCCTCAAATCTCTTGTTGCCAGCGTTAGCCTCCCCAAAGGTTCCGGGGCTGTCTGCGAACCACAAACCACAAGTCAAATGTGTTCTTTTGGCTTCACTGTTGAAATTGAGCAACGTCTCAATGTACGATCTATAAGCATACGTGTTGTTGGACGGTAGGACTAGTTTTTGGTTTAAAAACACATCCACCTGTGTGAATAGCGAATGCAACCAGTTGTTGACGGGGACGATTTGATCCACCTCTGTGAAAGTGCCGTCATTGGGTTTCATGATGGCTGCCCTGAGATAGAGTATAGTCTGTGAAAGATCAATATAAAACTCACCTTGTCCGGTAACGGTAAATTCGATGGGCGAATTATCGGTGAGGGAAGAGACAGTCTTGTACTGGAGCCATTGCCCACTTTCAAGACTGGTTTGCGTGGTTGGGACGGAAAATAGATCTAGTTCACTGCTGGTACACTAACAGGACTGGGGTTGTAGAAACGACATTTCAACTGAAAACATCTACCGCTTCTTTCTTGACATTTTTACGTCGGGCAACGAGAGAAGACTGACGTCGGTGCTTCTTGCGACGCCCTTTATAGCCTGCGCCTTTCATCAGTGTGTCGATCTTCTGCTCCGCCTTGCGTTTCAGGTTAGTTCCAGCCTCGCCGACATGAAAGGACGATGATGATTGGCGACGTCGGAGACCACGTTGATACCCGTATGAAGCGTCTGTTTTTCAATAGATTTAGCGCCGCTTCTTAACAACGGTACGACATTTTTGAAAATACCGCTGATAAAACTTCCTATTCCATGCCCACGTTGATAGGGATAACCATGGTAGATCTAAAATATACCTGTTCCAGCCAGGTTGACGTAGTATCTTTGGTAGGGACCGTTCATGTTGAGCAGCGTGAAGTTTCACGCACACTTTTCCAAACTCGAATGGTACAGGTTCACCAGTGTTTGTTCTTATATTGATTTCTAGGCTTTCAATTTCCCTTCTAAGTACGGGCATGTAGTGCAACGGATCATAGCTAACTGCCTTATGTATGCCATAGAGATAGTTTATGTTGTTGATACCAGCGATACGTAACAGCGGTGCCACAATAACACCCACGGGCTGAGGATCGACGATATCCATGTAGATGTACATTTGTGAGGGCAAGCCTAGTAGAATGTTGGTGGCGTACGGTGACTTTGGGACTTTGATCATAGTAGTCAGAGGATCGAAACCGAGCTGTAGACTTAGTTGACTTGTTAGAGTCAGCAGCTGAATATTTGGTGAAGAAGAAACAACGTTTACTTCTTTGTTGGAGTTTGTGTAATTGAATACAACTCCGGAATTCCCTTTAACACCTCTACTTCTTTTAGAGCTTTGATTAATTTATGGATAGTGCTGTAGTTTCCAGAAGGGATATGATCCTTGAATATTTATTCCACGCCGTTAGCATCCACCCAGTTGTACCATACAATATTTTGGCCCTCGGGTACGGTGGGGAAAGAACAGGGATATTGTAATTCGGCGAGAGCGACTTCCCACTGACCTTCGAGTGTAAGACGGTAAGGTAGTTGCGTGGTGAAATTCTCGAGGGTATTTTTCGGGAAATATCCCATAGAGATGTTGCTCGGCAAAGTGATGTAAAAATGGTCCTTCATGGTAGGACGCTGACGTAACTGCCAGGAATCCAAGAATTAAACATGGCGGGGTAACCTTTCCACTGCACGTACACTTTCTTTCTGGTGTATTTACCCTTAAATCGTAGTATTTTATCAACTTTAAAAGTTTCGTGAAGACGTACGCGTTGCAATTCGGGTTCGTAAAACGATCCCTCCACCTACTCGCCATCAAGATCGGCCAGCCTGTAAACGACAGGTTATTCCAACACGACATTGTTGAATTTGAAAATCTCTTCGCTCAAATTGCTTTCGTAGTTGTTTTCAAACAGCATTTTGGATTTGCTAATACGCACCGTATCACCGACTTTTATTTTTAGTTTACTATTCGAGTTTGGACGCCGTTTGCCGTACAGATTATCTCTGACTTGAAGCACATTAGTTTCTGAAACGTCAGCAGGCGCCATCTAGATACTGGAATGTTTTGCGCCGTTGTAAGCGTCGACTAGATCTTGGAGGACGTACACATACCGATACGTGTTATTTTTGGTAAAGTAGCGCCACATGCGCCCTTTCAGAGTTCTATTAAATCGTTCCACGATGCTTGCTTTCACGTCCGGATTATGGTTAGTGTAGTAATGCACGCCTTCTTGCTTGAGAAATTTCCGGACTAGACGTGCCGTGAACTCTGTCCCCTTGTCCGTCTGTAAACTTAGAGGTTTACGGCCACTTTTTTTGAAAATGTCCGAAAGGTATCTCTCACGACGCTCTTCATCTTGGAGGTAAGCGTCCTCACCCAAGCCATCTATCAAAACACGTTGATGACGGTGAGAAAGTACACTGCACCGTCGTTATATTTTCCGAGACTTCGCATATCGTTGAGATCGTCTTGCCAGAGATCGTCGATTTTTGACACCACGTACTTGTTGCGTGGAAACACTTTTATCACCGGTTTGTGTAGGGTATTAGCGTCCTACTCACGGAAATATTCTCGTACTTTTTCAGAATCTTCCTTGGACGCCTTTATGAACGACGTCGCACCTGCAAACCCTGCAGGATGAGAAGGGTCGTAGTAGATGTCGGCTAAACGTGTCATTAAGCCTGGAACGGAAGCCACCTGTTTTGGTCCACCCTCTTTAGTTTCTTCTTCTTAGGCCGTTGCGACGGTGTAAGTGGTTGGGGTACGGGCGTCGGATCTCTAATGGGTGCCAAACGTTTAGGATTTACAATAAATTCTTTCGGGACGTTTATTTTTTGAAGTGCCGTGAGAAATTATCACCACCCTGACGGCTCGTTGTGTCTTCTTACTCTAACCAGATCGTTAACTAAATCCACAATATTGGATCCAATAAGAGGCGTATCGTGAATAATCACTTCTCCGTTTGAGTCCCAAGAGATGCCGCTTCGGGAAAATAATGTTCTAGTAAAAGTTCAGTTCTTTTACGTGTCTGTACTGGTACAGTATTAAGCAGATCTGGGATGGGAAGTACAGACACTTCAGAGGTGGTGGAGGGTGTTGACTAAAGTGCAGATATCACTGTAGAACTTGTTGATATAGAGTACATTTAGACTTGTTGTCAAGTTTTAAAGAGAAGATTTTTTTCCATTTCCTTGTCCAACTTGGATACCACTAGATTTGTGGCCGATGCCACTTGTTGGTGGTGTTGGTCGTAATGGTGTAACGTTTCCGGGAACACCAATATCATCTTTTTCGTGTGTTCCATTATCTACTTGTTGAATAAGGAACCGAGGACACCACTGATTAAAGGGGCTGAAAGAAAGGGCAGGAACGCTCCTCCTTTCTGAACGAGTAGTCGTCTCTTCCTCTTCCAGCACTCTCCTCGTTTGACCAGCTTGCGCAACACCTGCTTGTGAGCACGTAACTTTGTCTTCTGCGCATTTTTCAACGGCACCCGCCCTGTTATGTGTTGTAGGCACACTCGCAAACAGAGTCAATCAGTTTCTTGTCGGCCGTTTTCAGCAAGGCGACACGTTGCTGTGGGTTCATGCGATACATCGCACGTAGCAGAGGGGCCTGCTTCTGCACTTTGGGACTCATGGTTATGAAATGATCTGTAATCGGGAAGTGTCGGTGTTTTTATAGCTTTTGCGTGGTAGGTAAACGCAGCACCCGACATTTGTGTGGGTTCTACATCTGAACCATTCTGGTGTACCTTGTTTGTAATCTAACAATATATACCCATTTAATTGTAGCATCAGCATAAGCCTCTTGTAAAACACGGGGATTTTCAGGACAGACTTGACGTGCAAAGTGTTGAATCTGAGCTTTATCCCTGGGATTTTTAAAAAGCACGATATAATGTGCGTTTAAGGAAATGTCTCTTTGGCCCTTGCCCTGGTGGAATATATTTTGTATAAGGTACATGACGCTAATATTTTGATGGTGGCATCCTTAGGTGAAAAGATCGACGACCACTTCGTTGGCTTCACGCATCATGTATTTCAGGATAATCAGCTGTGGAGAGTCATTACAGGTGTAATCCATTTCCAGCAAACCCTTACAGAATATGACGCGGGGACTTTACCTGTCTTGTTCGAATCCCGGTTGCCATAAAGCATAATACCAAGTGATTTTATCAAATTAACGTCACACATTGTGTCCAAGTGACGGATAAAGTCGGCTATAAAATGTGACTTTTCAAAGCCGGAAATGCCGCTTATGATGGCCGAAAATGGATGTTTCAACTTGTCCATAATGTTTAATACTGAGCTTATAAGCTATATGAACTTGTATTTATATGATAGGAGGGAGGGGGGTGAAGACGTTAAAACACAAACATAACATTTTTATCATATTTATTTACACAAAAAAAATCTCACACTGTGAAAAGTATACATTAAATATTTATTTACAAATATATCTCACACCGTGAAAAGTATACATTGAATATTTATTTACAAATATGATTCACGCCATACAAAGTATACTTGGAATATTTATTTTACACAAATCAAAGTTTTCGAATATAGCTCACGACATTAAAAGTATACTTGGAATATTTATTTACACACACAAATAGAAGTTTATACAAATATATTTCACACAATCAAAATTTTACTTGGAATATTTATTTAAATACAAATAAAAGTTTTAGAAATTTGGCTCACGCCGTGAAAAGTGTACTTGGAATATTTATTTACAAAAAATAATAGTTATAGAATATATCATAGACCTTGAAGTAAATTATATACGTTAAGGTGTAGAGGAAACAATAATCAATTTATTGAGCTCGTAGCGAGAATAGTGGCCTCGGTATTAATTTACAAGTCCAGATTAGAGAGTATTTGTTCACAACCAGACACTTTCAATTTAAAATATGTACAAGAAAAAATTGACTAGAATTAAAATATATACAAACAACTAATTTTAAGGACTAGAAATAATCAGGTAGGTGGAGGATTGTACTGGCGAACAAAAAATATAAAAAGTATCCTGGGTGCATAAATAAATCAAAAAAAATATGCGTGTTTTCATGCAGAAAAATATGAAAAAATATATCAAATCTTTGAAAAATGGCATGTCTAGAGTGAAAGAAAAAATAGGTGATTATTCAGCCCGTCTAAATGATCACCTTATCACCTTTTAGTCGTGGTGAGTGCGTTTACAAGGACTCTGATACCCAAACGGCAACGTATTATAATCATCGGTTATCCATCATTTGGTGTATATGGGCCGGTAGATTTTAGTCTGCGAAACGGCACATACGTCGCAAGACCTTTTCTTACAATTTTGTGCGGTATCTGTATGTACCTATCCGCAGCCTGTTCAGTGACCATCACTTTCTAAACGTCAAAATTAACGTCGTTCCGGTTGCCATAGTTTATGGTGATCCCGCGAAGCTTGCACACAGTTTTTGTTTTGGCCGGATCGCAACAAACACAAACTCGTTACGCATAATTCTTGGAACCGCCAGAAACAAAGGCGCTAATGTAGCTTCCCGGACCGTAATCTTGAAGTTCATCAGTGAGGTCACCTAAATGTCTCCGGTCAATGGACTCCAATCGCCGGGGAGTTCCGTGAGTAGAACGCTATCTGTATCGTGATATAAAACGCGGTCTCCCAATTGTTCAAGAAAGTGCAACCTAGCCATATAAGTCGTGTAGCATGCCACAGCCACACTCGTGTTAGAGTTAGGGCGCTACGCGTCACGCGCATCCTTGTGATTGAGGAACATAACCTCATCATTTACATTAATGACGATGTCCACGGTGATGTACGCATCCATCAGGTACTTGTGGATGCCCTGATAGTCGTTAACAACGGCTACGTGTGGTAAATCTTGTCTTTGCCCCAAACATTCCCCATAGCGAATGTAAAAAGAGTTTAGCCAGAGTGCGGAGACCAGGGTTTTTAGGAACAGAGCCGAAATCGAGTTTTATCCCTTCCCTTTCCTCATAATTTTGAATATAAGCTAACTTTTCATCTTGTGAGGTACACCACTCTGGCCATCCGCTGGCTTCTTGTTTAATTTTCAAAAAAGTATCAATGTACCCGGGAAACAATCCACCAGAATGTGTATGACGATCGTAAACAGATACATCATACTCCCACACTTCTTGTACTGCTTCAACGGTGTAGTCTTTCTCAACGGCTTTCCGGATCTTGTAAATTACCCAGACGCCCGTCAACCAGCGATCTTTTTTGTCGTTGTGCTGACACGCACTTTGGTTTTTCTGCTCCCCGCATTTCCTGCACAAGATGAACATAAACATGTCGTGCACCGTGTAGGCAATACAGGCATGAATAAATCGCGCGGAGGCGTCACTGTAACTTTGGCTATGCCTTCTACTTGATCTATAGACGGACAATTTGGTTCCAAGTGAATTTTGGGTTGGTCGATGGGATATTTTTGTACTTTCAAACGTAAGGATACGAAGAACACACATCCACGTACTTGATCTTCTCTCCATAAGAAAGGTCTGCTTCATGGAAGAGCTTGATACAATTTGTACGCCCACCAAAGAATGCGTTCCTGGGGTTGAGAAGCTCCTTGCTGTACACCTAGTGCTGGAGTACAAATTGTTTCAAGTCCTTGTCTGTGCGTTTCATCGCATTAAACGTACACTCCCACATTTCTACGACCGTGTAGCAGGCATTCTTAAACTTTTCCACGCAAGCCATGGTAGCTTCATAACGCGTCTCCATGGTCTCGTGGCGGCTGTTTTTGATTGGGGTGGTCCTGTCAGGATAACAGAAAGGGCACCCATGCCAATAACACCCCCAAAACTGGAACACGGTGGTGGTATCTTCCGCTTTAACAATGCCATCTACACGTTGCCCTGACACATATTCCTCACGGCCGTTACCCGCATGAAGGCTAGAGATACCGCGTCGGTGGGCCTTCCAGCAGAGCCATTGTATGACGACGTGCGACTGTTGGTCTGCACATCGGTAGCCACCGTTAGGGATGATATCGATGGTATTCTCCTTAAGATGACTTCGGCGGTAAACCAACATGGCCGCTCCTGCGATCATACACGCCTCTCTGAAAGGATCCACCTTTGCTTTTTCCATAAGCATATCTCTAAACTTTAGGCAGGCCTTCCGTAGGATCTCTAAATCTTTCACGCAATACAGTTCCAACTTGCGGTTAAAATCAAAGATATAATTTTCTTTGACCAACGAATCATACCACTTCTCAAAGTGCTACTTTCCCTCAACCAACATCTCACCGATACCGTGGTCCTCCTTTGGCGGCAAGGGTCCCGTATACCCCACGTTTTCTTTTTTATTGAAAAAATGGGGGAAATGTCCCTTGGCCAAAAACTCGTCCAAGCCGAATGTTTTTGGCATCTTGGACAACGACATCGGGAGAAAGTTCAGCGAGTCAATAAAGTGGAGCGGGCCGTAACGCGTGGACATGATTTTCACAACGTTCATTATAAGCTCTGGAGTCCATTTTTTAACCTCTATCATATATTTTTAAATAAAATTTCCATCATAGGCTTTCGCATTATGGCCTAGGATGGTGATATCCTTAAATTTTGATGCTTTAATTTGTTCTATAAATCCGAAAAATTGGGCCATTGTGGTATCACCCTTGAATATGCGAGTCCTATCGCCCCCGCATTCGGTGAAATGATGGTCATTTACATCGATATGAAGGCAGGCCTTGCAACATGTCTGTACGAGTCAGAGGTTAGGTTCGTGCAAGTACGTGTTGACCTCACCTTTAAGAAGAGTTTCTTGCCTGCATTCAAAATCATAGAATACAAACATGAAATTGCTCTTTTCCAGTGATGGCTTTGATGGGGCCTGCTTCATATATCAGAAATTACCAAAAGGACTATATGTATCGCATACTCTACAAAAAGTCTCATAACATCTATGTGAATAATTTGATCTTCACAAATTGAAAAATTGCCCGCATATCTCACAAACCTTTTTGACATCACAGACCGACATGTGACCTCTGCAAAAACCGGGACGATTACGGTTATCAAAACATGACTGGTTTGTGAACCAACGCCCGCAGTATTTTAAGGTCACAGATCGACCTCTACTGCAAACCGCTTTAGCGTAGCAAATTTTGCTGGTGGACTCGCATTTGTGCTTATTCTTTGTGTTGAACGGCATACGGCACTCGCGGCAAAAGTACGAGCACTTAAATGCTGCTGTCAAGTATGTTATAACATCAAGAGGGTTTTGCTTATCGTCGTCAAAATACAAATCAAGGTAGCCCTTAAAGAAATGTTCGAGGGTAGAAGGCCCCTCGTATAGGACCTGTCTCCCCCGACGTTCCCTTAACACTGTGATTTTGTATTTGGATATATTTATATTTGAAATTGTTTCAGTTCGGTAAGTCCACCACCTTTCACAAGATTCACATGGGCATCACGGCATAGTTCCTCTGCTTTGAGTTTTTGAATTGGACGACCCATTCTGATTTGTCTAAAGGTGTTCACATCCATGCATCCTGGTTCTTTTTTAACGTCACACATAGCCTTGGCGACAATCAACCCGTGGACAAGGCAGAGTGTATTGCCATTTTGAATCGTAATTATTCCTTTATTTCGGCTATATGTGCTAGCGGGAGAGAGTTTATCAAATTTATGACTACCCCTCCCGCGCGGCTCTTTAAAGTGGTGTAACTTGATATACAAGGGGTACGAAGTGAGGAACGAAGTATTGCTTTGTAACACTCGTTCTACACTAGAGAGCAACCTGCGCGTCAAGCTGATTTGCCCGCCTAAATGAAACAAATACAGGTCTTGACGCGCAGTCTGTGTTGACTAATGGTAGACCTACGTGATCCTCGGCACTAACGCCATGATTCTGGAGACGTCCTAGCAAAATATTGATTTGCTTCTCGAGCCAGGTTTGAGCGTCACGATCGCTCTCTGGCGTCCCTAATTGTATGATCAATTCACGCCCGACATAAAAAAAACAGCTTTAATTGCTTATTTCTCTCCTCGTCGATTCGAAGAGGGATGCCATTCGACAGGGTTCCACCTACCTGGTTTACCGGGCCACTAAATCCCGATTGTGGCGCTGAAGACGGTCCCACTGTCGACGCCACCATGGATTGCGGGAGGACCGCGGACCCCGTCTGCCTCACCGCAGCTTGCGCTCCAACACTGTCTCCTTATCTTGGAGGTGGTGCTCCTGCAGTGGGGTGATGGGGGCTCACTGCCAGTGGTGGTGGGAGGATCGAGCCGCTATTTCCCCCTTCCATTTGAACTATAACACAAAAGCACGTGTCAAAGTAAGCACTTTAAATAAAATTGTTCCAAACATACGCGTATTTTTTTCTCTTTAAAATGATACCACAAAATGTATAATACTTTTCAATTTAAATCTAATTTCGGTATTAATATAATATGTTACAATTTTTCCTAAACATAATTGCTTTTAACTGACACCAACATTCACAAAGTGTGTGTAATAAAATACACTTGAACCTTAATACAGCTACAAATACCGTCTAGGGCAGTTAATTTATCACTATGAGGGGTTAAACCTACATTTTCATATATGCTGAAAATCGAACCCGGGACCCTTCGCAAAGTGTGTGTAATAAATACACTTTAACCCTAGTACAACTACAAAATACAGTCCAGGGCAGTTAATTTATCACTATCAAGGGTTAAACATACATTTTCACCCATGCAGGGAATCGAACCCGGGACCTTTCGAAAAGTGTGTAGGACAGCTACAAACACAGTCCAGGGCAGTTAATTTATCACTAAGAAAGGTTAAACCCTCATTTTCACCCCTTGTCTGGAACCGAACCAGAGTCCCTTGACGCGGCAAGCAAACAAATTATCATGCGCAAACATATAGGGTTTGTCTCTCTCTAAATTTAATGATCGGCTAGATCAACAATATAATTTCTCCTGTATATATAGTTGAATGCCTGTAAGAAATATCTGTAAACTTAAAACACATAATTTCCCCCCTTTTAAAATCTTATAAATGGTCGCAACAGGCTTAAACGCTATACGTTGGCCCGATAAGCAAGCAAGCACAACCACACACACTAGTCATGAATGCAGGGAATACATGTATTTAAACAAATTGGTAAAAATAGATATTGATGTTAGAAAGTGGACATAATTAAGTTTACTCTTGGTGGAAATTATTTTGTTTTAAAATTAAATAAAAGACAATTTAATTTATATCCGTTACTATTTTCCAGTCTAAGCCCCCGACTTATTTTTTTCATTAATAAAATGCTAAGACTAGTACATCCCCAAACCCGATCCATTAGCTGATAATTTATCAAGCCAACATATTTAACCATGTCGGGAAACGAACCAGGAACCCATAGTTTATTATACATACACTGTTTTCCAGTATAATTGAAACACACATGTTGCTTTTTGAGATCACAGTTTATTTCCTCTTTGGACATTGACATAAATGAAAATCATACAAGTTCTCCTCTTTCTCTGGCTCGTACCTTCCTTGCGCATTGCAAGCGAGCCGTTTCATAACTGACTCAAGCCGAGTGAAGTGACGGACCAGTTCCCCGCCAACTCGCTCGGCCAAGCTCTAGCGACCGGCTCAGTAACAACAGCCTGCGCCGCACAACTGCGCGGAAGTACGAAAGGGGCGAGGAGGGATAGTGACCTCACAGTCACATAGTGATGGGCATAATCGAATGATTTTAAGAATCGAATAATCATTCGATTCTTTTAAAAATAATCGAATGAATCGAAAGAATCATTCGAATGATTTTGAGAAGTAGTAAAGAGTCTGTAATAATCGAATATTCACTTCTTCTAAAAGTAGTTACTAGTTGCTCATTTTGCTTTGTGCTACTATTTTCTTTACCCTGCTGTCGAATCTCCCAGCACACATTCCTTTGCAGCTTATCAACACTTTTCTATTACTGCATTTAGTTCCTTGTGACACTGTCAAAGATCAAAGTACAGCCACAACAAAATACTAAACAGTGAGAAAAAGTAAACGCATTTCTCAAATAAGTAGCTCGCAGTTAATCTAAATACTTTTGCGTACGATTAATAATTAAATAAGGAACATACGTTTCACTTTGTGTTTTTAAACACAAAGTCGAAATATTTTACCCTTAAATATTTCCTAAACTAAACATAACAAAAATATATAAGCTTACAATCGTAAAATTATTTCAGTGAATAAAATTATAATACGATCTTAATATTACGGCCGGGAAATATTTTATTAAATACATAAGAAATATATACTTATCTACTTAATACATTTAAGTCAACGTTAAAAAAAATTATCTCTCAAACCATTCGTTTTATATGCGATTAGTTAGTTAGGAAGGTAAAATTTTAAGGAAATGAAAAAGAACAATCCACGTAGTAATCTAGCAAAATAATCGAATCATTTTGTAATTTTCATTCGAATTATTTTTGGCTGTTATTCGATTGTAAACTGTACAACCACTTAAACTTTGTATTAAATTAGCCTTAGAATCATTCGAATGCGTAAGGTTGATTATTGTGTAGCAATTGGGACTATTTATTGAAAATGAACCTAATAGAAATGAAGACCTGTATAGAGATAGCCTGGAAACCTTCATAATCATAAGGTCGATTTTCCTCAGTACTTCTGGCAAGGGTGGGGTAAGAGAATGAATCGGCCAGCTCGCGTCAAGTCAGCTATTGTTTTCATTCGAATGTTTTTCTCATTCGAATTCTTTTTTAATTCGAATGATTTTGAAAGAATCGAATGAATAGATTATTCAGAATAATCGAATGAATCGATTCTATTCATCCGATTCTGCCCATCACTACCGTCACACACTCCCCCTCTCCCTCTCCCGCGAGAAGGAGTTCGCCAGATACAGTATTTCAACACAAGCTATTACACTAGACTAGGCTTAATTCTACAAACTAAGAAAGCGTTCCAGCTGGAAACACTTACCTCGACACCAATTACATTAAATAAATTTTCAATATCACAACTATGATAATCTTTCCATGAAAACATTTAGTATAACAATAAGGAAGGGTGAAAGTTCTCAGTTTTGATTTGTGAACACATTCTGTAAAATATGGAACAAGACGCCACCTTGTTCAAACACCACTGTCCAGCCGTGAGAAAATAAATATAAACCGCGCCACTTCTGTGCGCGTTGATCACCTGACCTGTCTGTCACACTTGGCACGTGGCCCGTCCACACGTTTGACTTAAGGCCCTGCCTACCCTCTCTGGAGGTGTGTTGAGCTTTCAGCTCTAAAATAGATGGCGTTGCTAACGTTATACAAACTGGTGGATTCCAGCCATCAGGTTGGCAGAATTACTGGTTTGTTTAAACAATTGGGAGACTGGCGACCACGACCGGTAATCAGTAAAAGCAGCAAGCAAACTTTTTTCCAAGAATTGAGAGAGATAAGAAGTGTAGTGCCGGACCGTAAAGTGTGTAGGCGACCAAGTTTGACTAAACGTGGGGAGACATAACGTCAAGATACAATCACACTCTCGAGCAGAAAAATTAGCTTATTCATTCCAGTCAGCTAGACGTCCATTAACCTGTAGTACCACTTTTGAATTTAGAACCTTTTTGATACCAAAGTTTAGTACTAGTTTTGTACCATTTTGTACCCGTACCCGTTTTGAGTAATTAGCATATCAACGTGGTGACTCCAGGTTAATGCTGTTGTACCACTTTTGAATTTTTTTTATACCAAAGTTTTGTACTAGTTTTGTACCATTTTGTACCCGTACCCATTTTGAGTAATTAGCATATCAAAGTGGTGACTCTAGGTTAATGCAGTTGTACCACTTTTGAATTTTGAACTTTTTTTGATGCCAAAGTTTTGTATCCGTACCCATTTTGAGTAATTAGCATATCAAAGTGGTGACTCAAGGTTAATGCTGTTTTACTACTTTTTAATTTTGAACTTTTTTTGATGCCAAAGTTTTGTACTAGTTTTGTACTGTTTTGTACCAGAAAGAAAAAGTATTGTACCCGTACCCGTTTTGAGTAATTAGCATATCAAAGTGAGTACTCCACGTACTCCAGGTAAATGCGGTTGTACCCCTTTTGATTTTGAACTTTTTTTGATGCCAAAGTTTTATAATAGTTTTGTACCGTTTTGTAACACAAATAAGTTTTGTACCCGTACTCATTTTCAGTAATTAGCATATCAAAGTGGTGACTCCAGGTTAATGCTGTTGTACCACTTTTGAATTTTTTGATGCCAAAGTTTGTACTAGTTTTGTACCGTTTTGTACCACAAAGAAAAAGTTTTGTACCCGTACCCATTTTGAGTAATTAGCATATCAAAGTGGTGACTCCAGGTTAATGCTGTTGTACCACTTTTGAATTTTTTGATGCCAAAGTTGTGTACTAGTTTTGTACCGTTTTGTAACACAAATAAGTTTTGTACCCGTACCCATTTTGAGTAATTAGCATATCAACGTGGTGACTCCAAGTTAATGCTGTTGTGCCACTTTTGAATTTTTTGATGCCAAAGTTTTGTACTAGTTTTGTACCGTTTTGTACCACAAAGAAAAAGTTTTGTACCCGTACCCATTTTGAGTAATTAGCATATAAAAGTGGTGACTCCAGGTTAATGCTGTTGTACCACTTTTGAATTTTTTCATGACAAAGTTTTATACTAGTTCTGTACCGTTTTGTACCACAAAGAGAAAGTTTTGTACCCGTACCCATTTTGAGTAGTTAGCATATCAAAGTGTCACGTGACTCCAGGTTAATGCTGTTGTACCACTATTGAAATTTTTTCAAATAAATATCTGGTGAGGGTAGTGATAAATAATAATGTACACTTATTTATCAGAGAAAAATTTATTTAAGGTAAAATTAGAGATAACTTATTTTTGAAGGTTTTGTCACTAACTATAATAAATAACCTATACGATTGAGTATGTAGCCTACGATTTTGTTGTACCATTTATTTGAGTTTATTAGTAAGCAGGTAAAATAAAAAATAACTAAAATTTAATGTGCTAAATTTGGCCACTGTGCTTTGGCTAATTTTTAAAATTTAAAGGCTAAGGAGGCAATAACATATTTTAAAAGCGGTTTCATTTCTAAGACTATAACAATTTTGACTATAAATATATCTGTTATTTTTATTACTGATATCACCACGTCATACTACCTGTTCATGTTATACGCATATATGATAATCTAATTGGGTGGTAATGAGGAAAGAAGCATTTGAGAGGTTATCTACCAGCATTTTTATTTTGGAAGATGGGGAAACAATTTAGGAAAAACTACCCTCTATAGACTCGACCAGGATTTGCACCCCAAGCGCTCCGCTATCAGCAGGCCAATTTAACACTAGTGACACCTTAGACCACTCAGCCACTGAAGTGGGTATCTGTTATTTAATACGGTGTTTACAGTTTTCAAACATCTATAGGATTTACACAATTTTCCAGAAATAAATGTTTTTGGAATAATTTTTTATCCTATTGGTAGAGTTTAACTTGAGTAATATCTCCATGGTGTCAGCCTGCAAGGCTATACCAATCGAGAGGCTGCCGTATGTTGGCAAAGATAGGGCCAACATTTTCAAGCTGAGGGTGCCATGTGGTTAGCACAACGAGCCCTCCAGACTTCTATCTCAGTTTTCTAGACTGAAGCGCTACTTATTCATTCAATTATCTCCTCATTTGTCCTCACGAGGTTGATTTTGGTTCTGTTTCAGACCCACTGCTTCACAGACAGAATTAGGGGCACTGGGGATCGAACTTGGGACTTCAGTATCTGAAGCCAATAAATCTGACCACTATACAACAGAGGCGGTCGGGTATCAAATACTTACTTACTTACTTTATGGCATAGGGAACACAAAAGTTCATTAATTTTAAGGGTTTTAAATATATATTTACTTATCATCGGTTTCATGTCGTGGTCAATATTGCTAAAGTGCTATGACTGAGCACTGAGTGCGTAAATTAATCAGCTCAATAACTTGACTAGTTCGATTCCCTGTAAGGTTGAAATTACTTAGTACTAGCGTGATACGAACTCGGCCAAGGCACAAGAGATTTGAACATACAATAAGTGCGTTACAGAGTGTTAGTAACATTTACTTTCAGCTAAGAGCTTTTCTTTAAAAAAAAAAAAGTACTTGAAATATCAGAATAATCGCTGCATTGTTATATAGAAGTATTTATTTGTATCTTAATTTTGATATTATTTCTACAGTAAATAAAATAGTATCGCTGCTCATCCATTGTACTTAAATTAGTAGATACAGATAGCCTAAGCGCCAGTAATATGCATACCATTAAAAAAACTTACCCTTTACTACAAGAAGTTAAATAATCAATTATATCTTTGATTTTCTTTGTGCGCCCTTTCTTCATAAACTTGTTATTCACAAGGATATAAAATAATATTTTGTAAATACTTCTCAACCTCAAAATTTATACAATCCCTTGGATTTTGTTCGAAAGCAACAAAGGTCACATATTGTTAATTATATAAAAAGTAATCACCGTGGCTACTTATTGTTCGGGATTCGATACATTTCTTCCGAAACGAGCGTACAAACTGCGAGAATGCAACAGGTTCAAATTAAAAGTAATCACATTTAACACGCTAATAAAATAAAATTAACATTTTCACATCTTGACTACCAAAAACTTTGTTCATTAACTTTTTGAAAAATAACTTATTCCAAAGGCCAATGAGAGTCAAATCCTAGACCGTAAAATAAAAACTAGTATATAAAATTATACTGAGAACGTCTCCAAATTACATTTAGACCAAATTTTATTTAAAATAACTATGTTTGATATGAGCAGGAATGTTTATTTTTATTTATTATAATAGTGGATTAAAAATTCAATGTACAGTAGTTTTCATATACTTTGAATATTAACTCTTATTATTACAACGTGTAGTGCTAAAGAATGAGAAAACTCAAGAAAGAATATAAGATAAGAGTGAAGAATTTTACATGTTTTACTGTCTCAGTTAAATAAGGGCTAATGTCATAAAACTTTGTGTATGGAGAAGCATGTGGTTTTTTCTTTGAAAATAATGTATCACTAGAGTAATACTCTCATTGAAGTAAGTAGGGACCAACTATATTTATTCACACAGCAGGAAGACTTTGTGAGTATTTTAGTTACTGAATATATTAAGATGTTTAATTGTTTATATTTAATTACGCAAATTTTCATAACTGGACATTGGCCCTTCTTATCCTAACGTACATGGTATTAATGTTTCTTTGACTCAAGAAGGTCACAGAGATTAGTTTAACCCTCTATTGCCGCCTGCATTCCGATACAGCAGGTTAGCCAACGCTTGCAAAATGATACTAGCTTGTAAATGGGTAATGATCATACTAACGGCACCTATTATCAGCTATGACAACTAGTTGCAGAAGGAAAAGTTGTATTTAAAACCATGTATTTTGACTAGAGGGTCGACTTGGGAGTCGTTAGAGCTCAATATCGTCGTGATTATTGAAGCTAACCCAAATTAAAAAATATGTCTAAAAAGAAAAATAAATTATTCATTAAATAGTATGTTATAAACAAACACTCTAGCTTAATTGTACAAAGAAAATAAATAAATCCATTAATAATTTTTGTTTTTCCCATTTAAAATGCATTGAAATGGAAACATTTTAATGAAAATATTTCAATAACTATTTTTAGCATGGTTTGAAAATTCCATAAGAATTATGAAAGATGCCCAGATATGTTACTAAAATAAATAAAAAACAACAATGTTGAATTATTAAATATATTTTGTTTTAAATTCTTTTGTTTAGAACCGTGCATTTATGGGTAGGCAGGGCCTTAAGTCTTTAAGATGCACTAGAGACACAGATAATCAACTATAAAAATATAATCTAAACAACACAATACTACACAATATGTATATATATTTTTTATTTCCCTATTTTCTCCGAGACCAGGGATTAACATAATAGTTTAGTGTGCACCAATTACAGGAGCACACGGTCAACACAAAGAAAAAAAGAGAAGTTCATGATTAACAAAACCAAAGACCCTGGTTCGATTCTTCCATATTAAACAAACTATGAATTTTATACATCAATTAAAGCTACTGTACAATCAATCGGAAGGCAATACAAACTCATACATTTATATGACTCACATTTCAACAATATCCAAATGCTAGTGGTCCCTAGTGCGATCCTCCTCCAGTCCTTCTCATTCTATATTCTATTTATAACCTTTTTTAATTTCTATTTCTTATCTCTACAGAAATTTACCCTCTATTCTGCTAGTACATTTTCTAACAACCTGCTTTACAACACATTAATTACACTCAACAGTATAACCGAACGTCTTAACATTCACTTATGTTCATGAACCTATTTAAGGATATTTCCCCTACTTTTACAATATAATAAACTCACTCAAAACATTATAAGTCAAAGTAGTAACGTTCCCTCGTCCACACGAATTAGATTAAGTATCTTGTTAACTTAATTTACAAAAGAAGAGACATACACAAAAAAATATGTATATGAACGTGATGACGTTCATCCATGTTTACAAATATTAGAAAGGACCAGTTTTGCCCCATCTATCCGCTTAGAAATAACAGCTTGCCGTCAAGGGAAAATCTGACACCGGGAACTCATCTTTTCTACATGAAAATGATGTCAGGAGCTAGCGAGAGAAAAAGAGAGAGAGACAGACTGCCAAACCTCCACGAACGGTCAAGCCGACACCACGCAGAGCAATTAAGGGAACAGCTACTGTAAAAACTCCTCCGCGGAGACCAAATAAAGGACAAAAACAATATAAACAAAAACCCTAACAAACTCAAAACTCCCTTCAAGATAACTACGACCAACATGGCTATTGTGGCGGCACTCTGACTAACTCGGGACATTTTTTGAGTTGTGTCACGTGAGCTCGGCGCACTGGGAGCCCGCTTACAGGGTCCACTAATTGGACTGTGACGTCACACATGAATCTATGTATGGTCACTGGGGTGGACCACCTATAACCCAATTTACCCGCAATACCACGGGCCTTGTCACTAAGTTGGTGTATTTGATACACCACTCTGTCGCCTATTTTGAATGGCACGTCATGCCTACCCACATTGAACTTTCTGGCTACCTTCTCGTGTGACCGCTTCAGCTGACTGAAAGCGTCACTCCACTTGCGAAACATCTGCTTAGTGGAGGGTTGCGTCTGTTCAGGCGGGAGCTGCCATTTAACGTTAATAGGGGACATTAGCTCATGTCCCATCATGAGTTCGGCTGGGGTAGCCTTGTGGCTACTGTGCGGGGCGTTATTAAAAGCTACCTGAAGCCAGGACAATTTAGTGTCCCACTGGCGGTGGAACGTGTGATGGAACGCAATTAAGGCTGATTTTAAATTCCTGTGACTACGTTCACACAAATTAAGTGCCGGATAATAGGGAATCGTGGTTATGTGCTTAATACCTAGATTAAAACACATGTTTTTGAAACCTAGCGAGGTAAATTGACTCCCATTGTCTGACACAATGCTAAACGGAATTCCAAAATTTTTGAACACCTCCCGTTCTAAACCTTTTATGGCCGTTAGGGAGGTAGCGTTTCTCAACGGAATGAACCACGTGAACTTTGAGAATCCATCTACGACCGTTAACACATATAAGTTTCCATTTACCGACCTGGGTAGGGGCCAAAGAAGTCTACAAAAATCCTCTCCATGGGGAACCTAGCCACACTGAAGGAGAGCATGCCAACATTGCACTTTTGGGCGGGCTTAGCCCTTAAACAATTTTCACATGATTTTACCTGGTTGCTTAAATACCTGTCCATGCCAGTCCAAAAGAACCTTTTCCTAACTAAGGCGATAGTTTTGGCAATGCCCAGATGTGCCCCCACCGGAGACGTGTGGTAATATTCAAATAACAGTTGCCGAAAAGAGGCGGGAACGCATATTTTCCACTGAGACTGGCGGGAGGGCTTTACATACAAAATGTCTTTCACCAATTTATAATTAGGGACTATTTGTCTCTCTTTCAAACGATCTCGCACATTTTCCAACGCCGGATCTGCTGCCTGCGCGGATTTGAGTGAAGTAAATAGCTCGGGTAATTGAATCACGAACAAGACCTTGGGTGCGAGATTCCGTACCCAGGGGTGGCAATGGGAGAGGGCTCTTCCCCCGAAGGGGGTTCAAACATTCTTGATAAAGCGTCTGCGACTGAATTATCTTTGCCTTTAATATTTACAATAGAGAACCGGAATGATTGCAACTGAGTGATCCAACGGGCAATTTTCCCAATTTGCCGTGGGTGGTTCATCAACCAAGCCACGGTGGAGTTATCAGTGTGCAATTCAAAAACATTTGACTCAAGATACTGCCTAAACTTTTCAGTGGCGAAGATTATGGCCAATGCTTCTAGTTCATATGTAGGGTAGTTTAATTCATGTTGATGGAGCGTCCGGCTGGCATATGCCACCGGCAGGATCTCCCCTTCAGTCTCCTGCGCTAACATAGCTCCCAGCCCTGACGACGACGCATCGGTTTGGAGGATAAACCTTTTTTGAAAGTCTGCCATTTTCAGAATGGGTGCTTCGACCAAAGCCTGCTTTAACTTCTGAAACGCCTGCTCGGAGACCATAAGAAAGTGGTTTTTGTCCTTCTAAGCTTATAAAGGGGCGCCGCCAAAGACGACAAGTTTGGTATGAATCGGCCAAAAAAAGCTATCATGCCCAAAAACCTAGACAGTTTCTTTTGAGTGTTGGGCACTGGGAATTTCCTAATCGCCCGTGTTTTCTCCGGATTTATCTCTATTCCCTTATGGGAAACAATGTGGCCTAAATATTCTATCTGGGAGACCGCTATTTGCAATTTGTGGGGATTTATCGTGAGATTAGCCTTCCTCAACCTGGCGAACACCTCTCTCAAATGCTCAGCATGTTCTGTTAAGTTTTCGGAATATATGACGAGATCGTCGAGATAGTTATAGACGAATTTGAGCTGTACATCCGCAAAAATACTATTCAATAATCTAGTAAGTGTTTGGGAGCCCACCGAAATTCCAAATGGCAAATAATTATACTCATATAACCCAGTTTGAGTGACGAAAGCCGTACACTCTTTGGACTCTTCACTTAGGGGCACTTGATAATAAGCTTGATTAAGATCCAGAAGGGAATAGACCCTTGCTTTCCCTAAATACTGGAAGGCCATCTCCACGGTGTGTAGAGGAGTGGCCTTAAAGACTACTTTCTTGTTTAGCTAACGGTAATCCACCACTAAGCGATGCTTATTGTTGGGCTTTGACACTAAAAACGCTGGAGACGCGTAAGGACTACGCGACTCCCTGATTATCCCTTTTCTCCTAAGCTCCTCCACGTGTCGCTTTAAAACCTCTAATTTGGGAGGGGCGAAGTAATATGGCCTGGATCTGACCGGTACGTGGTCTAATAGCTTTATTTCACATGTCAGAACATTGGTACACCCTAATTCTTCTGTCCCCACATCTCTATACTCATTAGGGATATGGAGCACCTCCTGTCTTTTTTCCTCTAACTGACTGATGAAAAGACACGAATTTGACTGCGTCAGATCCTCTAGATTGATCGACGTGCCAAACCTATCATACGGAAAATCGATCTTATTTTCGCACGGAAAGATCCGCATTTTAGACTTGTTCAAGAACTCCCTCCCCAGTATGACCTCTACACTTAAGTTAGGGGTGACCCAAAACCATGTCGGCCATGAAAACCTAGCTATTTTAACTGCCAGTTTCACTTTGTTATTAATGTGCATAATACCACCATCAGCGGTTTCGCACCTCATATCGCAAATTTCCCTTTGCTTAATGGACGAGCTGGACTCCAGTTCGCTGACCAATTTTTGGGAAATTAAATTATGGACTGAACCGGTATCTATTAATGACAGCGTGTCCTTCTGACCCACTTTGGTTCTGACTCCTGATAAATTTGGGGTACGCCCCCGAATTTTGCGAGATTCTAGGCCTAACCATCGTGGTACACACACCGAGGCCCTGCTTTGATTCCCTTGGAACGGTTGAATTTGTTTGTTGCGTACCTCTCTTTCATCTCCCCTTCGATTTGGACACTGTCCCATTAAATGCTCTGGTGACCTACAAATGAAGCACTTCCTCTGTCTATTCGTTGTTGTGGCCCTTGGGGACTCCCTCGGGGCATACTCCCTCCCCCTCCTCTCGGTTTGATTTAACCTGTATGATGGGGTTTGTTGGGATTGCCGCGTCTGATTTTTGTCAATATAAGCGGGTTGGTTTTGTTGATGATACCGCTGTACTTCTAAATTCGCCCTTTCATAATGAATGGACTTTCTCTGCAACTCTTCTATGACTTTACGGAGTCTCGGGGTATTTGTAATTTTATTTCTGGCCTTAAATTTGAAAATAACCTATTAAGCTCCCCTTCAGGAGAATATTCTCCGTGACGCCTAATTAAGGTTTGAATTCTTATAAAATAATCGGTGACTGTTTCCCAGGGTTTTTGTCTCCCGTTTCTAATCTGATCCTCTAATTCTTCTAAGTATTCTATTGGGAAAAAACTGAGTTTGAAACTGTTTAGAAAAGCACTCCAGTTTGTCCAGACGCTGGCGTGGTTTCTTAACCAGTCCCTGCGACTCCCCTCGAACAATTCTGGTAATGCGGTCAAAATTACCTTATCTGTTAATGAATATGCCTTTTTTTGTTCCGTTAATCGCTCTAAAAACTCTACGGGATCTGACCGTTCGTGGAAATTAAGGTTCCACTTTCTAACGAGATTGAGCGCTAACACGTCTCTGTTCTGGCTTACTTTATTATACTCTACCCGTGGTTCGGCCACCTGAATGCTTATACTATTTCTATCGGGGCTAAACCCTTTTCTCACTCCTGGTGAAACCTGTGAAGTGGCATGGCGGACATTATTCTGTGCCTCGGGGTAAACTATTCTTTTATCTGAATTTGGAAATTCAAAGATCTCTTCCTCTATGTTGGGTGACTCTGTATCCTTTTTTTCCTCGATGAGATTTCCTATCCTGTATTCGGCTTGGGTGAGTAACCGCGTGCATTTGAGTACTTGCTCATCTCTGCCAGCCGCCTCTGTCCCTATTCGACCTAACCGTTGCTGTAGATGTTTCAATTTGGTTTGAAATTTCTTGGTTTGTGATAGGGACGGAGCTTTGGATTCCCCTACTCGTTGCAATAATAAATTGAGTTTTCTTTCTATAGTGGGTATTTCTATCTCCCTTGACGGGCATTCGCCGGGGTCGACTAATGATATTTTTCCCACTCTCTCCTTTTCCCATAATTTAGAGAGCTGTGGTCTCATACCTTCTACTGTCGATTCTGGCACCTCCCCCCTTATGCGAATCTCATAATCTAATTCGTCCGCTTCTAACCTGTTGCTTTCCATGTTTCTATCAGTAACAAGGAACAAATAAAGTTGACCCAATGTGGCAGGACCAGCCACTCACTTTATATAATAATTATGTTTCATTAAACTTGCCTTACTGCACGGAAAATAGTGAAAATGTTTCACACCCCCAAAAATACAATTATTGATTATAAGATTATAGCTAATACATGATATGTTGAATCGGTTAATTTTACTAGTGCATCTCAAACTAACAGTTATTGTTGCTTACTTAGCTTACCATTTACGGCGCCTCTATGTCCTTTTTCTGATTGTTTGATGTAGTGAAGTCCCCTTGGATACTGCGGACACCCGCCGCTGACCATTTGTTAGGTTTGTTATCGCCGTCCTCTCTCGGCCACGGAAAAATCACCTCAGTTGACTGCTGATGCTGCCGCCTTATCTTGTAGTGTCTGACGTCCCCCGTTGTGGATTATGTTTTCCTTTCAGGACTGGGTGGCAAGGTAGCCACACCCGAGAAAGTTGTTGTTGGACAACCCCTCTGGCAATTGAAAATTGCCCCAGCTGATTGTGGATGTTGACGCCCTGATCTTTGTTGTCATTTGTTCCACGTTGTGGTTAAAGTTGAAGTTGACCCTCTCCAGGACTGGGTGTTGTTTGACGTCCCCGGTTGTGGTTGAAGTTGAAGTTGATCCTCTCAAGTATTGAGTGTTGTTTGGCCATCTTATTCACGCTGTTGAATTGCCCAGCCGGACCTTGAATGTGTTGAGTTGTTGGTCTGACTTTCGGAAACTGTCGAATGCGTCTGCTTGACTGTTGATAATCGTTAAACACTGATTTATTTTTTGTGGCCGTGGAGCGTAATAAAAATCAGCTACCATGAAACACACATGTTGCTTTTTGAGATCACAGTTTATTTCCTCTTTGGACATTGACATAAATGAAAATCATACAAGTTCTCCTCTTTCTCTGGCTCGTACCTTCCTTGCGCATTGCAAGCGAGCCGTTTCATAACTGACTCAAGCCGAGCGAAGTGACGGACCAGTTCCCCGCCAACTCGCTCGGCCAAGCTCTAGCGACCGGCTCAGTAACAACAGCCTGCGCCGCACAACTGCGCGGAAGTACATAATGCTAGGGTCACTTTTTTATTCATAAAATGCTAAGACTATAACATTCAAAAACTCGGTCCACTGGGTGATTAATTTATCACATCAATATTTTTAATCATGTCGGGAAATGAGCCCTGGCCCAATAGTTTACTATACAGATACTGTTTTCTGTTCTAAAGCTCAGGTCATTTTTTTATTCATAAAATTTTAAGACTATAACATCCACAAACCCTGCCAGCTGTATGATAATTTATCAAACCAACAAAAAATGTTTAACCGTGTCGGGAAATGAACCTGGGACCAATAGTTTACTATACAGAGACGCTATCGAATGCACTAAGGTGGTGGCTGAATATTTGATCCAGCACATTGCAAATGTGAATTTAATAAGTGGCTAAAGCGACAAATATAATTTTCTCTCTTTGAATGTTTGTAATGACAAGAGTTAATATTATTATTATTATTATTATTAGCACCGCGTCTTACTACCCGTTCGGGTTATACGCACTTACGCTAATGTGTAATGGTAGGGTGATCGTGAGATGAAATGAAGGACCTACAGTTTAACGTGGAGTCCGAACCACGGTGGCGGCCTGGCATTCCACACATTCACAAGATGTCTTGTCAGAGGTGTAGGAAGGGTTTGTAAATCAGATAAATCTGTGCCGGGACCGAGGATTGAACCCCGGCCGCCAGCACAGAAGTCTGACACCTTACCCCTAGACCACCAGGTCACCAAGAGTTAATATTCTTGAAACGGTCAGCTGACAGAAGGTTTTGGTTTGCTGTCTAAATAACGGGGGTTTGGGAGGAAGAGAGCGCACAAATAACTGTTTATTTCCAAACTACTGGCTATAGTATTATTACTTTTAGATGATACTTAGATATTAAGCTATCTATCGCCTCCTATTCATCCCAAACATCGGGCACAACTTTGCTAGCCTTTCCGATGCCCACCTCCTAATCACCTGTTTCCAGGGGTGGCGCCCACACACCAACCGGTGAGCCCTCTGCGGGCGTTACGTGTTCCCTCAAGATGGCATCCAGATTGTGGAGATCCCAATAATCTGAATTTAAATAAATACATATTAATTACTAACACGAAAAAAAACACTGCCAAGTCTCTAAAATATAACACAGGACGCTAATTACCCATGGACAAGTGGTTTTCCACCAAGCAAATTCCATTCTCGGTAAAAAAAACTTCAATTGGTCCAAGCTATAGGGCATCATTGGTTGAACTGCCTCGGCAGACGTCAGGGGTTCGTCTTCTTGCCAGTCTATTGAAGAGGCAAATACAACTGTACACCAAAGATGTAATAAGCTAAATAGTTACTATTAAAACATACAAAACGCTTTAAAACAAACCTGTGTTTATCCAATTTTCCAGCGCGTTGAAACTCATCTTGATGTTTATCGATACCAATTACGAAATGAAATGACCGAATGTAATGATTTCAAGGTCTATTTATAGTCGCTTCAAAGGGTGTGCCACCTGTAAATATGGTGACCTATTATTGCGCAATAATATTATTTCCGCATCGGTGATCCACTTAAAGGAGCCTGGACGTACCGTTAGATTTCATTCGTTCTAGCAACCCCGGCGAACACAGTCGTGTCAGCCAGCCACTGGCTAGGGGGTCCGATATGCCATGACGGCTCGCTATCCATCCATGGCGCTCGTTCCCAGTGAGTACACATCACGCCCTGCAACGGGAGAATCTATCGATTAAATCCACGCCTGCGTGGTTGACAAACGCTAATTTCATCCTTCAAACCCCTACAAATGTCGGTTCACATTTCACCCGGTCACAAAAAAAATCATCCAACAATCTTGGCTTAAAAAAAGATGAATTTTATTTGCGAGACAGAACCCTATATTTGATGCTGTGCCAAAGGACCCGAGTTAGATTCCCGTGTCAATCTGGAATAATCATAAATAATAGCTTTGGCTATTTGAAGCCTTCAGCCCCCGCGGAAGCAATAATTTAATCATTCTACCCTCAAAAGGTCCCTGATTCGAATCCCGCATTCAGGTGTCAATGATGAGCAACCTGCATGGTCGACAAACGCTAATTTCACCTTTCAAACCCTGAAAAATTCCTGTGCACATTTCTGAGGATCGATATGCCGTGAAGGACCACTATCCACCCTCCACAGTCGTGTTATTTTTTCCAACCGCACAAATGCGGTTACACATCTGTGATGGGAGATGGTAGTGGTTCGAGTCCCTGCAAGGTCGACAAATGCTTATCCTAACTAAAAGCATAAATAATAGCTTTGGCTGTTTACACATTTCAACCCTGCGCAAATGATGGTACATCACTAATTTTATTATTATATTTCTTTCATTCGGGCAAAGATATCCAGATGGTGTTGGAGGGATCAGGTGTCATTGGCGCGCAAATGTGCGTGCACATCTCGCCTTGTGACGTAAGGAGGTAGGGCTTAAAGTCCCTCGGAGGGCAACAAACGCTAATTATTTCACATTTCAAACCAGAGTAAATGCTGGTACACTTTTCATCTGGTCACCGATGTAAAGGCTTCAAATCCCAATCACTTCGTCGAATAGATACCGAGGTTCAAATCTCTGCGGGCACTTCGTCTAAATGTCAGGCTCATCTCTTTCTGGTGGAGAAAGTCGAAAGCAATTCACTGATGCGTTTAACTGTTGGGTGGGAATTTGATATTTTAATATTTCAACATGTTTAAGTATAGCAACATAATAATCATAATGCTTTTAGCCAATTATTAAAAAGAGAGACAGAACTCTAAATTGCGAATGATAATTATTTTGTGTTGAGCCAAAAGTCCCGGGTTTGAATCCCGTGTCCCGGTGTCAATGATGGAGTAGTCATAAACATATTAATTTTGTAAATAAATATTACAAGTATACTTTTGATGGTGCGAACTATATTTGTATAAACTTTTATCTGTGTGTAAATAGATATTCCAAGTATACTTTTCATAGACTGAGCTATATTTGTAAAAAAAAAACTTTTGGTACTAATAATTATATCTCTTTTAGCAGGAGAGACAGAACTTTATATTTGTTGATGTACCAAAGGTCCCAGGGTTTGAATCCTGTGTCAATATGGAGTATATTTAGCTTTGGCTATTTGAATCTACATAGCTGAAACACAACAAGGTTATTTGGCTTGGGGGGCATTCAGAGGGCTACGACCCGTTTCTTTAATGGACTCGGGGTTCATGACTTCCACAGGGGTGGGGAGGGAGTCGTTGGCACCCTCGGGTTTTCCACAGGGTGGCATCTGACCCCCCCCCCCCCCCCCCCGATCTACCTTGCCACACCTCAGCCGTGACACAAGGTTAGTGGCTGGGGGAGGGGGAAAAAGAGAAAGGAAGTAGAAGAGGGATATGATGAGATGCGGGAAGTGAAAGGGGGTCTCGCACTCTGCACTCGGTCAGTTGTTCAGCCGTCACACTCTATGCTCTGCTCCCGGACAAAGAGGATGCTCACTAGCGATGCTGCCCAGCGCTTTGGACCGCATGCCAATAAAAAAAATTCCAACTCCCTGTCCCAATCCTAATCAATGAATAAAACCCATTTGATCACAAATAAAAAGTTATGAGTATACATAAAAAAACAAGAAATTACAAGTGCCAACATGTTTTGAACAAGAATCAACATGTCTGGAACAAGAACCAACAAGTTTGGAACACGGGAAAGGGCTCAGGAGGAAGGGAGGGGGAAAACCAACAGCCAATCAGAGCGCAGTTACCATAGGGCATATCTAAGTAATACTACCCCTTCCTCAAATCAATGATCATGGTCATCAGTCATCACAAACCAAACAAAAGAAGCTTTTGTAAAAATAATTAACTCGGTCAACTCAAGGGTGCCCCAAGCAGACGAAGCAGAAAGGTTTATGTGCATTTCAATACCGGTACTTAATCTTATCGATACTTTACTTTCAATACTAATATGATATCGATATTTTAATCAGATACTTTAAATGAGTACAGTATCGTTACTTTTCTTTCGATACCACATCCCTAGGTGGGAGGTATGATTTGAAGTTCTGTGGTCATTACTATGTAGGTTATTTTAGAAACTTTCACTAGAAGGGGAAGGTGGGACTGCTAACATGTTACGTGAGATAGTGGAATTACTGATAATGCTACAGTAAAATACTGTTCAAGTTGGCCCACCACATCTCAAATTTTTTTCTTTCAATCTTTTGTTCATGATTTGTGCTCATATGTGACAAACATTAACATTAAATTTGTGCTGTTAAACTGGGCCTTTTAAAGAATATTTTTTGGCAGACTAACTTGAGCTAAAGCTGGCCCGCCAAATATTTAGAAATACTACATAATAAAATTGTGTTTGTTCCATTTAATTGTGCTCCTTTTGTACTAATATATGCACCGGAAGATTGATATATGTGCTCTAAAACTAGGCATTGTAGCAGTGGCGGCTCGTCACTTTAGAAGTTGGAGGGCGCAGCCTGTTTAGTTCATAAATTATTTATAAATAATATATTTAAAAGAAGAAACAAATTTCGGATATTTTTTGCTAAATATTCAATTAGTTAAATTCAAAAATTAATATCACAAACAACATGCAAAGATAAAAAAAAAACTCACCCCAAAGAACGTGGATGTGTTGTAGAAACTCTGCAGTTGTGTAATGTGCATGAATATATATGTATGTTCAATGTCCTCCCAAGCTCACAACATTAATATGTAGGATACAAAAATATTTACATTATTTACACTTGCGAGAAATGACTTAAAACGCAATAAACAAAAAAATTATTTATATAAGATGTCCATACACCTCTCCTTTAAGTTAATGAACTTTTCCATAAGTCTGTCGTCAAAGTCCTCCATTTGTGTGATAAGTTCCTTGTTGATGGCTACCATCGCTAGAGCATTAAGTCTGTCATTTTTTGTTGTATTCCTTAAGAAATTCTTTATTCTTTTCAGTGTTGAAAAGCAACGTTCAGATTCAGCAGACGTCATTGGGGTCATTATGATAATTTTTAGGAGCCTCGTCACCTCACTGTGTAACCTTGTTACAACGTCACATAGAAGAAATAATTACACTCACCAACCTAGCCCAAGTTGTCTCGTGCCGACTCCTCTACGATACGCTCGAGACGCTCACCACCACTACATCCAACTGAACCGAAGTTTGAATCTCATCGCTGACCGTGTGGTTGGGTTGCCCCCCACCACTCCTCCCAATTGAACAAGAAACAAGTGATCGTCATTCTGCGCGCGCCGCCCTGACGCATTGCGGATAAAACATCTATGGACAATATTTCGACGTACAAACTACGTCTATTGGTTCTCGAGATCATTTTCGAACACCCCTTCCCTTTGTTTGTTCCGCGCTCTGAGAATACATGTTTATCACAGTGTATATAATGGTTGAAACCCAGAGGATGGACAAACATTACACTCTGGGCTTTCGAGGTAAATAGCTTAACTTTGTAGGCTCGACGATATATTCTAAATTCAATTTGGCTTTAATCTACCTTCTTTCGAAATTCAATTTATATCTGCGTCTAATACTTTTTGTAACGATTTATTGTGTCAGCCCTTAAGGCAATGTTTACTTTACAGATATTTGGTCTCCTCTGATAATTTAGGTATCTTTGATGTCTGGGGATTGTTTGTATTTGCCTCCTTGTTTTCTACCAAGGCTGGTCAAATGTGGGGCCGCAAGCCGGCGGAGAAATTAATAATTATACGGACGCCATGTTAGGTGTTAATGTTAGGCTAGTTCATTGTAGTTTTGCTGGTGTCTATTTATTTATATTTGTTAAATGTGGGGCCGCGGGCCACCCAGGACTTATATTCCTGAGGACATCTTATTGGCTGTTAAAGCCTTTAGGCATTCTTATGTACACTTAATCTTTTTACAATGTGAAATATTAGCATAGTGTCAATGTCATTCTTTAGTTAAGGGGCTTGAGCTGTTGACTCACTCTATGTTACGGATCATGAGAAGAGGTTGTCTCTCTCTACTCATGTTGTCGATTGACTATTTTTTATGTTTTATTGTTATGAATCTAGAGACAAATTCGTTAGGCCTTTATACTGCTCTCTAAGGACGCCATTTTGGGGGCGTTTGTATGTAAGGAGCCGCCTGATATTTAACCACTGTTGTAATGCCCTTCAGGCCTTGGTGGTGTCCTTTGTGCCTTGCAGCTCTTCTGGCCTATGGTTACCATTGTTATTCCTAAGTGTCACTCCCCCATTGAGTTGTACCATGTTTCTTTGGTAGTAAAATTATAGCTCTCTTGTGCTCACCTCTGTCTATTATTTTTTGTGGGATAATAAGGGGGGGGGGGGTAATTTACAACTGAAAACTGAAATATTATTTTTCTCCATGAAGTTCAATAGTTGTGTTGCTCCTTTAATGTCAAAGTCCTACCGTCTGTATAAAAGTCCCAATTCAAACAGTAGTTTTTCTTTTTCTAAGAAAGGGTATTGTTGGATTTCACACGTGAGTTTTTCTTCCGGAAAGCAAGTAGAAAATTGGGGAAATGACTCATTACATAACAAAGAAGCAGCCTCCAAATGACCAGTAAAAGCGAATCTGTCTTTTACATTAGTTGTAATGACATCACACACTTCTTTAGCATCCCCCACTCTGGTGCTACATTCAACACTACTTTTACTTTTTCTTGGTTGTTCAGGGAACTATTTATTTATTTGCTTCTCTATTTCATTCTCTTGCCCCCTTTCTTTCGGCATCTCAATTTCAAACATGCAAATGTCATTTTGCCACATTACTCTGTTCCTGTTTCTGGATTGTAGTTATTGGTACAATATATCCACGTGAGGTAAAATTTTGTGAGAAAGAGTTAACCAGAACATGAAATTTGGGTCCTTGAAAGCTCTTCTGTGGCTACTCGCCTCGTTAACAGTAAGTTTGTTTGTGCACTTTTCCTCAAGAACTTCAAAGCATTCCTCCAACTTATCTCTATTTTCGTACACAACGTTAACAGCAACTCTGGGTAGTCTGACTTGTACTACTTGCTCCAAAACGTCAGATCGTAGAGATGAGTGCGAAAAAAAAATGCGGGAATGGCAGAAAGGTTTGAGAAAATAACTTGAACTTTGCTGTTTGCGCTGGTTGCTTTTTCCAATATCAAATTTAGCTGATGAGCGTAACAATGTACAAAATATACTAATTAATTATCCAAGGAACACCCAAAAACAATAGAAAGGATTAATTCTAAATGAATATATATATATATATATATATAATTGAAATGAAAAAAAGGAAAAATGAAGATAGAAATTTAATTAGCAAAAGACAACTGGGATTATCATAGTTGAGTGGATGTATAAAACAATCTGAATAAATATATATTACATTATTTAAAGAAAAATTACTGAATATAATAATGTTAAACCATTATCAAGAAGAAGATTAATAAATGTTAAACCCTTATCAAGAAGAAGATTGCACTTGTGGAGTAACAGGGACAACATCTAACCCTTATTTAGAGACCTGATGATGGCGTTTGTACGTCGAAACATGTAGTCAGTCAACCAACCGGCCCTCTGGCATCCAAGGCTTAATGAGAGGAATTAAAACCAGCTAAGGAACACTTATATGTAATCAATTTTTATATCAATTTTCGTATTATACATAAATAGACTGTTCAAGGCCTCCCCTTGGAATTTTGTCTCTAGCTTCTATTAATCAACTCATAACTTAATTTCCCTGTTTACTACCATATTGTAATTTAATTTTTACTCTTGACAACTCTGGATCTGTCATAATTGTAACGAGTTACACGAAATATCAATGGGTCAACACTCACCAACCCGGGGGGCCCACTCTCGGAAGACCAACACACGGCACAAAACACTATCGCCGACCTCCGCTCTCCGAAGAAATACCGAACATACTGAGCGACGCGCCCAAGCCGACCGACAGCATGGATCGAACACGTGTCCAGCCAGCCGAAGAAAGAAGAGAGTTCCGTGTCCGGCCACGCGTAGCGTCTGGGCGCTTCTACATTGTTCTCGGACCAACTCGCTCCTTCGATTGTTATGTTCTCCTACCTTCCAACTCCTTCGATCCTACCTCCACTCTGGGAAATATTTCTTGTATATATACGGCTACGCCGGGAACATAAAGTCACTTACTACTCCATCAACTTGTGGATAAGAGGTGAGAACGGCGACCTAGGTCTTGGGGATTATTGTCATTCATATCTAAATTTCAGTTTCGGCGTCATGCGGGGCACTCTAGTCAAAATTACCATTTTGGATCTTAAAACCTTATTATATTGTTAGTTGAACTTGCAATGCCATGCGCTTACCGCGGCATGTAGAGAGGCCGTCGCCCTTTGTCACCCGCCTAAATTTGGGATCCAAGCCCAAACCTTTTATCGTTAGTTATTTATGTAAATACTTGTTTATGGTTAGAGCGCTCAGAGTTTGTCTGTGCGTCCCGGGTTCGAAACCCGTCTTGTAATTCACTTATTAGTTTATTTGTATTTGAACTCAGCTTAATTTATCGGGTTAAATACGGGAAGTTGTTGTGTTGCTTAGTTTACTTTTACATTTGAGGCTTATTGAATTGGTGTGACGCCATATTAGTTACGATCGTTTTTAAATGTGAATCTTTAAACCTGGCTTGGTAACTGTTGCGCGGGGGTTACGGTTATGCCTTACGTCTTATTCTGGAAATAATACCAGTAGGTTAAGCAACCAAGGAGCTAAGGTCCATAAAGTTGTGATCCCGAACTGTAAATTGTTGTTTGAGTTCGAGCCCGACACATTTAGTGTTGTTTTTTGACTGTCCTAAGGAGGTTTCATGATTGTTTACTTATGTTATCTAATCGACTCCGATGGTTAACGGAGGGGTGCGCTTCACGCACAGATTGTGCCTTCTCAATTATTGTACTATTATTGTTTTTTTACAATAAAATTTATATTGTTCAACCAGGTAACATTCTTGCCTGATTTTCAGTCTTCCTCACCCTATAGATATTAAGGGGTGAGGGTAGCATAATCTACCTGTAACTTAATTCAACTGGTTTACTATAATTAATATCTTACTTAGAAATGTTTTACTTTTTGACATGTAACCTTTAAATATGATTTTTATCTTATTATTGTCTAATTTTAATGTTTTTTGTATTTTAACCTATCATATATCTTGTTCACATTCTACCTGAGCTCATAACTTAATAAGAATTTCAAGGTTAGGGTTTCTTGATAATGGTTTAACATTTTTATATTCAGTAATTTTTATTTAAATAATGTAATATATATTTATTCAGATTGTTTTATACATCCACTCAACTATGATAATCCCAGTTGTCTTTTGCTAATTAAATTTCTATCTTCATTTTTCCTTTTTTTCATTTCAATTATATATATTGTTTTAAGTTTGATTGAGATAGAGAGTTAATTATTTTGATGTGTGCGTAAGTAGACATCGTAGACATAAGTAGATCTTACCTGGTGCGAAGATCTGGTGGAGCAGTATCCAAGTAGGCCTACCTGGCGTTGTGATGAGATGATCTTGAAGAATCAACCACACGTCTTTATTTGGTGTTCACTTCACACACACATAATTATGTCAGAGAAATACGGGTTATTAAAATTAAGTGATACTGAATTATAGCGACGAGAACTGTGAGCCGCGGTGGTGACACACGTCCATCATTTAGAGAAACACTTTGCGGACTAAAAGGGAAACGCGCGTAAAAACACGAGAAAGCAATTGTACCACCCTTACAAAACATAATTAATGAAAGAAAGGGCGGTAGACCAAAAAATGTGATAGTTATATAAATTAATAATGAATGAATGTAACAAAGAATATAACAAAGATTTAATTAAGTAAACAATAATGAAATGTATAATAAATAATAAAATATAAAGAAATAAACACTAAACATCCTCCCCAGTTGAACCATTCAGGTTCAAGAATAAGGAAGAAACACAGAACACAATGAGACCTAATTACTAGGTAAAGGGAAAACCTTTACAGCAGGCCGAGTAAGGGATCCTCTTGATGTACATAGAGTTACTACTCGTACCACGCCGTCAGGACCTGGAGACGTTGAAACTATTCGCCCAAGAGGCCAAGCAAGGGGGGGTGAACCCGAATCATGTATTACTACAAGGTCTCCATTCATGAGGTTATCATTTTGAGTATTCCACTTGATTCGTTGTTGTAAATTATGGAGATACTCCCGGTGCCATCTTGACCAAATCGTTGTGAAAGGGCCTGAATTATCTGCCATCTCTTGAGACGATTGAGAGGCATTTATTCTATTTGCGACTCAGGGAGAGCCGTCAGAGAGTTCCCAATGAGAAAATGTCCCTGGGTAAGTGCATCAATCTCTGACGGATCTGAAGACAATGGTGTAATGGGGCGAGAGTTGAGCATGGCTTATAATTTGGTGGTGAGTGTAATAAATTCTTTCAATGTCAATATTTGGCTGCCAATAACTCTGGTTAGATGGTGTTTAGCACTCTTAACAGCGCTTTCCCAGAGTCCACCTTGGTGTGGCGAGGCAGGGGTAGGAAGTGAAACATGATCCCATTTTCTGCGGCATATCGATCAATTTGATCTTGATTCTTCTTTTCTTTAAGGAATGCTGTTATTATTTTCTTCAATTGAGTAGAAGCTCCCACGAAGTTGGTGCCACAGTCAGAATAAATGTCTGAGCATAACCCACGACGAGACACGAAGTGAGTTAGTGCAGCAATAAAAGCGTTTGTAGAGAGATCTGTTGCAACTTCAAGATGTACCGCTTTGGTGGTGAAACAAATAAATACACACAGGTATGACTTTATCGGTTGCGATCGCCTTAGTGTATGTAACTTAATTGTGAAAGGACCTGCATAATCCACTACTGTCTTAAGAAAAGGTCGTGAGGCAGTGATACGAGCTTCGGGTAGATCTCCCATTAAGGGGCTGTGTTGGTTGGCTTGCATCGGAAACATCTTATGCATTTAAAAATGCGAGATCTGATGATGCTCCTAGCCGAGATAATCCAATAAACTTGGGATATTATGGATTGCAATAGTTGTGGGCCTGCATGTAGGTGCTTGTGGTGATACTAATCTATTATCATATATGTAATATGATGTTTTTTGGGTAAAATTAAGGGGTGTTTAGCTGAGTATGGCAACTGCGATTGTTTGAGTCTACCTCCAACGCGGAGTAATCCCTCAGAATCCAGAAACGGTGCTAAACGTTGTAATCGTGGTTTACAACTTTTACCGAGTTTGAGAAAATTGATATCTTCTTCGAAATGATTAGTTTGGATTAATTTCACAATTAAAAGGGTGGCCCTTTCTAATTCTCTAGAAGTGAGAGGCCCAGAACAAATGTCTTCTTTTCTGAGTTTACAGATGAATCGTAGTATATAGGCAACAACTCTCTGTAAGATGAACCACGATGAAAATCGAAATAGTAAATCCCAGTCTTCTTTATGTGTCGAGATAAGTATGTTTAATGGTTGGGGTTTCGTTTCTAGGAGATTATGTGATTCTGAAGATGAACAGTAAAGTGGAGGCCATTGTGTGCTGGATGCTGCTAACCAAGGTGGGCCTGTCCACCACAAAGGGTGGTTACAGAGCAGGGGAGTTGATACACCACGGGAGGCCACGTCAATTGGATTTTTATTGGTAGGGACATGAGCCCATACTTCTGGAGGTGTCATTTCTTGTATTTGAGAAACCCGATTAGCAACGTATACCTTGAGACGGTATGGTGGAGTGTGTATCCATGCAAGTACGATGGTTGAGTCTGTCCAAGCGGTAACTGAATTTATGTGGTAATGAGATGATATGATGCTTCTACAGTATTGCATTAATTTTGAAAGTAAATGAGCTCCACATAATTCCAGACGGGGTAACGAAATCCGTTTCAGAGTTGCGACACGAAATTTTGCAATAAGCAAATTTACTTTGACTTCGGAGTTTTGAATCACACATCTGAGATAGATGGCTGCTGCATAACCTTGCTCAGATGCATCTGAGAATCCATGTAATTGGACATCAACAGTGGAGTAGAGAGATACCGAGGTATGCTGAGGTTTTCTAAGGCTGGAAGCTCTTCCAGAAACCTTACCCATTTTGCAGAAATATCTGCGGGTAGAGGTTCATCCCAAGATAGTCCTAGTGTCCATAGAAGTTGCATCAATGATTTGGCCCAGAATACTACTGGTGTCAACCAACCACAAGGGTCATAAATTTGAGCTATAGCGGATAGTACTGAACGTTTAGTCGGGACTTGTTGAACTATATCAATCTTATACGAAAATGCATCACTGTCAGGCTTCCATTTGAGACCAAGGATGCTATAGAGGGGTTGTTCAGGAGTGCGAAAGTAAAGTGGGGTCTCACGATGCTCCTGAGGTACAGCGCTCAGTACCTGGTGTGAGTTACTAGACCATTTGCGCAATTCAAACCAACCTTTTCTTAACAATTCTGTGAGCTCTTGTTGAAGAGAGAGTGTATCTTCTAAGTTGTCAGCGCCAGTGATGATATCATCGACAAATGTTTGGGTTTGTAGCACTCGGGATGCGTTGGGAAAGGCCTGACCTTCATCCTCAACAAGTTGATGTAGAGTCCGAATTGCAAGATAAGGGGAGCTAGTTACACCATATGTGACAGTGGTAAGTTGGTACACTTTGAGAGGCAAATTGGGATTTTCGCGCCAAAATATCAATTGATAATTTTGGTTGTCAGGATGTACTTTAATCTGTATGTACATTTGGCGAATGTCTTCACTAAAAACAATTTTATGACGCCTGAAGTTTAAAAGAATATCGCAAATATCATTTTGGAGTTTCGGGCCTGAGTGAAGTACATCATTTAATGAGAGGCCAGATGTGCCTTTGGCACTTGCGTCAAATACTACACGCAGCTTAGGGGTGGAACTTGTTTCTTTATGTACGCCATAGTGAGGTAGAAAGTAATGTTGGGAATTATTTTGGAGTGTGTTGGTAAATAATTTCATGTGTCCATATTTATGATAATCATCCATGAATTCTCCATATGATTTCTTGAGAGCTGGTTGAGAATTTAATTTATTTTTCAAGGGCATTAAAACGCCGTTTTGCTTGAACTGATGAATCACCAAGAGATGGCCTAGGTTCCTTGAATGGAAGTCGAAGCACATATCGACCGGTGCTGTCCCTAGCGTGCGTGTTGCGGAATTGATTTTCACATATTTCCTCATCTCGCGTAACCACCTTCGAAAGGGATGGTTCCTCTAATTTCCAGAACTGTTGAAGTGAGTTGTGCAGGTCAATATCAGTGGTTGATAATAACGTAATAAGATTAGATGAAGCTGTCTGGTTATCTTCACTAATAGAGGGAGCTCTTCCCATAACTACGAAGCCGAATATAGTTCCTAGCGCTATAGGCATGTTTTTTCCAAATGGATAGAGATCACCAGTGAGTGTTTGAGCGAAGAGGTCAGCACCAATTAGCATTTGAACAGAACCACTCTCATTAAACGTATGGTCAGCAAGAACAAAATGTTTGCGGCATATTTGAGGTTATTTTATCAATGATCAAAACTGAGTGAGCGTGTGCCAATGGTATACCACCACATGTGGAAATATTTAAATGAGTCACACCCTTAAGTTTCACTTTAGTTGATGATATCCCCTGAACGTTACTGGGTTTGAGGCAGTTACGTTTTACGCCCAGAATCTGTGCACAGTGTTCAGTGATCAGCGTGGATTTACTCGCCGAGTCCAATATCGCACGCACAATTTGTTTATTGCCAGAGGGTGTAGTAATGTGGACTAGAGCCGTGGCTAGGAGTACAATATTATGAGTTATTGAAGACAGACCAACAAAAGGTTTAGTTGGACCAGAATCGGTCAACTGTGAATAAGTAGGGGTGTCTATGTGAAAAGTAGCACGATGGTTTCTCAGCGGTTCAGTGTGAGATCTCTGTAATTGTCAACTGTTTTTGAGACAGTTGTTTGTGTTGCATTTGGTGATTGAGGAGAAAGATGCAACAATGTGTGATGAGGTTTTTTGCATTGTTGACACACATGTTTTGACTGACAGTTTGAGATACGATGTGAAGTACCCAGGCAATTAACACAGAATCGATTTGATTGAATGAATGTAAATCTTCTCTGTGGAGTTAAAGATTGAAAATCCATACATTTAGAAATATTATGCTCTGGCTGTTTGCAAAACGAGCAGTGATTATTTGAACCTGTATTTTCGGATAAAAGAACCGTCCTAATTGGTCTGGGTGCTAATGGGCGTGAAAATGAGTGTGTTGGCTTTACCGTTGGTTTTGGTGACAGTTTATACGATATATTGGCCGCCTCTAGATGTGTACACTCAGTTTCCAAAAAAAAGTATTACTTCACTGACAGTTGGTAGGACCTGTGTATCAGCGCGATTACTTTCGAATTTCTTTCTGAGCTCTTGAGGAATTTTACGCATCAAGATGTTTGAAAAAATTATGTTTTCCTCGTAAATCTTTTGGTTAAGTGCGGATAATGCTTGTGAGTGCTCATTATAAGTTAATAAGAAGGAGCGAAGAGTTTTTACAGTCGCTTTTTCAATATTGGGTAGATCAATTAAAATGTCAGTGTGTAGACTAATTAAATATCGGTTGTTGTGGTATCTCTTCTTAAGCAAATTCCAAGCAACTGGGTAGTTTTCTGCAGTGAGTGGAAGTGACTTTATTATGTTTAGTGGTTCGGATGTTAGTGAGCTTAAGAGATATTGAAATTTCTCGACCTCTGTCAGAGACGTGTTATTGTGGATTGTGGCCTCATAGAGACTCGAATATGTTAACCATTGTGTGGGATCACCAGAGAATTGTTTTAAATTAATTTTGGGCAATCTAATATTGGACGCAAAAGAGTGGTTTGATCTTGTTGATTCATTTAGTGGATCACTTGTGGAAACCAATAAAGGAGGGACTAGCATGCTGACAGTACATTGGATATCGACATCTAAATCTGCAATTATATTCTGAAATTCATCTATTTTTTCTGGATCATATTCTTGAGTGTGGGTTGTGACATTGTTTAATTTAGACAAGGATGCATCAAATTCGGCCTTTTTAGCACTTGATTCCTTACCAAGAATTGTACTCTTTTGTACTTGAATTGGGTTTAACGTTTCACATCGAGAAATGTTTAATTGATCCTGTATTTTAGTAAGTCTTTATTTAATTTGTTCTGCTTGATGCACAAAGCTTGAGTACTTCATCTTGAATTATGTTAATAATATTAATAATAATCAATCTGCTTGTGCATATATTTATTTGTAAATAATATTTACTTTGGAACAAACACACTATAGAGCAAACAAAAGAGAGCAAATGTCATTCGAAACTGTCTATACACAATTCTAGGAACTCAATGTTCTGAGAAGAGAGTGTTGTTGAAAGCAACCTTGAGCTTAGTGTGCCTAGTGAAAGAGTTAAACAACAAAAACATAACATCTTAAAACATAAATTGGGTGGTACATTGCATTTAACCGCGCACATAATATTACAATTAATATTGAATGTTTAGTTTACAGCTCACAAATTAATCTAGTTATTATTTAAGCGGCAAATTAACAATAGAATATCAGTTTCGCCGATAACAAGTTATTAAATGGCGGTATTTCTTGGCGGCAATTCACAAACGAAGGTTTTCTGATACTCTACAAAATTGGTTTTCTTTTCTAAAGCAATTATTTGAACACTAGTTTTATTTGGTTGTCTGGAGAGGAAAATGTTCAGTTCTCTTTTATTTTTATTATTGTTTACTTGAATGGACTTTAATACAATAGCGTGGTACGAATATTAGCTAAATAAAAGAATTTAATTAATTATCTTATGTATTTAGAAACATCCCTGGCCGGAGGACCAATGTTTTAAGTTTGTTTGAGATAGATAGAGAGTTAATTATTTTGATGTGTGCGTAGATAGACCTCGTAGACATAAGTAGATCCTACCTGGTGCTGAAGATCTGGTGGAGCAGTAACCCAAGTAGGCCTACCTGGGTTTGTGATGAGATGAGCTTGAAGAACCAACCACACGTCTTTATTTGGTGTTCACTTCACACACACACATAATTATGTCAGAGAAATACGGGTTATTAAAATAAGTGATACTGAATTATAGCGACGAGAACTGTGAGCCGCGGTGGTGACACACGTCCATCATTTAGAGAAACACTTTGCGGACTAAAAGGGAAACGCGCGTAAAAACACGAGAAAGCAAATGTACCACCCTTACAAAACATAATTAATGAAAGAAAGGGCGGTAGACCAAAACATGTGATAGTTATATAAATTAATAATGAATGAATATAACAAAGATTTAATTAAGTAAACAATAATTAAATGTATAATAAATAATAAAATATAAAGAAATAAACACTAAACATATATATTCATTTAGAAATAATCCTTTGTATTGTTTTTGGGTGTTCCTTGGATAATTAATTAGTATATTATAATTCTCCTTACTATATCATTATTAATGTAACTAATGTACAAAATAGGCAAATGGGTATGTTTATCAAATCTTGGCCTGTACACCCCCAACAGAGCCATTCATAACATTAGCACCATCATATGTCTGTGCTATTAATCTTCCCTTTGAAGTGTCTAGAAGAGGTTTGATGTGGTCCATTATGCATTTGGCTAAGGTTCCTGCACATCTTCCTTCAGGAATAAGAAACCCCCAAAAACTCTCACAATCCAACCCCTCAAACTTATACCTAAAAACTAATACCATCTGACAATGGTTTGTTACATCAGTCGTCTCATCACATTCGATGGCTACAAATTCAGAATCACGTATCTGCTTTTCTATTTCCTCCCTACAGACATTAAGCATGCAGTCCAGTATGTCATTTTGTATTATTTTCGATGTTCCTTTGAATACAGTGGCTGATTCTAAATGGTCTTTCATTGCAGAATCCAGCTCAGCAGTATAATTATTTAAGCCTCTGTATACACCAGGATTTGTAGATGATGCTGATTCGTCATGACCTCTGAGAGGTAATTCAAAAACACCACAGAATTTAACACATGAAATCAACCTTTTTAATATGTGCCTATTTTTTTCAACGTGAGTATTGTTTTTTTTAACGTTTTCTCTGTATTGTGAGTCTAGACTAGACGATATGTTTACTTTGCCTAGCAAAGAAAGATCAAAGACACTATTCATGTGATTCACAGATACTTCGTGTTTCTTAATTTTTTCTGTTAAATGTTTTATATCATTGACGCCCTTTACTATCCACAAGCATTCACCACTCTTTCTGGGAAAAAACAAAATACACGGGAAACAGTACAAAGATTTGTCCATATCACAACCGCAAATCTAGCCATTTTTTTTATATGCATCTTTGGACTTGAGCTGTCTTTTAAAAACTTGATTTTCATTTTTCTTTTTTTCACTTTGTTCCATACAAAATTCAGGACATGGCCTAGCTAATTATTTCAATTCTCTTTTGTGATCAAGAGTTAATCTTGAAATATTCGTTGTCTTAAGCGCCTGAATTGAACTATTCGTATTAAGCCTAGTTACAAAAAATATTAAAACATTAGCCTAAAATAGCCCTACATAATATTATTATAAACACACTCGCCACACACATCCTCAAGATGCAGGAGTACGCAGGATGACTGATAACAACTATTGCTGGTTCACGCTATACACATTTCACAAGCTTTCAACCTTAGGGCGCATTAGGGAGTGCGCCTTCAAAAGAAGAATAAGCAATGCTAGGTATAGCAGGAGGAGGACAATGGGTTAAGGGGAGGGAAGGTTTGGTTTCACTATGTCAGGTGCTGACCGTCGAGCGCCTGACTGCATGCTATTTGAAGACAAGTGGTGAAGGGGTGGGAAGGTTTGGTTTCACAATATCAGGCGCTGACCACCTCTCGCCCAATCACATGCCATTTTAAAAACATTGCCTGCTATTAATTAAACAAAAAACATATTTTTCTTGAAACTATTATGGCAAGATAAAATTGTCGTGAGGGTGCGAATAATAACTTTAAAAGGAACTGGGGATTCGTGGGGAAGGGGGACGCGCGCCTCCGTGCCTTAGGGACGAGCCCCGTCCCTGCATTGTAGAGAAGATTTAATGTGGGAGGGCAACATGAGCTTTCCCTATTCCGTAACCTGAAGAAAACATGACCTCAAGCTGGCCTATGACATTTTGAAAAAAATCACTATGACAATATTTTGTTTTCATGAATCATTTGTGCTTTGTTTATGCTCATATTTGCCTAAAGATGATCATTTATGCTAAAAAGATAGTCATTTTATATAATATTGTGGTGGGCCTACTTGAGCTCAAGCTGGACCTCAATGATTGAAAAAATAATGTAATCAAATTGTTTATTTTAATTGGCTCCGTTTGTGCTCATATATCCATTCGAATGATGTAAAAAGAATTTGCTTGTTTGATGTTTTTCAATTTGTGGGGGGCAAGCTTTAGCTCTAGGAAGCCCAGGAAGTTGTTTCGCTGTAAGAGCCCATGTTGTTTTCCTGGGGAAATTTGAACTGTATGTTATAAAGAAGAATCCACTATTCAAAGGTGTCCGTTAAGGGTGATTTCACTGTAGTTTATCACTGTCAGGAACACATATTTTACACCATTGTAATAGAGTGCAATAAGTGTTAATATGTGATGTTACAATTGCCACATGTTACACCATCAAATGGTAACTGTCACTGACATAGGTGGGCAAACAGACTACACGTAAAGAATGTCTAATCTGCTTTGCCTTTGATGAAAGGTCACAGTTTGAATCCCGACTGGGTATAGTGAGAGGTATTTTTTCCTAAATAATTTCCCACTCTCCCTCCACACAAATGCGTATACACTTTATATTATTTGGCCTTACTCATCCCTATCTAAATGGAATTGGAAATGAATGTAATTAAATGTTGATGGCCAGACATATTGAAATCTTTATCAGCCTATACTTTGCAAAAAGTGTGTATGTGTAAGCATAAAAATACTAGTCACTTATAGGTGATTTTTAAAGCTGACATTTGGCAGGCAGGTAGAGGGATTACATCATATAACATGAAATGTCTATAAATGCTAAATTTCAAAAAGGTTTCCAGGAACCGATGGCCTCCATGTATGTAGGAAGTCTATAAATAAGGTTATAACATAGTATAAATTTGGTGAGGTAGAAAATGGTAATTTGACAGGCACATATAAAAGGGTTGACGTAAATTCCGTCTCAATAATTTTATTACTCATAAACTCCCATGTTTATTTCGTCCCTTATTAAATGTAAACAAAATACTAAATACATATTAAACAAGAAAAAAAATCTACTATAGTTTAGAGCAGTGGTTCCCAATCTTTTGTGGCCCATCTCCCCTTTCTGGAGGTTGACTAACATCTATCGCCCCCTTTTCATTTTCATTGTATGCCTAATTTTAATTTGAAGTAAGGTGTAAATAATAAAGAAGTTTTATTATTATAAACAATTTTACTACCGTATATAAAAACAACCAAAGCAGTTTTATCCGGTCACTCTTGAATAAAATAGAAAAAAAAGTACATTTTTTACAGATTTTTTTTAAATAACAAAGAAGTGAAATAATTAACTAAGATAATTGATGTACACTTAAAAAACAGGAGTACATGTTTTCATTTTTAAATTGTAATCTTGAAAAATTAAGAAAGTTGACAGTTAAAATTTGAAAAAATAAATGAAAGTTTGAAAATTTGTTATTGTTTTATTTTACCTTTTCAATGTCTGCCTTGTGCTTGGTGGATTTCAGTTAAAGCTTGAATATCCGGCTTTATGTTCGTCAAGTTCAGGCGCAAGTCCCCTTTGAGGCAAACGTCCAACTTATTTCTTTGTTTTGTGAGGAGCTGGACAACAGAACTAAATCCTTTTTCAACTAAATATGTTGACGGGAACGAGATGAGAAGTGGTTCAGTTTTTCCCCACAGTTGTGGATAAGTGTCCATAATCTTCACCCAGCCTAACTCGTAACCGCTCTGCTTGAAAATGATTTTCACCTCACAGTCATACTTCAGATCTAGAAACTCTGTCTGCAAAGAGTTATCAAGCTTATCCACAGCTTCAACCGAGAATGGATCTAGAATCCAATCAGGAATTTGTAACTTGGTCAAATCTTCAAATCTTAATTCCATGTCAGTTTTTAACTGGTCAAGGTGATCAGTAAAAATTAGGATTTTGTCTTCTGGGAGTTCAGGAGTCCCGTTAGCTGACACTGAACACTTTTTAAGGGTCGGAAACTGAATCAGCTCTTTACGGCCAATATTTACTTTGTGAATATCAAACTTGGCGATGAATGATGAAATAATTCCTTTGGCCTTGATAAGGTTCATCTTGTTTCCTTGAAGCCTTATATTGACTTCGTTCATTTTTTCAAAAATATCTGTAAGGTACGCAAGTTCCAATTTGCGTTGCTTCAAATTCTCACTTAAAACAGGATCAGACGTGTCGAGAAACTCAGTAACCGTGTCAAATAATTCGAAGAAACGGCGCAAACAGTTTCCTTTGGAAAGCCACCTCACGGCCGTATGTAGAAGCAAGCGTTCGAATTCCTCATCATTTTCATCGTAAAGTTGTCGGAACAGACGGTCATTGAGGGAATTAGCTTTAATCTTGTTGACACCAGTAATGACCAGTTTTAGGGTTTCATGCAGGTCACCACTCAATTTTTTCGCAGCTAAGTGTTGACGATGAATGACACAGTGAATAGTGATGACCTCTGGCACTTCTTTCTTAAGGTGTGCTAGAAACCCAGCATGACGACCTGACATGGCAGGAGCACCGTATGTTGCGCAAGCGCTCACGTTTGTTAGGGGAATCTCTTTTTCCTCAAAATAATCTTGTACCACTTTAAAAATCGACGATCCCTTCGTATCAGTGATCAAAGTTCTAGCAAACAGCATTTCCTCGGTAATTTCCTTTTGTTCATTGATAAACCTCACATAAGCTAATAAAATTGCTTTGTTATCAATCACAGTTGATTCATCAATCTGCAATGCAAATTTACTTTTTTCCAACAAATTGGTGAGTTTGGATTCAACGTCTGTGGCCATTTCGTCAATTCGCCTGGAAACAGTATTGTTGCTCAAAGGAACCAATTGACTTATCTTATTACTAAGGCCCTCGCCTAGCATGATTTCAACAATTTTTTTGGTAACCGGTAAAACAAGAGTTTCGCCAATTGTGTGAGGCTTACCACATTTAGCGATCGATAAAGACACCTTGTAAGAAGCAAGAAGACCTTTGTCAAGATCGGTTGCTCGTTTTTTAAATAATTCACTCACATTAGGCCGTTTAACAGCTTTAGCTTTGAGGTGTTGAAAATAACTAAGTTCTTTACTCACTTTATCACTGTGTACTCTTGATAAATGATATTTCATTCGCGAAGGCTTCGTGGCTTCATTACTAGTAAATGTTTTATCGCACAAAAGACAATGTGGATTATTATTATTATTATTATTATTATTATTATTAGCACCACGTCTTACTACCCGTTCGGGTTATACGCATTTACGCTAATATGTAATGGTAGGGTGATTGTGAGATGAAATGGAGGACCTACAGTTTAACGTGGAATCCGAACTACGGTGGCGGCCTGGCATTCCCCACATTTACAAGATGTCTTGTCAGAGGTGAAGGAAGGGTTTGGAAATCAGATAAATCTGTGCCGAGACCGAGGATTGAACCCCGGCCGCCAGCACAGAAGTCTGACACCTTACCCCTAGACCACCAGGTCACCTGACAATGTGGAAACTGCACATTTTGCGGTGACGTGATAAAACCGAATTTTAAATACTCAGCTGAGTATTGACGACACTTCTTCTTTTTTGAATCCATTGTGCATGAACTTCTACACTTCAAAACAAACGCACAAAAACAGAAAAGACACGCACAAAAACTGATGCTGAGGCACACAAAGGCTAGTGAAGACTGAAGACGAATGTAGGTCAATGGCAAGTGTGTTGTGTTGGCAGGAGGGGGAGGGGGTTGAGTCACCAGTCGGCCGCGCTAAACAACAACAGGTGGGGGACTTTGAAGAGGGGTGAGTGCCGTGAACTCGCCGGCTGAGAATAGTGTCCTTCAGATTTAGTACAGACTATCATGTTTATTTCGATTTCTTGTTTCAGTCAGTGACTAGATTTTGGTTTTGTGTTATCCTAACTCTGTTACTTAGGTCCTTCAGACTTGTTATATTGGTCCAAGAGACCATGTTTTCCAGATGTAATAAGGACTTAGTCCAAATGGTTGCTATTCTTGACGAGCACTATATTTCCCTTTCGAGTCCTTAAGGCTACACAGTTTTTTTATGGCTGCAACCAGGTTGTCTATCCTCTTTTTAAGATCTAGTTGGGTCAATGTATTCAATGTATTGAATCATTCTTGTTGCCACGCTTCGCGTGTGGTATTACATTGGGTGGGTAAAGCGTCGAACTCCGCTTGTTTCCATATGGGGTCCGCGCGGATAATACCTTTTTTCTCTCTGCCCGTTTTTGGCACTTATTGACAGAGTATTAGTATTGGATCAATTAAATTAGTGTTGTACCCCAGGGAGTGGGTCATTAAATAAATGTGCTATTGAATTCTCTGGCAGTACTAATAGGGAAAGGACCGACCATATAACTATATTGTGTAGACACCTGTATGTTAGCCATCTACCAATTTAATCAACTAATCTTTCTATTGCTATTCATTATACAATGTCTCTTAAGGATTTTTCTTAAGTCCTAATCAAGCAAGCTAGCTTAAATTATAAATGTGTTAAAATACTATATGTACATCATCTCCAGTTAACTTTTGTTTATAATTACCTCACTGTTTTTCTTTTAGAATCACCTGACCGTAGCCTGGCGTCAGTCCAACTATTTTGTTACTGAACATTGCTCTTCAAGCCTAATGCATTTGATCTTGCCGCCTAGGACTATTGTTTGCCCATGTCACAACAAGACAGTATTAATTTGGAACTTCTAACTTATGTTCTTATATATCTATTGTAATCAAAAATATATTTTATTTTTCTGTTATAATAAATCGATTATTATTTTAATCATTTTATCAATCTGGTTAAAATACTTCCCTTGTAGCCCCAATAATAATGTCACCAACAGTCGTTGGTGCACTAGAAATGGGAAAATGACACCTGTACACGGGAATCAAACCCGGGATCTTAGTTTAGTATGCCAATGCTCTAAACAATAAGCTATCCAGGAATCGTCCTGTGCCCAGGGTAATTCTTCACTCATATTTTAAGGCATGCGCTTTGATGACTTGTGGAAATCGTCGGCTACAAATGTGTGATTTATAGAAATCCTTTCAATACTCGGTCCCGGCAAAGATTTATCTGATTACCAAACCCTTCCTTCACCTCTGACAAGACATCTTGTGAATGTGGGGAATGCCAGGCCTCCACCGTGGTTCGGATTCCACGTTAAACTGTAGGTCCTTCATTTCATCTCACAATCACCCTACCATTACACATTAGCGTAAGTGCGTATAACCCGAACGGGTAGTAAGACGCGGTGCTAATAATAATAATAATATAGAAACCCTGATTTGTGGTAAATAAAACCACTGGATTTTGTTAAATAAAAAGTTGGATTTCGGTACAAGAAGTCTGGAATTAAAAATGTAAAACCATGATTTTCAGTAAATAAAATTACTTGATTTTGTTATATAAAAAGTTGAATTTCAGTAAATAAAAGGGTAAGACCTTGATTTTCGGTATAAAAAGTCTTAAGAGGTATTTTTAAGGTAATGGTAATAAATGGACTCAAATAGCTTAGAAAGTACTTGCACTGAATTATTTTATAAGACAAAAATGTTCATACCTTTTTTCAACATACTTCACGTCAATCACCAAAGTACCAAGACAACATTGTTTCCAAATTTTCGATTTTCAAGTTAGTGCGCTTATCTAACATAATGTTGGAATATACCGAAAATGTGTGTTCACTGTCAACATTAGACATTGGAATCCATATTGCTTTTATGCTGTTGATAGCAAACTCTTCATGGTCTTCTTTCAGTCCACACAATATTTCCAAAATATCAACCTTTTTACTATTGCTTTGCAAAGCTCTCCTTTGTGTCTGCAGCGCACATTATCCTATTTGAAAATTAATTTCAGAGAAGGATTTTAAAAATTGTATTTTCTGAGCTGATTGGAAGAGATCACAACTAACTTGTTTTGTCCCAATCGAGCGAGTGTCAAAAAGAGTACCAATGTTTTCAAAACATGTTTTGGATGGGTCTGACTGATGGAGTAAATTCAGCTTAATAAGGCACTGCTGTCCTAAAGATTGAAACTGACTTTTGACATTTGCTTGTTTTAGAGTTGGAAGAATTTTTAATTTTTCCTGTGTTTTTTCTCTGTAGTTCATGTCAGAAATCAGTTTAAAATTACTTTGTAGCTCTGTCACTTTACCATATAGCTTATGACTGAAGGCATAGGTAGAACCTTCAAGTATAGTAATTAATTCCACCAATTAAGAACAGCGTTCAATTAAAAATGTTGCTTGGCATTCAATCAACATTAGGGACATTTTATATATCCTGGAAGTAATTAAGTTCTGCTGTCATCTCCTCCAACGTGGAAAAATATTCCACTAAATCCACCAAATATTAACAGAGGTATACCAATGAACAAAACCAAGAGTTCCATCGCGCCAAAACTGGGTTTGTAAATAGTTTAGCAGTGTTCAGAAATGCGGCCTTTGCTTTAGCAACACACTCATTCAGCTCTGGTGGCCAATAATTTTGAACTAAATTAAGTTTGTGGTCCCAGCACTGTATATGCAGAAAATCATCACATAACAGAACTTTCAAAGTCACACATTTCATGTAACGCGCAACATTTTCTTAAGGAATCTCATACTTTGTGATGGTGTCCACAAGTGCCCGTGAACATTCTGTTGCTGAAACGTTCTGCAAAACTTTAACTGCACCAACAAACAAGTTTTTCTTCGAATCAGCAAGTAATGTTTTCAACAAAATAACAAAAACACACTGTCTTTTTCTATCAGTGGTCTCATCACAAGGAATTACAACTTGCTGATTTTTTTACATTTTTCTTGACACTATCCTCTTTACTTTGGTTAGCTTCTAAGATCCAAACACTTCTTATAGTTTCTGCCTTAGGGAGTTCTCCTCCACCTAAAACTGAATTGTAGGCATACTAATTTTTAATAGAACAAACTAATATTAGGCTATGTTGGTTGACAAAGTGTGTATACACTAATTTTCTAGGCTATTTCACTATTTGTACTTAAAAATAAACATCTTGAAAATAACCCAAATCAAACATTTCTATCTCATCTATTTTTTTGATAAATTAGTAAATAATCAAAAGTGTTGAAAAAACTATATTTTGTCATTAGGAAAATAAAATCAGAAATGGAAAATAATTAGCCCTTATTTGCTTTAGATTTTTAAATAATAAAGGAAATTTAAAAAAATCTTCAAAATGGTTACCTTTCACATATTTATCCATCCAACATCACAAAGAAGGATGATCTAGTTTTTCAATGGGAATATTTACTTCCATAAATGTTTTCATGGTATCCATAATTAATTCTTTGCGATCTTCCTTTGAGTTTTTAGACTTTATTAGAAAATTTTCAAGGGTTGCTTGTTTTGAAGATTCAGAAACATTACTTTTTTTTTCCGTTTATGCAAGGCACTATTAAGGTGCGGCAGAAGGGAGCGCGAGTAATTTTACAGTTTTTATGGCATTACATTTTTTTGGCCAAAATAAATCAAATTTTTCTCCAGTGGCAATGTAGAGTTTAATTTTCTGCACATACTAATATCAACAGATCTTGAATATCTGTCAAGGGTGTCCTGGAAAGTTGTCAAAATATTTTAAATAAAGAGAGAATATTTTGACAACATTCCAGGACACCTTTGACAGATATTCAAGATATGGTGATATTAGCATTTGCAGAAAACTAAACTCTACATTGCTACTGGAGAAACATTTGATTAATTTTTGCCAACAAATTTTTATTCCATAAAAACTTAAAAATACTTGCACTCCCTTCTGCCGCACCTTAATGTGCTTCAAACACGTGTCTTTTCTGAACCAGTCAATGCACGTGTTGCACAGTTTGCACATCATTATTGTTTTAACTTTATCAAATATATATAATCCTTCTTTTCCAAACTCACGCTCTTTTTTAAAAATACTTAAAACTTTAGGCATGTTTAAATATTAAATAAAGAGAGGAGAGGTTAAAAACAAAATTATCTAACTAAAGCAACATTAATATATGGAAGTGACGTTATCAGGAAGCTAAAGATAAGAGTGTAGAGAGCTCTCCCCCTAGCTTAACCATGGCGTTGTTTTTGGCTTCTAATTCTTTAAATACTTGCCTTGGGTGCCCAATATGGCTGTTGTAGTAGCCAGTTTTAACACTTTTTAAAGCAAATATTTGGTTGAGGGAAATGAATTTTCTTTTGAAAGAAAATTATATTGGTTCAGTTGGTAGTTTTTATTTTTTGGTTCAGGTCTTAGAATGGCTGCTTATGTCGGCAATGTTTTATTATTTATTTCGCGTTTAGATTAAAAAAGTGACCATAATTCAAGTTTAAATGGCCAAATCGTCAATTTCGTGATTATATTTGTTTTATTTCGCGTGAATATTTTCACTCAAAACTGCCACAATGATGTTTAATTATATTTCTATGGCAATTTAAAGTGCTAATTAAAAGTTCATAAAAACACACCTCACAAAGCCTCGCGTAATATCGGTGTCTCTAGTGATTTATTAAGATCCCGAGCTATCAGATAACTCAGCCACCTTCAAATTGGTAGTTGGATTATTGCTGCCACTTGTACAATTATTATAATTGTAAGGGACCACATATTTAAGAATCAAATAGCCAAAGTTCCTTCACCTCTGACAAGACGTGTATTAATCACAACTTGGGAATGCCAGGCCTCAACCATGGTTCAGATTCCACTTTATACTGTAGGTTCTCCATTTAATCTCACAATCACCCTACCATTACAAATTAGCGTAAGTGCGTATAGCCCGAACGGGTAGTAAGACACGGTGCTAATAATAATAATAATAATAAATAGCCAAAGCTATATTTGTTTTAGTGAGGATTCACTCGCATCTAGATGTCACACGAGCCAATTCCTAGATAGCTCAGTGAGGTGGCTGCGTTGTCTGATAACTCGTGATCTCAATAAATCACACATTTATAGCCGACGATTTCCGCACATCCATCATAGACCCCGCCTTAAAATATTAGTGAAGAATGACTCTGGACATAGGATGATTTCTGGATAGCTCGGATAGCTCAATGGTTAGAATATTGGTGTACTAAGCCAAAGGCCTCGGGTTAGATTCCTGTGTCTGTGCCATTTTTCAATTTTCATATTATGTTCTCTGGGATAAAGTGAATTATCAAAAACAAAAGTAGTAAGTACAGACATCTACTTAGTGTAAATGAGACTACAATAACAAAAATATTATTCTGCCCATACTTTGAAAGTAGGGGAAGGTGTTGTACCTTGGACCTATAGTGAATGCAGCACCATCTGTGGGGTTAGGAGCTAACTAATACATGTAAGTCATGCCTTTGGCACCAGAGGCCTCTAGCAAGGTGTTCTAGTTCATGAATATTGTGTTGTATTGCTGGGAGAAATTTAAGTTACTTTTCTTATGTTCAAAATAAGTAGTTTCGTGCATCTTTTTTTCTTGTTGTCACTGTAGCTATTTGTTTACATGTTAGAATAGTAGCTAAATCTTCTAAACCATTGTTTTGTCTACAAGAACATGTGTTTAAAGCTGTTTTTACTGTAACCTCAAAATAGTTGGCAACCATTTTTTGAAACATGGCTAAGTGTTGTCCTTGGTCTTAGTGAAAGTGATGTACCTCAGATAGGTTCAAGGTACAATACCTAATAGTATTGTAATGGTTAAAAATGTGTAGGCTTACTAAATTAATTTAATTTAAAAAAATAAAGTCAATTTTGATAAATATGCTTTTATGAATCATCCCCCCTTTTTCTAGCCTATTTATTGTTTCCATACATTTTTTATTTAGGGCCTATTTAAATATTCTTTCATCAAAAATCAATATAACCATACCTTTAATCTGTTAAATAATAGGTATTATTTTATTACACATAGGTATTATTTTATTACACATATTAGGCCTATTTAGATACTCTTTTTATCACTTATTTTATTTTGTAAAAAATTGGTATCGTTTCCAGGTAAAAGAAATAAAATGCCTCCTAGTAAAGGGAAGAAATGCAACCTCTTGTCAAAGAAGATAATGAAAAAGAAGTGGAATTAGTTTTGAATAAGACAATGACAATTTATGGTGCTGCTAAACAACTGAACCTATCAAAGACAACCTTGTTGAGGCACCTTAAATCTCACAAGGAGTCAGGTTTGCTAAACTTTTCTTACATCAAGAAAAATTATATGAAAAAGGTTTTTACAGATGAGAAACTTTTAGTAGAATATATTCTAAAAGCCGGTCATTTGGATTATGGCCTAAGCTTAAAAGATATTTGAATAATTGCCTGCCAGTTTGCTAAAGAAAATCATAGAAACAGTATGATAAATCTTGGGATGGCAAAAAAATGGCAAGTATTGGCTTCGCAACTTTCGCAAATAATATGCTCATGACCTGAATTTACGAATACCTGAAGCAATGAGCCTGGCTCGTGCAACAGCATTTAGCAAAGCAAATGTCTGTTTTTTTACAAATTACAAAAAGGTTTTAGACAAAAATCCTGGCATTTCAGCAATCAACACATGGAATTGCGATGAAACAGGAGTATCAACAGTTCATGTTCCCCCAAAGAGTTTGGCACAAAAAAAGGGTTAAAACAAGTTGGATCGATGACCAATGCAGAGCGAGGCATCACTATCACCATGATAACAGCTGTCAATGCCGGTGGTGGTTTGATTCCGCAAAACCTTCGGGGTGGTCAAATGAAGACCTGTTTAATGAGTTTTTCTAGACATTTCATAAAGCACAGTCATTCAAGTGTGGAGAACCTGACTATCCTGCTGCTTGACAACCATGACAGCCATATATCCATTCACACAATTCAGTTGGCTAAGGATAATGTGGTAACATTGGTTACATTGGTTCCCTATACTAGTCACAAGATGCAACTGCTGGATAGAGGGGTTTTTGGCCCAATCAAAGCTTATTATAATACAGCCATGGATGAGGTTGGATTATGCTGGGAAACCAGCAACAATTTATAACGTAGCGGAGCTAGTTGGGAAGGCTTTTCCTTTAGCTTGTACACCCACAAATATTATGCATGGTTTTAAAGTCAGCGGAATCTACCCACTCAATGAAAACATCTTTCAAGATCATGAGTTTCTAGTGTCTAATGTAACAGACCGGGCAATGCCACCAGTTTAGGTAAACCAACCTGCTAATGGTCACTCTGGCAAATCAAACCAATTAAACAGGGGCCTACAAAATAATCCAAGCCTAGATTCTGGTTCTTCAACTTCGGGTTTGACTTCAAGAAATCACTATGAACCTACCAACCTCATATCACCTCAAGAAATAAGGCCTTACCCAAAGGCCAAACCATGTAAAGCTACCGGAAAGGGCAGTGAAACGTCAAATTGAAGCAGGAAAAAAAAATCACAAAAAGGCACTCAAGAAAATGAAAAAAAAAAAAAAAATTGAAGGAGATAAAAGCAAAGAAAATTATAAAAAAGAAGTTGATCTACAGTTCTGATTCTGATAAGTCAGATGAAAGTCCCTTGTGTGATGATCCCGGTTCATTGGATGAAGATTTTACTGATCTTATTGATACAGATAATGAAAAGATTGAACTTTTGAGTGTTTGCATTGCTAAATATTGCAACCAAATAAACTGAAATATTTTGTAGTTGAAGTAGTAGCAATAAATGATCTTATGATGTCCAGTACTTAAAAAAGAGATTTAAATTCTCAGAAATTTGTAAGAGAGGACCGAGAAGTCTATGCTATTGACCAAAACTGTGGTTTTTAAGTTACCGCATCCTATTTTAAGTGAAGGATCAGCACACCAGCTAGAAAAATTGGCTTTTGGTGTTGATCTTTCAAAATTTATTGTATTAACTGAATTGTGTTTTGTCTATGACAGTGTTGACTAAACTTAACATTTTTACCAATTCATGATTGTAACAAGTTTAAAAAGTTGTTCATAGCCTAATTGCTAAACATTAAAAAAAATTGTAATTGTTTTCCGGAGTTTCACTTAAAATCACTCACAGAGGTCCAAGGTACAACACACATGTTGTATGGTCCTAGTGTAAACATTTTTTCAAAATAACCTAAATATTTGAACCAGTTTTAATTTATTCTAAAAAAAAATGTGTTTCCTAAGGTACCCTAGTCTCTACATACGAAATTTCACAAACTTCTTAAAAGTTTGAACAAAGTAAAAAATCAAAATGTGAAAATAGGTCCAAGGTACAACACCTTCCCTATACAACATCAAACGAATTGGTCAGTGGGTTACTCTGAGTGCATGTTCACCCTAACATTCTGTCACCCAAATCTTATTTTCGTTACCTCATTGAATGCAGTTAATAATTATTTTAAAAGAACAAATAAATTGTCATAAAACAAGCACACCTCAGGACACATAATTTAAGCTTTTTTTTTTTAGACCACCCTAAAATCCCTACATATAGTCACTTGCTGGCCTAAAACGTGGTTTTAACTTGGAATCAACTTTTTACAGCCTGTGGCCGGGACAGTTTAATAAAATGCCTCCAGCTTTCTCTAGCTTTCCACCACTCTTGCTTCTTTAATCACTTCCATTTTTCTTTCACTTGTACACTTGCAGTTATCTACTCCCCACATCTCTCTCTTTGTCTCCCTTGTGGTATTTTCCTGCATGCTTCATCTCCATCATGCTCTTGATTCAAAGAATTAAAATGTGTATTGCACTTTAACTATTAAAAAACTTGTTTCTATTATACTTCTCTGGCCTATTTCCACTATGTTCTGTACTATTATAAAAATGTTAAACACCTTATTTAAAGCTAGAAAATTTGATCACATTTTGATTAAAATGCCATAAGCTTCTAATTTTATTTGTCTAACTTTTTATTGGAATGAATGGGAAGACTTAAGTATTGACAAAAATTATAAATATGAAAATTGTATACAAGCCTTAATTGGAACATTATTTTTAAAAAGATTTTCCTTCGCTTTTTCTGTGGGAAATTGCTGCATCCTGCCTAGAAATTTCCCAAAGTCAAAATACCATTCTTTCACAGTCCTAGTAATAATACCCGAAAAGGAAATATTCTTAGCCTTAATAAACACCTACTAATTGGCTATAACATTGTAGGCAAGTCCACCGACCTTGTGTTAGAATCCAGAAAATGTCAAAGAACGTGAAATTGGATTGTACCTTTTTAATAAATTGTCAATCAATATTGTTTAACAAGTTTATAAAGTAAAAAGGTGCAGATAGCTTTTACTGATCTGTCCTTGGTTGTTAGATAGCTTGATTTACAATTTGCTGCAGTTTGACTTCAGTATTGCTTTTTAGAATAATTAAATATTAGCTATTCTAAATGCACTAATGCTGCTACAACATTTGTTTAGAAGAGGAGAAAAATCACATTTAAGACCACAATGTGGTAAAATAACCTTACACCTGGGCAGATTATAATCATGACCTTTACATAAATGGCAACCAAAAGTGATGAATGTGTCTGATTATGAAGCCAGTGATGTGAGCAAAAGATACATTATCATATACAAGGGAAAATCTTAAGATTGTTAAATTGGGAGTATCTTAGTCATTCTGCTACACACAATGGTTAAACAATATGTACCAATTAAAAAGTTTTCTTGCACAAGTACCTGTACTAGAATAATTGTTGACATTTAAGGAAATTAAAGGTATTTTTTAAAAATCTAAATCACAAGACAGTTATTACAATGCTGTTCTTCTTTATTGCATAAAAATGTATAACTTATTAGAATAACTTAGAATTATTAAAAGCAATGCTCTTCAAAATGCAAAAAGAATAGGAAGGTTTAGAGTGTATGATGTTCACAAATGTTTCTTCATAATTATTAGGCTTTTGGAACATCTTTAAAGTACTCCTGACTTCTTATAGGATCGGGTGCCATTGCTTTATTACCAGGTTTCCAGCCAGCAGGACACACTGAAACAATCAATTTTAATATTTACCAAGAATATAAGAAAAAAAATCTATAGAAATTAATGATTATAAAGGGATGGCTGGTTGCCCTATAACTAAGCCTACTTAAATATAATTTGACAATGAGAATGTCTAGGATTTTTTAAGTCTATAACAACTTGTCAAGGAATTTTACATTGGTGGGGCTGCTTTGCCTGGGTGTCATTAGTTGGGATTATTTGACCCTTAGCTTTGTCCTGGCATATTATGTTGTCTCCACTTCGTAGTCAAAACAAGAACATTTCAAATGTATTTTTGCAATAATCAATTTGGACACATTAATAAAATCAAAAGGTAGAGAGAGTGAGGTTAGAAAAATTTAATTACAAATAATGGCACTGTGTACTACAAAATAAGATCAGGGTATAAAAAGAACAGTACCGGTATTTGTGTATGATTAAAAATTATGTCATTTTACAACTTTTAAACTGCTTATATAATAAATTATTTTTCTTTGACATATTAAAATTTATTTTTCTTTGGCATATTATACGCTTATTTACTAAATTTCAGCACCATACTTTCGCTTAAAAATAGTACATGAGAAGCCTAAAATGTAAAGTTTGACACCTTATAACTTGCAAACTGATTTGAAATCATTGCATCATTATTTATAGCCTTTTAAAATTGTGCAATAAAGTTTTTTTAGTAACAGTTTAAGAGGAGCAGGGATACACATAAGATAACGCGCTACAGCTGGATTAGGATAGGGAAGCAAAGGTGTTCATATTAACATTGAGGTCCTGCCAAGTGTATCTTTGGATGGGGACCATAGACTTTTAGTCACCATTATGAAAAGCTGGAGGAGGGGGTGCCAGATAGTGAAGCAGGAAAAGAGGATAAGGAAATGGAAGCTGGAGAGAGGAACAACATGGATTCAGAAAGAAGAGGTCAACAATAGAGTTTGTATTAAGGAATTGGCCAGTTGATGGAAAAGAGATGAATTTGGAAAGGATCTGGTAAAAGCATTTATGAATGTATAAAAAGCTTATGAAAGTGTGGATAGAAAGAAATTATGGATAGCAATGGAGGAGACTGGAGTAGAAAGAGGAGTGGCCAGCAGGGTGAGGAATATTTATGATAATAATATTTGTATCGGTGATGGAAATGATTATGAATTAAGTGGCAGGGAAACTTGGCGAGGAGAAAATGAAAGCAATGATGTTTACAGATGACTTGATGGTATGGGGGGAAAAGGATGAGGATGTACAGTAACAGCTGCGGGAATAGAACAGGGATGTACAGGAACAGGTGCAGGAATGAAATGAGAATTTACAGGAACAGCCGCAGGAATGGAATGAGGATTTACAGGAACAGCCGCAGGAATGGAATGAGGATTTACAGGAACAGCCGCAGGAATGGAATGAGGATTTACAGGAACAGCCGCAGGAATGGAATGAGGATTTACAGAAACAGCCACAGGAATGGAATGAGGATTTACGGGAACAGCCGCAGGAATGGAATGAAGATTTACGGGAACAGCTGCAGGAATGGAATGAGGATTTACGGGAACATCCGCAGGAATGGAATTAGGATTTATGGGAACAGCCGCAGGAATGGAATTAGGATTTACGGGAACAGCCGCAGGAATGGAATTAGGATTTACGGGAACAGCCGCAGGAATGGAATTAGGATTTACGGGAACAGGCGCAGGAATGGAATGAGGATTTACGGGAAAAGGCGCAGGAATGGAATGAGGATTTACGGGAACAACTACAGGAATGGAATTAGGATTTACGGGAACAGCTACAGGAATGGAATGAGGATTTACGGGAACAGCTATAGGAATGAAATTAGGATTTACAGGAACAGCTGCAGGAATGGAATTAGGATTTACAGGAACAGCTGCAGGAATGGAATGAGGATTTACAGGAACAGCTGCAGGAATGGAATGAGGATGTACAGAAACAGCTGCAGGAATGGAATGAGGTGAAAAAGTGTGGAATTAAATTTAGTATGGCGAAAAGTGAAGTGATGATGATAAGGCCAAGAAATATGAGAGAACTGAATGGAATAGTGTTGAAACAAGCAAAGAGCATAAGTATTTTAGTAATGTGATTGAGGCAAAAGGGGGCAGCAGAGAAGATATAGTGAGATGAGGGCAGCAGGGAGAAGTTTTCTACAGGCGTGTAAGAGACCTACTAAAAGAGATGTACCCTGAAGTGTAAGGAAGTATTGTATAGAGCATACTTGATACCCATAGTTACATATGCAGTGGAGGCCATGAGTATGACGTTTTTGAGTAGTATGCTAGCTGTCTCCAGAAAAGATAGGCTTAGGAATGAAGATGTAAGGTCAAGAGTTGGGGTACATGATATAGTTGAGGAAGCAAGGATGAGATGGTATGGGCATGTAATGAGTATGGAAGGCGAGAGGATTACAAGAAGATTATGGATATGATGTAGGAAAAAGACCGCAAGGGAGCCCAAAAAAGAGATGGGAAGAACATATAGCAGCAAGTGTGCAAGAGAGAGGAGAGTGAAGGAGGAAGAATGGAGGAAGGACAGAGGGAGATGGGATGCATTTTACTCAACAGACCTGGCCACAGGCTGGAAACCATATATTTATGAATAGAACTACAGTTAAAATTATAATACACTACAGCCTTTAATTCTATATTTGCTTAATTTATTGCAGTCGTCCAACATGATTACAGCCACAAAATTATAATCATTTGTTTAACTAAACAAGATGGACTAATGGCTTCCATGGGATGAAAAGGGCAGTTGTTAAAATTGTTTTTGTGTCAAAATAAGCAAGCTAATTCATCTCAAAAATATTTTACGCTTAATACTTATTATTTGTAACAGTTACTTTAACTAACTTATAATATTAATCTTCCTATTAAGCTTAAAACCAATAAAAATATAGTTAATGATATTAAATATAATCTAGCGTGTGAGCTGACTGAGCCACCGAGGTGAGTAATATGTTGTTGTCTATACATTTTAAATTTTGTTTCTAAATTAATAAACAATATTTTCCTGATTTTTTGCATGGCATTTTATCAGTACTAGGACTTTAAATGTTTCCACATAAAAAGCTTTTGTCAAAGGCACAACTATTACAAAAATACATTTTAGTACATTTTAGTGCTCAGAGAATGTTAGCTTTGTAGTTCTGAGCTAAATAAAGAATTGCATGCAATAGAATTTATGTATAGTTAAGTAGTGTTTTTGGCTTTGTGTTCCAAGAAAAAATAACTTTTATTAAATCTTTATGAGAAGAGGCCTTTGAAAACATTGTGGGTCAGAGGATTAAGATGCCAATTCAAAAGTATCAGCACAGAGCAAGAATCAAAGTGGGTGTTACTAGTAGTGGTGTAGAGTGACACTCCATTACCGCTCCTTGTACACCTTGATCCTGCCTTAGTTATGCTAGAGTGTAGGATGGGCAATCCTGGTATCCAACTTCAGAGTGGACGGGATAAAGGTTCTACTACCCTCAATCCTGTTTCGCTTTCCAAACATGAATGTTGATTTAGAGCTTAGTCGATGGAGTGACCAATTACAATAGAGAACATAGTACTCAATAGTTTAACCATTTTTAAATATAAGCTTTGCTTTGTTCAGAGTGGCAAGTCATTCTGTTCATAAATAAATGCATCAAACATATTCAAAGTGATGTTTTAATCTTTATAATGAAACATGAAATCAAGTGAAATACTATTTTAGTCAAAGCAAAATAATTATCAACTAATAGGAGTTTTCATCATGACAGTGGGAACTAAGTGTCAGGGGAATGGCATATCTAGATTTTTTTTATTGTTATATTTTATTTAGCACTGCATTTTACTATCCGTTTGGGTTGTATGCTGTCACATCCATAAAAAGTCACTAATCCGGAATGAAGTAAATGGATCCCAACCACCGCCAAAACAATTCATGTTTCCAAGATGCTTCGACCCCATAAAACAAAAAAAAATTGTTAAACAGATAGGTAACCCAAAAGGATACTAGTAGACGATTTCAGTGGTTATTTATTGCGAGAGGGAAATAAAGGGTTTACTGACAGAGCTAATATTGGTATCACTGTTTTTATAGTAGCCCAAATGTTACATAAAAAGCACACCAGTTAAAGGAGGGATAAAATTACAATGACAGTTTGTTCTTGCTTTATATGTATTCCTTAAGTTTGTCACATGTAGAGCTAGTATTGAATATGGACTATCCTAAGATGTACACCCTAATCAACCTTTTTTTTACTCAAGATTAAAAAGCCATTCTTCAACTTATGTGTGTAACAAGCAGTGAGTACATGTTAGCCTCTTGCTTGATGCATGGGTACTGCTTGTATGTAGAGAATAGATGTGCCAAATAAAAGTGTGCATAAAAGTAAGCCATCCACAAACATGCTTAACAGCCACCATCGCCGCCGCCACCACAAAAAAAAAAAATTTCAACTGATTTTTAGTGATTAAATTGTTTTTATGATATATTTTAGGTATGTAAAAGAATTACTAAAATTTTTTTTCAAGTATACAATTCACCTGTTTAGAAACAGTCAGGTTAGGTAGGTTATGTTAAAAATATATGTCAGGGGAGGAGATATCAAATTAAAATGATTACAATACTTGCTCTGAGTGGTAAGCAAAGGTGATGCAAGGCTTGGGTGCAGGGTGGTATGTTATTTTGTTTCCAATGACTCATCACCAGGGCTCGGATTTTGATGACATGTCATCTTATTTTTGGTCCACCAGAAACAATGCTCAAGTACATAAACAATGTTCATGATCCCCTGGTTGCAGAAATGTATATTTTATAAGTCATTTTTTGCCATTTTAGATTGTTAGGTAATTTTTCTTGCTTTATTTGTTTAATAAGTCATTTTTGATCAATGTTTTGGAAAGACAATTTAAAATTGTTTGAAAATTACTTTAAAAAGGAGGTTTTTATCTCTCTCTTTATATATATATATATATATAAATATATATATAAATATATATATATATATATATATATATCGCATTTAAAGTAGGTACTTGTATTCCAATGTTAACTAGAACACATAATTTTAGCTGTCAAAATATGTTACATGCACAGTTTTCATTTATAAAATGCCTGTTATATTTATTCGTTTGCAATTATTTTATGTGTATTTAGAATGCTTTAAACCAAACCATCTAAAGCGAGTCATTTGAGGCAAGTTATTACTAAATTCGGAGAGGATATTTTTTTCTACAGAGAGTGAAATACTTCTCTGTAAAATATGTGAAGTGAAAGTGGCTGGCATCAGATAAAAGATTTAACCGTTCAACAGCATATCAGTTGCAACAAACATGTCCGTGGTATCCAGAATATTTATCAAAAGAAAACCTCTCAATTATTACTTGCACAAAATGCATTCACGAATCAAGAAAAATCCTCAACATTTTATAAAGATTTGTGTGATGTTCTGGTATCTGAACATTCCTCTGTAGAAACTGATCAATGTTAAACTAAAGGGTTTCCTGGAACTGTATACAGGTCATTCTATTCCAGACAAGTCCACACAGAGAAAAAAACTGGAAATGAACAGACGAGGAGAGATATTTTTGCTTACGTGTATAATGTAAATCCTAACCCGTGTAATAAATAAATCATATTATGGAATCTCAATCAAATTTTTTTAGGTCTTTTTTGCAAATTTAAAGTCATTATTTAGAGTTTTTAGTGTCATTTTATAGGTCATTTTTTGGCAATTTTAAAGTCATCAAAATCCTGGCCCTGCTCATCACTAATTGGATCATACTAGTTAAGACCCACACAAATCTTCATTTTAAATATATTGCTATTGATGACCATAATGCACTTGTTTTTATCAAGGCTATTTTTTATTTAGGCCTTCCTAATGTAAGGTCCACATAGAGCCCCAATTCATCCTTTGGCATTTACACCCCTATGTCTGAAAACTCAAATTTTACTACTAACTGCTATTTTACACTCCTAGGAAATATTTTTATCTTCTATTCCAAACGATGTCAGCAGCTCCTGTGAAACTTGCGCAGTGTGGGGCCTGGAGTTGTCATGCAGGAGGCTGACTCCCCAGGTCAGCATTCACCTTCTAATGATTGTGAGATGAAATGGAGGGCCTACAGTTTAACGTGGAATCCGAACCACGATGGAGGCCTGGCATTCGCCACACTCACAAGATAAACATTTATTCTTGAATGTCAAAAAGAAAACCCGTATTGGCCTGAAAATAAGCCTAAGCCCCACTTTGGTCCAAGAAATAAGCCACGCTTTGTTCCAAGAAACAAGCCTTCATAAAACTAATGTGGCCTATAATCGCACTCTTAGATAATACAAATAAAATTGTATACCTATTAAGATATGCCTGTGGTTATATCAATATATATTGAAATATTTACTAACCGCCATTTAAACTTGACAAAGTTCATTTAAAAAATAGATGAACCTTGATATTTACTAACCACCACTTAAAATTGGTTAAGTTATTATTTAAAAATAGATTAACCTTGACTACCTTATTTGTGTCTACAACATTTAAGACAATATGGCTAACAATCCTTAAAAATTAGTTTCTTTATTGCATTTTTAGTGTATCAATAATTTTTATTAACAAATGATCAATTTTTTATACAAATACAGATAACTTACCTTTTAATTTAAAAGTGATCTCATTTTTAATATGATTAACTTACATTTTAATTTCCAAGCGATCTTATTTTTACTACCAATGACTTATCTTTTTATTTCCAAATGATATGTTTGTATAATTATTTTGTGTTTCCTTCAAAGTAATCTAATTTTAAGTGTAAATATTGATTTTCCTTTTCAAACGATTTAACATAAATTGATCATATTTTAAGAATACTCTTTTTCTCTTAAAGTTGTTGAAAATTTGGGTTTCAGCTTGTATTATTTTGGGGCTATTATGACAGTCAAAAAAGATTTAAACAAAATAGTTTGAAAATTCAATATTACTGCAAAAATCTATCTCACATAAATCGAATAATTATTTAATCTAGAAACACAATTGTATACATCCTATAAATGAACAGCACACACATTATATGCAATATATTAAAATAACAATAAATATTTTTACCAATGAGAAGAATCAGTTGTTTTGTGAGAGAAATTAAGTGATTTTATGAGAAAAATAGTGAATATGAAATATTCTCAAAATTCAGATTTACTGATTTTTTGCAATGCATTTTACTACCCTTCTGGGCTGTCAGCATTTAATCACACAATACATTAACTGTGTTCTCGCACAATGACCCTGCGCCATGAATATGGTACACACGTACCGAAACATGTCTGCCAAAGTTTAATCGGCTTCTAAATTGCTGACACTTGCCCAAGGAGTAACGGGACTCAAATCAAGTTTAAGACCTCATATCTCTATTTAAACACTGAACATTATTAATAGCTTGTTACGTTTTAAGGCTTATGCCATATTAATGTTTAAATTTTAATTGTATTGTTCCTCAATTCATTTCTGTTATTAATTATTTTAATATGTTTTCATGTTTTTATTCTTCTGGTTGATGGTCACCATTTGATTTAATGTTATATCACGATTATTTTTAGTCATATTATTTCTATCTCATATATTTTAGTGTTATCGAAAGCGCTGCTTGAATTTTTATCAATATTAATATATATAATTTTAACTTGTTAATTACTTTTAATTTTTTATTTTTTTATTTTCTTTAGTATACTATCCTTTTACCTCTTTATTGACCTTAGATTTTTTCGAAGTCTTAACCTGTACTAAATTATTGTGGTTAACTATCACATTCATAAATTACCATATGTTTTCATTATAATTATCCAAAAAGATGCCAGCAGTTGGTGTAGGGACTATTTCTATTAACTTTTAGAGCTAGCATCCAAGTAAACTTGAGTGATGAATGTACTTTAGGCCTGGCCAGGATTTGAACATTGCCCTCTCGTCTCCCGTAATCCAAATTAAACCAGCTTGGTGTTTGATTTGATATAATAAATTAATTATTCTGGAAGGTGTGGTTTTAAGGAAACAGGGTGAATAGAAATGGAGTTTTGGCCAAGTTGTTCAATTTCTTGAGAAGTATAATGTTTAAATTTTACTATAACATTATAAAAAAAGAGTTGATAAATATTAGCTCTAAAACATTTTTTAGCTTAATCTTCCCTAATGAATAAAACCGATGCCATTTTTCCAATATTTATTGAAACAAAAAGCCTGCATCAGTGGAGTGTGGACAAGCAGACTAAATAGCAAGCTCATTTAGTCTGGCCTTCCGGTGATGAGATAAGGGTGGGGATTTCAGACAAGGGCAGAGTTTTTTCCTCTAAATGGTTTCCCACATTCCCTCCACACAATTACAGGTGTATTTCATTTAAACCTTTGTAAATGGCACTGTTGCGTTTTTGCAACAGCTATAAAACAATTTTTTTAACTTAGAGGTAATAAGGTTGGATCCTTTCCAAGTAATCTTCAATTAGTTCCTGCCATTAAGTATGAGGTCATCAAACATTAAAAAAATTGAATTCTGAGATACAGGAGTTTCACTGTTTAGCTCATATATGTTTATATTAAAATAATACGGTAATAATGTAGAAGTAATCAGTAATTTTTAATACAGTAAAATATAAAATAATTCCTTACAATATTTGTTATATTTTTTATAATAATAATCTATGTTAATGTAACCGTTTAACATTACTGTAATTTTTTTTAATAAGATTTACAAAAATACAATACTATTCAAATATTTATTTAATAATGTTGCTTCAATAGTAATTTTAAGTATTAAAGTATGTGTTTTGGATTATTATTTAGAACATTATGGAGTGTTACAAAAATGCAACTGTGCCAAACCCAGAAGGTTAAATTCCACCTTCCTCCTCCCTACCTTAATTTAATGTGTATTAGACAAGTAACAAGATGCAAAATAAAGAAAAAGAAACCACAAAATTATATTTTGAGGTTTAGTTTAGTGGTAATATACTGGTTAATTTCACTAAAAAAAACAGTTATAAATTGTTTGTTCTTACCTTCACCATGAGAATCAGTAAACTGAAAGGCTTGTATTAGTCGAAGTGTTTCATCCACAGAGCGTCCCACAGGTAGGTCATTGATTGTAATTTGCCTTAAAGTTTGACCATTATCAATTATGAATAAGCCTCTGAAGGGAATGCCAGTCTCTTCATCGTAAACTCCATAGCGCTTCGCAATGTTTCCTGATTTGTCAGCTATAATAGGAATTTTCATATCCCCTAGGCCACCTTTGTTTCTGGGCATGTTGATCCATGCAAGATGACTAAACTGACTGTCACAGGAAATTGCAATAACATTGCAATTTATTGCATGGAATTCTTCAATACGATCCGAAAATGCAATTAATTCAGTAGGGCACACAAAGGTACTGTTGAGATAGAAAAACTACTTTAGTATGTTTATAGACAAACATCAGACCCTTGTTTGTTAAGTTAAACTCTGGTTACTATTATCTTAACCACAAAATTTTAAAAATTACTCTAAGTTATGGGATTGAGATTAGCAGAATTTAAGATAGAGTGGCCACAAAATTCAAGGAAAAATCCTAACATGACCAAAAAGTGTCCTGAACAAAACCCAATATAAAAATGATAAGGACATTAAAAAAGTCGTAAACACTGCTACAAATATTTATTGAATGCATAATTCAAACCATTTTTAATATCTATAATGTTAGTTTATGATTGATAAAAATAAGTTAATAATAATATTTAGCACCGTGTCTTACTACCCGTTCGGGTTATACGCTTTAAGTACTAATTACGCTAATGGATTAGGAATTGGGAAGGTTTAATTAGAGGAAGTGAACCCGCATTTGCGTGGAGGGAGAGTGGAAAACCAAAATAAGTTAATTATGCTTCCCTAGATATATATGATTTTCCTTGACATAACAAAAACCTCTTAGTCTTTTAAATTTGACGTTTCTAGCCCTTACTGTGACTTGCCTTATTTTAAGAAAAGAAACTGTCAAATCCGGCAGTCAATCATTTAGTATTATGGTTGGTAAACGTATTTATGTAAAATGTGGGAAACAATGATATTTTGTACAGATACACACAGGGTTGAAAAAATGGGTTATTAAGAAAAAGCCAAACCCAATTGGTTGTATTGGGTTTTTTTGGGGTTTAGTTTAATTTACCATTCATGCTAAATGATTTATCCGATCAAGCTACTATAGCAATTATTTGGGATCAAGCAAAATATTTTTTGATCTAACAAAGAAAGAATAAATAAAGGACAAGTAAATTAAAACTAATTTACTAATTATTTAGCTGTTTAGTTAGCAGCCTAGTCCCATAAATCAAGAATGCTATTTTACAGGAAGAATAATGTGCACTGTATCAATAATATTATGTATTAATTTTTTTTTTAAAGAATTTCAAACAATAGAAAATGGGCAACAAAATTCTTCTAAAGGATACGTATTATTTAATCATGTTAGTAAAAGCTCTGGTATGTTGATTAGAAGGGGATGTTTTACGTGTAAATTGTGTTTTTTTCTTTAAGGTAATCAATAACATTTGTTTACTCTAGAACTAGGCTTAGTTTGTTTAATTCAATTTCTAATTTACTTTTAAGATATTTACTAAATCAAATTATTAAATAGAAATAGGCTAACAAATCTCAAAAATCAATCACTCATTGTTTTGTATGAAAAATAAAATCAGTGGGTTTTATGGGTTTTTTAGGTGGGCTTTGTTTAATAAAGCTCGGGTGTTTTTTTCAGCTGGGCATATCTATAACAACCCTGGATATACACAAGACACAGGTCCCAAATAAATGTTCTTTTCAACAACTTAGGTTGCAGTAAATTATTCATCAGTCCCATTCAATTTAAAATAAGTTCTAATCAACAGTGACATTAGAAAGAAAGAGATCACATATAAAGGGAAAATATGAGATATTTTAAGGGGCGGCCTCTTTTGGATCAGTATGTTAAATACTTTAATCTGCAAGTGCCAACATGTTGCTTTTCAGAACAGCCAGCCTACACAAATTTATATAAATTTTTTTAACCATTTGGTTCTAAACAAATGATGCTAATAATGTACATTTTAACATTATATTTGGGTAAAAATTTCAAATCATTTCAGAATGCAGTGATATCTGCATAAATCGAGAGTAAGATGTAGTGTAGATTAAAATTTATTTTATATTTAAATAAAATATTTGAATATTTTGATGAGCCCCAACTTGTAAATTTATGTGCAATTTATTTAAGATGTTTAATTGTGGTATTAGAAAAAGAACATTTTGAATAATCTATGAATGATATTTGACTTACAGCCATCTATCAAATCTAATATTTCCATAAGAAACAAAGTAAAGGCCAGGGTAAAAATGTGATTTTCTTAATAGGGGGGAGGGAATTTGCAACAAAATTGAGATGATTTAAGAGAACAAATTTACCTTATTGTCTTATTGCTTTAATTTGTGTATTTGTAGGGAGAAATTAATGAACATTCTAAAATTAGTTAATAATACATTTCTGCGCCAAATTATTTTCACAGTAGATTAACATTTATGTCCAACAGACTTTAACAAACATTCCCTAAGCCATGTTTGGAAATAAAAGGTTATTAACTATTAAAGGCTTTAGGTGGCCTCTTTCGCTCCAAGTTGTATCTTCTCCAAACATGTGTCAAGCTATTTTATAATAATGTCAGTACTAATTTTTTTTAAATTAACATTTTATTAGATCATACAAAAAGAGCATCTTTTGCAGTGATTTAAAACTATTTGAATATGCACTATAACAACATTAATTGTTCAAAAGTACACAATTTTGTTTATATTCATTTACAGTTATTAGCTAAGTATGCATTTAAAGCACACACTAAGGTTTTGTTTTTAAAGAAAATGTCTATTTTAGTGTCAATACATGGTATTGGCTTTTTCTCGCTAATTAATTTTATAGTTAGAGTAATATATTTTCATTATATTTATTGCTAGTAACAAATAAACACAACAAAGGAACTAATATATAAAATAGCTTTTAATCATCAGGTAATTTACACTAACCCTCACCATTTCATATGTTACACTAATTTTTCATATACAGGCCTATATTATTATTATTCTGTATATATTCTATTGTATGCACTATTTTTATTGTATGTATTATTACCAGTAACAAATAATCCATTTTAAAATAAGTTAGTGAAGCAAATAAATGAACTAATTATCGTTTAATCATCACTTCCACTAACCCGTAGTCTATTTTTGGGGCAATATGTTTGATTTCTCTATAACATTTGCACTGCAGGGAGTCAATGGACAAATTTGGTTGGAGTAATTTTAACTCTGTATTTTTTAAACAAAAATATTAGAATGGGTAGAAATATATCCCCTTCACGTTATATCTAAAACATAAAAGTAAAAACTGCATAATTACTGGCTATCTATAAAAGTTATTGGAAATATCACAAAAACAACAAACTAAACAAAATTGGGAAAAGTCAAGCAGATATTAATACTCTAACCTATGATTTGAGTACTGGAAAATCATTTCTAATTCTTTATTGGAATTATTTAAATATATAATATAAGTTAAATTGTGTTATGTTTAACATACCTAAGAAAATTATAAAATTAACAATTTAAAACAAATTTGCTTTAAAGATTTATCTATGTTAGTAATGTAAAATAATTAAACCTATATTTCTATTGACCTAAGAATGTCTTAATAAATCCCATATAACATTTACTGCATAGAATCAAAATAATTGTTGAGAAACTTAATTGTGGTTGCGAAAAAATAGTGAGACATTATATGAGTTTTTGTATTTGTTGTATTGTTGTATTTTCTAGAAACATTTAAATAAAAAGTTGAGTTCTTATTTTAAATATAAACCATTTTTAACCATTAACAAACAAATGGGGCTACTTACAAATCCAGAGGATAAAATAACAAAACTAGATATTTCCCCTTATAGTCTGAAAGCTTAATCTCTTTGAATTGTTTATTGATCACAGCAGTACAAGAAAAATCTGGGGCAGGTTTCTGAATAGCAGGAACTGAATTGTTGGTAGCCATTTTTATTTCTGAAACAATAAAAACATGTTGGTAAATTCACTTTTGAAAATGATTGCATATAGGTTAATTAAAAATTTAAATTATAAACAAAACATATAGCCTATTTATTAACTAGCAATGTTAACTTTGTATTTCAAAGTCAGGCACCAGAGTCAATTAATTTAATACCATCTCTTTGTTGCACAAATAATAAGAATGGATTCATGTTTATACAAGCTGATCCAGTTTTTCTTTTGGGTGTTTTTTTTATTTTATGACAATTTACTGAGGTTGTAATAAGTTTGTACCCTATATGCAGGGCCACGTCAGGTGGGGTAGTGGGGTTAAGGGAGCAATTGCCCCATGTCTCACATTCCAAGGGACCACATTTCCCTCGAAGATTATGAAATTCAATCAGTGACTATTCTAAATTTCACATCAAATATTGGTGTAACTCGCAGATAAAACAAGAATTACTATCAAGCAATAAATCTGAATTACATTTCATAATCCTGAAAACCCAACATGTAGATATTTAACGAGTAATGGGTTGCACAGTATAATACTCTAACAATGTGCTACCACTCTCAGTCTACAGAAAATGTACAATGGTGGCACAGTTTATGATAAACTTGTATTTCCCAGTTGGTATTTTTAATAACTACACAAACTGGACCTAAATTAAGTTCACTAGTGATGGCAATTTGTTATATCTCTCGCTTTCACAGGTATGTTATTTTTTTTTAATAATGAGAATTATACAATGCAGAATTAAGTTTAATGTATGATGTAAATTAATCTGTTGCAATGAGTGTGCATAAATTTGATAGTGGTGCGACCATGCATAAATAAAAAAAATGGACAAGCATATATAAATAAACTTACAAAAGTTACATCTTTCTTTACCAGAGAGGACAAAACTCTTCAACTTCAAGAACCAGAATTATGATGTGGTAAGATGTCTTCAGCTTAAAGAACCAGAATTGTTTTGTTGTAAGATGTCTTTTACTTTTACATCATTATCACACTTTGAACAATCAGTCAAAATTCCACAACACACAATCTCACTCAGACATACCAAGAATTTACCACATCCTCAGTTTCAAATAATGAAGCTGTAGAGTCTCAAAACACCAGAAATTGTGATGTAAGCAAATATGAACAGGCTGTAGATAATGATAGTACTATATCTACATTGATCCAGCTTCTGCAACATTGTCTATAATAAACATCACTGATGAAATAATAGAGTATTGTGTTGATAAAGAACCAGACTATTTTCAGAGTAATTACGGAGAATTTACTGCTTCAGCTAGACAGCATCCTAAATATACAAGAAAATTAACTGCATCTGCATTTGTGAGAGTGCCTGAAAACGCTGAGCGCTGACAGAGAAAAGGGATGTCCAAATCTACTGGAAACTTTTTTCTTCTCATACAAATTTGAGTAATTGTAAATGAAATTCTCAGTTTTTTTCAATTGTAAGAGAACTGAAGAAAAACTGAGGGAGCATGAAATCAGTGTGCAACACAAATGAATATTGGTTAGAGTGGGCTCTTCGAAAGAATAAAAATGTGTCAGTTTCCTCACATTTAGATTCACAAGTAATGGAAAAAAATATTTGAAAAATTTTCTTGTTGTGAAATTTCTAGCTGTACGAGGTCTTCCATTTGGCAATGACAGCCAGATGCTTGGGTCACCTCGCAACGGATACTACTGTAAAGTGGTCAGGGTTTTAGGCCCAGTTCTCAACCATTTCTTGTTTAAATTTACATTAGTTTGCCTTTGTTTATATATTAATATGCTCAAGCTACTCAGAGTACTAAACTGATACATACATTTTTCACTTCCCATTCGTCTAGGCCTAATTTAATTATCTTTATTACTATTAAATGGTTAATTATAAGAAAGTGTGGGGTTTTATGGTAATTATAAGTCATGTAAATCATCACCAAAGTTGTAAGCAATGCATGTTTTAAATTTCAATTCCTTAACTTCATTTTCAGGCCTTTAAACTTTTAATCTTATACTTTGTCATTATTTAAAGTCTTTGTTGGAATATTAGAATCATCAAAATTTATTACTTTTACTTTTCATTTTAAGCATCGTGCAACGTAGTGATATCTGAACCCGGAAGCTGGGAGATGCACCTGTGGCTTGCACGTGTGGTCTTTCAGTGGGAGGGGGAGGTTTTGGAGCGTACTCTTGGCCAATCAATGCTTTCGCTTGAGCGTCTGTGTTTTGCATTATATGGAAAGGGAGCGTGAGAAGCGGGACAGACGCGATCGGGAGACAGGCCTGTTAACACTAACATAGAGTAGACCTGTAATAACTACCATTTCAACCTGTAGAGATGGGGGAGAGGAGATCTAGCCCAAATGGCTAAAAAGACTTTATCAATGTAACTTATTCATTAATCTAATTAGCCGCAGTGCAATCTTGTAAAGTTTTGGTTAAATTAAAACTCAAATACTACACTACATCTTATGTTTTTAATCGGCTGAGTACCTCTACCCCCACCATTATATTTATAACCCTGAGATGCTCTACCGAACCAACTGACTGCCGTGGACGACACCGTAAGAAGAAGATGAGAGACAGCTGACTGGGTACAAAAATGGCGCAACAACGTGGGACCGAGATTTGGATAGAGGACCAGCCACATCTACGACGCATCACCAGCGGAGCCGATGGAACAACGCGCACGCGCTGACAGAAGAAACTGCTGGTGGAATGAAATGGAACACCCGACATCACAACGTATCGTTATTTTTTTAAATTCTTGTTTAATAATATTTATATATATATATTATAATATCATTGTTTTTTTAAATCGGATTGCAATATTAAGTAAATTTTAGATGGCAAAATCAAGTAAATTTTAGATAAAATTTCAATCTAGGTAAAGTAAAATTGATATTTCAAGGTTGGTCACATGTAATGACGTGTTGTTTGTTGTTTCTTTGGAGTTGTTTTTGTGTAAAATTAATTTAAGTATGTCATATTTTGGAGGGGAATATGCCCTGGTTGGCGAGGCTGGTATTTACAATCATTGCTTACAACTTTAGTAGGGCCTAGTTTGTAAACATGTTGCCTACAGTATTGGTGGCCAAAGTGCCAAATAAGGATGTATGTATTGCTTTGCGTAATGATCCACGCATTATAGACATGTTACAACAACTTTTGGTGTTTGCTAGGGAACAGAAAGCGCACAACGCAGAAATGAAAAGTATGTTTGCTAAAAGCGATGCTAAATTATCAGCTAGAACGTCTAGCTCAGATGTAAAATGGTTAAATACCTTAACTGTGGTTAAACCAGAGAAGGAGGTTAAGGTAACCAATTGTGAGGTTAGGGTTGACCTTAAAAAGTGTGAAATTGCCTGTGACGTTAAAGAATGTGGGGAAGCTATCATATCTCAAGACAGTGAGGGTGATGTGGTAGTTAAGGACATCAATGGTGATTGTGACACTATTGTCACTATCTCCAGTCAAGTGAACAGTTGGGAGGAGTTTGTGCCCCAAGGATGTGTTTGTGATTATGAAAATGTTGAGGTCACAGTTCCCAATGTTGATGTTGTGGTGGTCATTGCACCCCAAGATAGTGATAGTGACATTGGTGTCAATGTGGAAAGTGAAGTGGGGTCCACAACTAAGACTGTGTAGTGTGTAGGGGGCCAAAGGGTCCATGCCAACTTTGTTGACACTCAGGTAGATTGGGGTGAAGGCCTGGTAGTTTGTGCTGTCCTAAGTGTGACAAAGGAGAATGTGAGGTTAGGGGGCATTGTGGGTGCTTGTAATATAAGCATGCCTACCAATCAGAGAGTAGGCCACAATATCAGGTTTCATTGGAAAGTGGTCCAAATCATTTGGAGCCAGGAGTGGCACATGGGGTACACCAACTCATTGAGCAGAAGTAGGCCACCAGAGGAGTTAGGCCTAAGTTTGTCACTGACAAGACCAAGTATTATCAAGTTGTGGTTTGGTTTCAGCAAAATCCGTTTACTCCATCAGCAGAGTGTTCAAAATCAGATCCAGTGGGGAGTTAGTTTAACCAAGCAGGTGGACGGTGCTCAGGAGGAAGGATCCAGGGAGCCACAATGGTCCTTTTTCTGTCCTCATAAGGAAATAGAAGTGGTACACAATCTCATGTCAGGTATCACTCCTCATAATTATATAAATCTTCAATGATAATAATAATTTACATAATGTAGGACTAAAGTTTATGTAAAAGCATCGTCAAATTAATAATAATGGTGAAAAGTTATCATTAAAAGAAATGAACTAATAATAAAAGATATCCGATTATGCATTAAAGTTTCCAGGTGTAAAATAATTATAAACTTTTATATTTTATTAGAGTGGTTAAGGTTAATAATACATACAATTAGAATCAAATATAAAATTAGGGGTAATTAATCAAATGTGTTGTATTAAAATTGCTCTAATTTCTTAAAGTAAAAAATTTCATGGTCGAGTAACGACAATTTTCCAAGTGACTTGTGGCATCTAAAGGGGTATTTAGCCATTTTTGAGAGATTTGTTTAATATTTTTGGGATTAGATTTCATGCAGGACTTAGTTTGAGTGTCCTGGAGAGCAAGTTAGGGACAGGCAGGTAATTTAAGGGAAACATTTGATAGGAGTTGAGGCAGGGAATTTCTGCCATACAGTGGTGGGTTGTGATGTCAGGACTTGGAGCCTTCGACGTTTGACAAGAGAGTGGTTTTGTCGCAGAGGTCTGACTACCTTGTGAGTTTTAGGGGGGCAGGCATTGAGACCTGGGCCACCCGAGTTAGGAGTTTTTGTGAGTTTTAGGGGGCAGGCATTGGGACCTGGGCCACCCGAGTTAGGAGTTTTTGTGAGTTTTAGGGGGCAGGCATTGGGACCTGGGCCACCCGAGTTATGAGAGTTTTGGGAGTGTTTCTGGACCAGGGGGCCAGCAGTAGTTCTGGACCGCTCATGGTTGCCAGATATTTTGAACAAGGTTTGGACCGTTAAGAAAACGCCTCTTGTGTGTTTTGAAGGCCTGAGCAAGGGGATTGTCGGTCACTGTATGACGGGAAGTATTTTGAGGATACGTTCCAGTTTTTGGGAGTGAGCCCTTATCAAGTTTGTTTTTATGGTGCTCTCTGGGAAGTTATAAATATAAGTCCATATGCCACAAGTTTAAAATAACTTTTTCTGAATTAATTTTGTTGGAGGAGTGATTACAATAATAATAATAAATCTCAATAGTAATAATATTTCAAAATGGGAGTTTGCATTCCACTACTAATGTTTTGTTGGAGGTTGTGTACAACATGGTTCTATGTGGAGGAAATTTGGAGTCTGTGTGCTGTGGAGAGGTTTGGCCTTGAGGTTTTTCTCTTTTGTTTTATTTGGGGGTTATGTGTCCTCCCAAATAAATCTACGGTTAGGTGATTTTAGATCCCTAGTTATTACCCTTTCTCTGTTATTAAACAGTGTACTTGTATGATATTACCCTTTCTCTGTTTGAAACAGTGTACTTGTATAGTTTTTCAGCTGGTTAGCTATGTTATTTAAATTTGGATTAGGTATTTTGTCAAGTTAAGTTATTTTCCTCTACATATATCTTTTTTAGTCAGGATACCTGGTGTAGGTAGTGATAGTGCTCATATAGCAATTTTTAAGTTGACCGTTAGGTTCATAAAGTTGATAGTGCTCATATAGCGAGTTTGGCCACGAGGCTTTTAAGGGTGTGTTGAGACATATTGTTGGAGAACTCACATAGTGTATTTAGCCTTAAGCTTTTTAAAGTTTTTTTTGAGAAGTAGACGCTGTGGAAAGCTCATATAGTGTATTTGGCCTTGAGCTTTTCAAAATTGATTTTTTTTTTGTGAAATAGACGCTGTGGAATGCTCATATAGCGAGTTGGGCCAAGAGGCTTGTAAAGGTGTGTTGAAACATTTTGTTGGAGTGCTCATTAGCGTATTTGGCCTTGAGCTTTTCAAAGTGAGTTTTTTTCTTTGTGAAGTAGACGCTGTGGAATGCTCATATAGCGTATTTGGCTTTAAGCTTTTTAAAGTGATTTTTTTTTGTGAAATAGACGCTGTGAAAAGCTCATATAGCGGATTTGGCATTAAGCTTTTTTAAGTGTTTTTTGTGTGAAATAGAGACTGTGAGAATGCTCATATAGCGGATTTGGCATTAAGCTCTTATTTTTATTGAGTCCGTGGATTCATAAGTTTGTTTCTGTTAGTTAGGAGTGTAAACCTTTTGTAACATGCTTGTAAAGACTGTACAGTCTGCTTTTTTTTTTTGTGTCAACCATTGTCATTTTGGAGGGAAATTTGGATAGGTTGCTTTCAATACTGGTGAAATTTTGGGAAACTTTCCCCATTTTTTAAAGTAAAGGGGGCTGTAAAGTGGTCAGGGTTTTAGGCCCAGTTCTCAACCATTTCTTGTTTAAATTTACATTAGTTTGCCTTTGTTTATATATTAATATGCTCAAGCTACTCAGAGTACTAAACTGATACATACATTTTTCACTTCCCATTCGTCTAGGCCTAATTTAATTATCTTTATTACTATTAAATGGTTAATTATAAGAAAGTGTGGGGTTTTATGGTAATTATAAGTCATGTAAATCATCACCAAAGTTGTAAGCAATGCATGTTTTAAATTTCAATTCCTTAACTTCATTTTCAGGCATTTAAATTTTTAATCTTATAGTTTTTCATTATTTAAAGTCATTGTTGGAATATTAGAGTCATTCAAATTTATTACTTTTACTTTTCATTTTAAGCATCGTGCAATGTATTGATAACTGAACCCGGAAGCTGGGAGATGCACCTGTGGCTTGCACGTGTGGTCTTTCAGTGGGAGGGGGAGGTTTTGGAGCGTACTCTTGGCCAATCAGTGCTTTCGCTTGAGCGTCTGTGTTTTGCATTATATGGAAAGGGAGCGTGAGAAGCGGGACAGACGCGATCGGGAGACAGGCCTGTTAACACTAACATAGAGTAGACCTGTAATAACTACCATTTCAACCTGTAGAGATGGGGGAGAGGAGATCTAGCCCAGGTGGCTAAAAAGTCTTTATCAATGTAACTTATTCATTAATCTAATTAGCCGCAGTGCAATCTTGTAAAGTTTTGGTTAAATTAAAACTCAAATACTACACTACATCTTATGTTTTTAATCGGCTGAGTACCTCTACCCCCACCATTATATTTATAACCCTGAGATGCTCTACCGAACCAACTGACTGCCGTGGACGACACCGTAAAAAGAAGATGAGATACAGCTGACTGGGTACACTACCTAGGAATTACAGAACTCCTTGCTCAGTTTGATCCTTTTTTAAAGGAACATTCAGGATAAATGGGAACAAACGAAAAGGATATATATCATACCTTTCTTCTGTTTTCTGTGATGAATTCATTGAACTAATGGGCAAAAAAGTTGGGACTCGTATACAAAATGAGATTATCGGAGCCAAATATTTCTCAATTACACTGGATTCTACACCTGATATTTCACATACAGACCAGTTGCCATTTTGTGTTTATTATGTTCAGGGTGATATCGTTAAATGGTTGTTATGTTTCATTCCAGTTTACAGCCATGCTGGAAAATATTTAAGTGAAATTGTTATTAGTACTCTAAATAAAAGACCACTACCTTGATATACAGGACTGCAGAGGCCAAGGCTATGACGATGCAATCAATATGTCAGGTAAATATGAAGGTCTCCAAGCACACATTAAATCTATCAACGGCTCTGAGCTATATGTTCCATGCACAGTACATTCACTAAACTTGGTTGGCAAAAGCAGTGTTGATGAATGTCTCGATGCTACAAAACTATTTTTTTTTCTTGTAAAGTTACACTCTTTCTTTTACTGCTTGCACTCGGTTCTTGAAAGAGTAATGTTAAAGAGTATGGAAAGTGGTAGCAAGCCAAAAATCACTCTTAAGAGCTTATCGAAAACTATGTTGTCATGCAGAAAAGATAGATTAAGAACATTTAACATTCATTATGATGAAATTTATAGTGCTTTCTGTGAAATTTCAAATGACAAACACAGTTCACAAGGATAAAAGCAACCACTCTGATGAAGAAACTGCAATACTTGGAATTTGCACTTATGAGTGTATTGTGGAATGACATTATGGAAATATTTGATAGGGTAAATAAGCATCTTCAGAAGACTGGACTATGTAGAACTGATCTTCAATTGTCGAATTCCTTCAAAGTATTTGTTTCCAATCTGAGGAGTGACTTTGAAGAAAGGGGAGTTAGAGCAAAATAATTAAGCAAACATGTGTTCCAGACCTTTAAAAATATCCTGATGGAAAAGATGAACTTTCCACTATTGTAACATCCCTCTACAGTTTCAGAATTTCGTCATTTCTGTGTTCTATTAATAAGCTCAACATGGAACTTGAGGAGAGAGCTTATTCCTACCAAGTTGCCACAGCCTTTGGGTTTCTTTGTGTGTGTGTGTGTGTGTGTGTGTGTGTGTGTGTGTGTGTGTTATATATATATATATATATATTTTTAGTAGTGTCTTACTACCCATTCGGATTATACGCCTAAGTGCTAATTAAGCCAATGAGTTAGGCTTTGGAAAGGTTAAATATAGAGGAAGTGAAGCTGCATTTGCATTGAGGGAGAGTGAAAAATATTTAGTAAAAACCACCCCAGTTCACCAAAGCGAGATCCCAGCCTCGATCTCATCGTTCTCGGCAGTCTAGCTCAACACAAAACTAGTGTGTTAGCTTACTAAGCCACAAGGCGGGTCTTTGTATATTAACTACAATAAGTAATGATGAGCTCAAATCAAACAATGATGAGTTGGTCAAACAATACAGTAAGGATCTTGTGCCACTTTTGAAGAGTGAAAATTACAGCTCTTTTTTACTCAATAGTAAATGTTACTTAAGTCATCCTTGCACTATTTTTTAATCTTGAACAATAAAATTGCCACCTTATAAATGTTGGCCAAAATCGTCTAGGTCCAATAATTTCTTCTAAATAATTAATTGCTTCAAATTGAGTTTTAAATCTAAATCTATTTACCTCTGAATGAAGAGCAATATCAATAGTGTTGACTCGAAACTGGTTGTAATTATCCATTTGTTAATATGTGGGTACAAGGCTAAATTCTCTTTCTTATATACTAGTCAGAAATAGAGATAATTTTTTTTTTAACTTTATTCATGATATGGCACAGAAAATTGACATGTCATATACATAGATAAATTATAATTAACATTTATGATAACTTGGTTTGAAGTATTGCCAGGAAAAATATTGTTGTAAAAACATATGTATAATCTCATTCGACCCATATCAAATGGTGACCTTTGTTTATAACAAATATTACTGATATTAAAAGTTGGTGATACAAGTTCTGAATTAATAGTACCAACTTACTGTTGTGGCTTCAAATAAAATACAAATTTTAAACCTCTTTTCATAAACATAAAATAAGACATTTTATGTATACCTTTCCAATCATAGTTCTTAACCAAAATATCAGAACCAGTTAAAACATATTTATCCAAATAATATAATATATGCTTCGTTTTCATTTTTGGAAAAGCATGGGTTGGATATAAATAATTGTCATGGCCAAAATTATGATAACGCTGCAAACATGGCCGAAGCTTACTCTGGTCTTCAGGGCCGAGTCAAAGAAGCCACTCTGATGGCTTTTTTCATTCCATGCTCAGCCCACTCCCTTAATTTAGTGGGCTCTAGCACTGCTACATGTTGTAAAATGGCAAATATGTTTTGTGAATATTTGCAAAGTATAAATAATTTATTTGCTTCCTCCACACATTGTTTGAATACTTTACACACAGTTCTTACTTCAAGCAACACTGAAATCACTTAGTACAATTCGCTGGTATTCAAGAGAAGACGCATGCAAAAGCCTAAACTATTATAGGCAAAAGGGTTATTGCAAAAACTAAACTTTACTGAAATGGCCTTTACGACTGATGTATTGAATGCCATCCTAAAAAGATTTAATCCAGTAAGTGTAGAGCTTCAATCTAAGGAAATGGACATTTCTACAATAGTGATAGTCTACACTACACTTGGCTTCTTACTTCCAGTGAAGAAATTAAGATGTCTTAAAGTATACAAGAGTTTGGGTAAGATAAAGAGTATCTTGCAAGAAGGTGAAAATGGATCACGGCCTAAACACACAATAGAAAGAAAACTATTTTTCGAAGAGTCAGAAAGCGATTCTGAACCACAAAACAAGGATAGTCATTCTCAATTACTTAAATGGTAACTTGTCTGGTAGCTACGTGTTGATTCTGAATAGATTATCAGTAGAACTAGAAAAAAAAGTGCAAAAGTTTAAAAATACATATTGTTCAGCTGACCGGTCTTTTTCTGCTCTGGCAAGAGTTAAAAATTATCTGCGATTGTCACAAGCTCTGGAGAGATTAAATCATTTAGCAGTCTTTGCAATTGAAAATGACAGTATAAAATTAAACTATGACAATGTCAATCTTTCATTTGCTAATGAAAAGGCTAGGAGAAAACTTCTTAAAGGTTTGGGATCTTATTTTCAGTTTAAAAAAAAACCTTAAGAAATAGCAACGATTTAATAAATACCCTTTATTGTATTATTTCTTAAAATAGTGATTTTTTTTAAATGATTTAGAAAAAATAATTGTTTTATTTGTTTTCAATGTGTTGTAAAACAAAAAGGTCGCAAACATTTATTGGGTCCATGGGCGTAGGTTCAGTCAAATCCAGGACTGTTGATAGGTTTAAAATGTCTGTACTTATTTTTAAAGATTCAACACTAGATTAAAAAAAAAAACACCTACTCTCAAGATTTGTAATGCCTATTTGCCTTTTTTTGGTGCCTAACGTCCATCTCTAATTATTATTTATGTATTTGTAGAAGGTATGGTGATCAAGCAATCTATAATAATAAAAGGAAGTGTGTGTGTGTGCGTGCGCGCACGCGCCCAGCCAAATCTACGGCACGCGGAGATCTGAAATTTTTAACATAGATGGACGGAAGTGGGTCCAAATGCACCTCGAAACTGGATGTTTAAATCTTTAATTAGTTTTTAATTAAGTTTTGGATAAAGTTTCAGAGATAACTGTGCTAAAAATATGCCGCATCCCCCTCAGAAAAAAAAAGTTTATGAAATCAACAAGGAGGAAACAGAAAAAGACAACATGTTTCAGAGATAACGTTTCATTTTGGTTCTGTAGATTGCAGCACATGGAAGTGCCTAATATCTTTAGATGGTCACGGGCAGCACAGTGCGGGATGGCTAGTTTAAAATATATGAATATACACTTTGGAAAAGGATGTTCCCTATACCACCAGGTATTGCACCATTTATAACCATTCAAATCCCTTTATAACTTATGTTAAATTTGAACTTGAATTGATATAAAAAATAAAGTAGCATTAATTGCCCTATTTTAAATAGAAATGAAAATGTAAAATATAAAAAACTTTATAATTAAGTCATTCATATTGAGCGATTTGTCACTAAACCTTAATTACTTTTTTTGCTCCATTCCTAAGCCTATTCTATCATGTGTTGGCTTGAAAATATCTATGCAAAGATGAGGATCTACACAAAATAGTGGTGGGGTTTCATTAAAATTTGGAATAGGTGTGAGGGAGCCTTGAGAACCATGAGTGGCTAGCTATGCTTTGTTTACATTCCACTATGACATGACCAAAATTCTCTGTACCAATAAAGAGTACACTTTTCTACATACTTCATTATCAGTAAGGTATTTAGTCTATATTCTCTAGAGAATGATTTCACATTAACAGGTTGTGCAAACAGTCTTAATCTTTAATCCTGTACCCCGCAAGACTTCATAAATGACTTCCTAAATACCACTGTATGCTTACTATTACATATTGTGTGAATAACAACATAGTCATATTTGAATTATTAGTTCCAAATGTTCCGCCCCTTTCATGTAAGTGTTAGGCCTATTACTTGCATCTTTGACTCATGATGTTTCCACTTCCTGTTTTGTATAACCATGTGCGTACACCGGTCGCTTTGTTATCTAACTTGTAACCTTATCAATTAAAATACTAATCCATTTATACAGCACACTAAAGTTATAGTGATTATTCAATTCCATGAACCTCTGTAATTATAACTGTAAACAGGTTATGGGCCCAGTCACGCGGATTGAATTATTACGGATGGATTGGTAAAGTTGTTTTGTGTAAAAAAAACGCGGCGTGTTGTTCGTGGTCGTCAAGGTCGTGCGATAGCATCTTTATATTCAAAAAGTCTGTTACAAGTATGGCTAAAATATAGTTAAACACGGGTGCGAAGCTTGAAGGAAGTGTAAATTGGAATGTGTGTAAATTCCAAATCAAAGTTATACTACAAGCTATGGGGTTATATGGCTTGGTCAATGGGAGTGAACAAAAACTGGAGACAACAGCTGCAAATTACGCCGATTGGATCTCAAAGGACGAGAAAGCTCAAGGAGTCATTGTGACACATATGAACGAAAAGGTTATAGTGCACCTAATTAACACTACATCAGCCGCGGAAATGTGGCCAAAACTGATGGCGGTATTTGAGAGGAAGTCTGAAACCAGTCTCAACCTAGAGCAACAGAATTTTTTTCACTTAAGTGTGAAGAAGAAGAAATTTTAACCTTTTTCGCTAAACTTGAAGAAATACGAGGAAAAACAGTGCAACTGGGAGAAAACATTCCTGACAAAATGTTAATCACGAAGATATTAATGTTGTTACCAAATAGATTCAAACATTTTGTTGCAGCCTTGGAATCCGTACCGACAGAGAAACAAAGCATTGATGAGTTGAAAGCTCGCCTACTAATTGAAGAGGAGCGGCAACATGAGATAGATGTACCGGCAACTTCAGGAACTTCTGTGGTGCTGGCGAGCAAGAGTTACCAGAATGCGGTGAAGTGTTCCAAATGTGTTAAAATAGGCCACTACAAGCGATAGATCATCAAAGGGACCTTGTCATTTTTGTAAGAAGGTTGGTCATCACATTAATGAGTGCAAAGTTTGATTAAATGAGCTACAGCATAAGGGAAACAATAATGCAAATACACTTAATCATGCCCAGAGGAACGCGTTCATGGCCAACTTTAATAATAACCAAAATTAGTTAGTTGACACTGGAGCAAGTGAACATATATGCTACATAAAGGAACAATTTTCGACATACACAGAACTGTCCGATGTTAAAAAGATTGTGATTGGTGATGGAAGTGAACTAGATGCAGTAGGTTATGGTACTGTCGAACTTAAAGCGTATGATGGTAGGAAATGGATTCAAACGACATTGGACAATGTATTGTGTGTACATAAATGGTGAACTTATTTTCAGTGAGGAGTGTCATAGACAGAGGCTATTATATGACCTTTGACAGTGAGTTGTGTAAAACAATTAAAGATGAACAAGTGTCTGCCATAGGCCATAGGCATAACAAGATATACATTATGCATTTCAGTTCATATGGACATGCTGCTATAGGTTATGGTAAGAACAGTCTAACCGAGTGGCATGAACGTCTAGGTCATCAGAATATGGAATATGTGAAGAAGATATTGGACAAAAATAATCATGTATGAAGCATATGAGAAAAGTTGTGAAAGTTGTCTGAAAGTAAAAATGCAAAAAATTCCATTTAAGCGGAGTGAAACGTCAACAACTCGAACCTGTGAACTGGCACACATGAATGTGTGTGGACCAATGGAAGTTCCATCGCTCGGTGGATCAAAGTATTTTCTACTAATAAAGGATGATTATTCTGGATATAGACATGTGTATTTTATCAAAAATAAAAGTGAAGTGGTATACAATGTGAAACAGTGTTTAAACCTAGCTGAACAAGACATGGGTAACCGAGTGAAAATAGTACGAACAGATAATGGAACAGAGTTTGTAAACAGAGAACTGCGAGGGATATTTGATGAAAAAGGCATTCGACACCAGACATCTGTGGCGTATACCCCTGATCAAAATGGAAAGGTGGAGAGGGATAGTTACACAATTGTGGAAGCATCAAGATCCATGCTAATGGCTAAAAACTTGAATAAAAATTTATGGGCTGAAGCGGTTAACACAGCCACATTTGTGCTAAACCGAACTGGGAGGAGCAATGTGCCTGATAAAACTCCTTATGAACTTTGGTTTAATCAAATGTATGATGTAAGTAAGCTGAACATATTTGGTTCACAATTGCATGTACATGTTCCAAAACAAAAGCGACAAAAATGGGACACAAAAAGTGTGAATGGACTGGTCGTTGGCTACTGATAAAATACAAAAGGGGTACCGGATCTACTTCCCCAACACAAACAAAGTGGAATTGAGACGAGACATAGCTTTTGTAAAAGATAATAAACAATGCCAAACAAATGATGTTCAGGAGTACGGAAATAAAATAAGCCTAGTTCCGAAATCGAACACGGCAGAAGTCAAAAATAACCAAGAGGTGATTGAGATTCAGGAGTGCAATCCAGAGGGCAGTGACTTTGAAGATCATGACGCAATAAAAGAAACAACCAAACCTGAAGACTCACAAGATAGCTCTGACATTAAAGGAATGAGAGAAGCTGGTAAACAATTTACGAAGAAACCTGTATGGCATAAAGACTTTGAAATGAGTTTCATAAGCATGTTGCAAGAACCAAATTCATATGAAGAAGCAATAAATAGTATTCATTCTGATGAGTGGAAAGATGCTATTGACAAAGAATTAAGTGTGCTACTTGAAAACAATACGTGGACAAATGTGCCAACCCCAGTAAACAAACATGTGATAGATAATAGGTGGGTTTACAGAGTGAAACATGATAGTAAAGGAAACCCATCTCAATTTAAAGCATGGCTGGTAGCTAGAGGCTTCCAGCAAAATGAAAATTTTGAAAAGTATTATGTGTATTCTCCTGTTGCAAAAATTACTACAATTCGTATTATATTGGGTATTGCAAATAGGTTAGGTTTACCAGTCCACCAAATGGACGTTCTAAGTGCTTTTTTGTATGGTGATATAAATGAAGTGTACATGCGATTACCTAAGGGTTTAAACTGTGATGATAATACTGTGTGTAAACTTTTGCCTAAATATTGGAATTTGAAATTTGACGATGTAATAACAAAAAAGAGGTTTGTTCGTTGTCAAAATGTTTTTTGTTTGTATACCAAATGTGACGCTGAGAACAAAGCGTACTTATTATTTGTAGATGATATTTTGTTGTTTGGCACAAGCAGGGTAGAAATTGATGATTTAAAGGGTTATTTAAGTAACTTTTTTTGTATGAAGGATTTAGGTTTGGCAACTAACTACTTAGGTTTATGTATTAACCAAGACCTAGAAAAAGGTGTGACTGAACTGTGCCAAATAAATTACTTAGAGAGAGTTTTGATTAGATTTGGTATGTTAGAATCTAAGCCTGTGTCCACACCTATGGAAAATAAATTTCAATTTGTTAGGCCTGAAACAAGTGACGTAAAACTGGAGTCTAAATGTCGACAAATTATAGGCTGTCTTTATGCAGTTATAGGAACACGGCCGGATTTGTGTACTAGTATGTCTTATTTAAGTAGATACCAAAATCATGCAAATGATGTGTTGTACCAAGCTATAAAAAGAGTATTAAGGTATGTTAAGAACACATTACATTTAAAACGTGTCTTTAATAGCAACTTTAGCAATGAGATTTTGTGTGGGTTTGTGGACTCTGACTGGGGAACTGATACAAATGATAGAAAATCCACATCAGGTTTTGTTTTTAAAATGTTTGGGTGTACTGTTACTTGGTCATTAAAGAAACAACAAACTGTAAGTCTGTCTTCTACCGAAGCCGAGTGTATTGCATTAAGTTCAGTTGTTGTTGAAGCCTGTTGGCTAAGAAAGCTAATTGATGATTTTAAATTGTTTAATATTAATCATGTTGTAATCCATGTTGACAACCAAGCGGCAATTAATCTAGGTAACAATCCTGAAGACAACAAGCGAGTCAAACATGTAGATATTAAGTTCAATTTTATCAAACAAAAGATAGAAGAACGTGTAATTATTTTGAAATATATAAAGCCTGGAGACTAAATGGCAGACATGTTTACCAAACCATTGGCAAAGTGTAAGTTTATTACTTTTATAAACATGCTGTGTGTTATGTAGTGCTTTACATGAGTATCCATAGTAAAAATTGAGGGGGCGTCAAGAGAGGCCTACTTAAATAAATGTCATTAATCATAAGACTGCTAAAATTAAAAACTAAAATGTCAAATACTAACTTGTTGAGGGGGCGTGTGTGAATAACAAGTCATATTTGAATTATTAGTTCCAAATATTCCGCCCCTTTCATGTGTGTGTTAGGCCTATTACTTGCATCTTTGACTCATGTTGTTTCCACTTCCTGTTTTGTATAACCATGTGCGTACACCGGTCGCTTTGTTATCTAACTTGTAACCTTATCAATTAAAATACTAATCCATTTATACAGCACACTAAAGTTATAGTGATTATTCAATTCCATGAACCTCTGTAATTATAACTGTAACACATATGGTACTTAGACAGGGAATTGATTATCACAGTGATTATACGTTTGATAGTTTTGAATAGGGTAGTTAACTTATACAATTAAAATAAAATTCACTAAAAACACAATAGAAACATAATTATTGACAAACGTTTGTCTTGAATTATGATCCCTTTCATTATAATGTTGACCCATTATTATTTGTTTTATATGTCATTACTTCCTGTAAACATTAAATTGTTATTTTGATCTATTATATTGTAATTGTAAAAACTAACTCTTTAGTGGTGTAGTTTTGGTTGTGCCACATGTTGTCCAACTCAAATTTGCGCTTTACAAGCTCTTATTGAGCAACATGGCTGTTCAAAATCCCTTTCTTAGATGAGCTAATTTTGTTAATTTATTAAAATGCCAAGTAAAATATGTTTTTATTATTTATGTTTGGGCCTAAATTATATCAATTCACCTAATTAAATTGCTAAGGTAAGTTTAGTCATAAAATGTTGATAGTTTGGAAACTAGAATAAAATCTAAAGTACTCATGTGTTACTCATGTCATACTTAAAGTGTTAGTTTTCTAAACCAAGTATTTTCATTTACGGTTGATGTAGGCCTATATCCCTATATGGTTTACCTCTCCATGCAAATGAAGATATATTTCCTTTAAATTCTACTTTCCTCATCCCTAGCCCATAAGCTTGTTAAATGTGTACAACTCAAATGGGTAACAAGAAGTGGTGAAAATGATTATTAGTATTATTATTATTAATTATTATTATTTTATTATTATTATTTTATTATTATTATTTTTTTATTATTATTTTATTATTATTATATTTTATTATTATTTTATTATTATTATTATTATTATCTACGCGTCTTACTGCCCGTTCGGATTATACGCACTTATGTTAATGTGTAATAGTAGGGAGATTGTGAGATGAAATGGAGGACCTACAGTTTAACATGGAATCCGAACCACGGTGTAGGCCTGGCATTCCCTAGTGGTGAAAACAAATAAGTAAAATTTTAATTGTAATTATGTACTAGATCTACTTAGATTATTTTGTTTCAATGCGTAACTAATACCTATCTTCGAACAAAGTATATTTTCCGATTAGTTGATATCTCTCGTGATTAGGATAAAGAGTGAGTGTATAATATTGAAATATCACAAGAACTTTTGAGTAGTGCTTCGTTGATAACACTACAGACTATAGGATACCGGCAGTACACATAGTCCGTACCATTTGAGGTTTATTTTAAATTCACAAAATATTGATATTTGCCACACATTTTTGTTAACATAAATATAGTAAATATGGTAAATAAAAAAATAAAAAGATTTAAAGAAAAATTACTTTAAAATTATATAAGAAAAAGATAGGCTAAGTCACCTTTCAGCCATATTTTTAACATGGTTTTGAAAGCGGAAGACAGATTTTTCGTTAATGTCCGTCCACACACCATAAGTTAATACTATAATAAACATCAGTACTGGTACATGTACATTCTGTAAAACCATTTCTTTCATTAAGGACCGTTCAAAAACCCAACGCACACCTTAATCTAAAACTCAAAACTAAATTTCTCATCTTTATGAAGTTGCATAAACAATGTGCAATTACCTACCACATTACAATTAAACCATAAGCAGTAAACCACCTAAGAAATATAGCCTATTTCTTTTTTAGCACCGTGTCTTATTATGCATTCTGGTAATACATTTTTGTAATGGTTTTAAAGATGAGGAATAAAACCACATTTGTGTGGAGGTGGAATGGAAAACCATTTATAGAAAACCTTAATCTACCCATCATTGGTAGTCTACTGAAAGAGTAGTGCCTTCCTAGAGCATGCGGCCACCACAGCAGGTTGTAGCTTATAATGAATGATGTCGTGGAAATAGAAGTAGAGTTTATTTAGGTTAAAATCATTATTATGATACTTTCCCAAACTAACTTAATCTATCTTTCTAACCTTTAATGTAACACTAAATTAAAATTTTAATCATGTACTGTTAATCATGTAAGTTAGTTAATGAATTTTTTTTAATAATTCTTCAGAAGGAATGGATGTATCACAACAATTATAGCGTAGAGGATCATAGTTAACATGAGATTTGTCAATATTTAGGCCTACATTTCAAAGTGAATTTGGCAAGCTGTTAGTGAGTACCTAGACTTTTGTTTTAATGTTATAAAAATTGAAAGTTTTCAAAATTAGGCCTAATAGATTTTTGTGCCAATTGATTTTCTGTAGGTCTATTCTTGTGTGTGTAATAAAGTGAATGAATATTTACATATTGTATCATAACAAAGAAAAATAGCCTAATATAGGAGTGAGGCCGCTCTAACCTTAGAGCATCGGTATAATCACCACTATGTATACAAGGCTTAACCCATTACCAGGTAGAGCTTATATGGGCTTTAAGGGTGTATGGCCCAAAATTAATAATATAATAATTATATATATATTAGTAGGTCTTCTTAAACCAAACTTGGATCAATGTATAAAATATAGATTAAATGTATATTTTAATCACAGTGTTTACGCAAAGTTTGAAATTTTGGCATCTAGTGCAACAATTTTATGGAAAACCAAATGTTGCAAAGATTTCATATTTGGAATGTTAGAAGTATTTGAGGAGGTTCATTAATTGAAATAAATTTTATTTCAATGAACCTTCAATTAATAGCGTAAAAAATTGCCAAATAAATGCAATATTCGATTAATTATTTTGTATACTTAAACGTGGATAATAAATGGGGGAAGTAACTCAATTGATGCAGACTTCTTTTAACTTTATAATGGTACTTCAGTCACATTAATATTCAATCTGAAACTCATGAAAATTGATACAAGCTGAGGTGCTACATATTTTGCCCCCGGATTTTGAAAATATATCTGATACAAGCCCGCAATAGCCGAAACAGAACGGCCTGGTTAGAGTAGAGCAGACAACTCATCCCTTCTCACTCCAAGTCACCAGCTGTCTGTCCTTGAAACCATAAATATGTTGCAAGTGGTTTTGGCATGTTTGTAAAGCTCATCGCCCTGAACAATCACCATCTCTCTTTAGGGATTGTTACCAGGCTCTACACCGTTTTCACCTGCCTCGGTGGCGTAGTTGGCTAACGCGCTTGTCGTGTTGAGCTCGACTGCTGAGGACGGGGAGATCGAGGTTCGAATCTCGGTTGGGTGAACTGGGGATGGTATTTCCTAAATGGTTTTCCACTCTCCCTCCACGCAAATGCGGGTTCACTTCCTCTAATTCAACCTCCCCAATTCCTAATCCATTAGCGTAATTAGTACTTAAAGCGTATAACCCAAACGGGTAGTAAGACGCGGTGCTAAATATTATTATTATTATTATTATTATTATTATTATTATTATTACACTGTTTTCAAGTCAGTGTAGCAAGTGCTATTGATGAAAGGATTTTTTCAGTGTGGCTGAGTGTAATTGCATTTAATGTCTTTAGAGATTTGTGAAGTGTATTAATTGTGGAAAAACAATTTTTATAATTTTAAAAAATGGCCCCACAAAAGTTTAAAGATGAGAGAAGATATGTAAAAAGCAAAATGAATAAGAATTCCAAGGCAATGTAACGCTTTTACGAATAAATTCGGAGAGCCCGAACCGCTAATGAGTAGGTGAAATGACTTCAAACATATATTATGTTATTGAAGTTAAATAATTAACTTTTTTGAAAATTCTTTTGTAATCAGGAACCAAATCGGGAACCTCCAACTTAGCACATCAATATCTTACCACTGAGCCATCTAGGGCTAATCCTGTATAAGGGTAATTTATCACTCATATTTCAAGGGTTAGTTGGTGGTATGTAAAATCGTCGGCCATTTAAAAAGAATCCGAAACAAACTCCATCGTTGATCCAGGGTAGCCTTGTGCTGCCGTATGGACAATTTTTATTAGTTTTAAATGGTTTCTTGGATATAATTTATAGTATATAACTATATGATCTATAATATATTATATCTATTAACGAGCCATGTCCTGCCACACGTATTTCACCAAACCTTCTTTAAAGTATGACTGATAAGTATTTCTTAGCATTATACAAATACTGAGTAGGTAGCTCAATGGTGAAGCTTTGGTGCGCCAAGCACAAGGTTCCTGGTTCGATTACCGATTACCATGTACACTACAATAATATTGTTTCTACTATATTGAGAAAAAATAGAGTGCACCCTTGTGAACGGATTTATTTTTTTCAAAATATTAAGCTTGTGAACTGTTATAAAATTATTTAGGCTTTTATAATTAAAACTCCATCAATGCAGAATTATTTCATCTCTTAATGGCTCTATTCTCCATACTATATTATATGCTCCAAGATTTCAATTTTAAATTTAAGATCATATTTAACTTAGAATTAACAACATATATTTTAAATAAATTAATAGTCTTAGTATTCAACATATTATCTACTATTTATTCATTTATTTTATTTATTTATTTATTTAGTGATAATGGTAAAGTGGATTTTAGTTAATCTTGTACCACGTTCACAAACACTGAAGACTTGACTTTCAAACCAATGAAATCTGAGTAAGTGGATGATTGCTATATAGTTAGTGGGAAATGTGTTTCAAGTTTCTTTAAAATGACGCGTAGGTGTGTACAAACCGACACTATTAATTAATTTAGCAGCTTTGGGTGTGAAAGTAATTATAACAATAGCTACATTATTTACATATAAAATAAATGATCAATAGTTAGGACATATTCGGGATCATATTTGTTAAAAATAAAAGCATTTTTTAAGTTTTTTATAATTATCATAAATGAACTAGAAACATTAAACCACTTTAATTGTAATGTGTATTTATACCAAAAATTTCATATTTTTTTTTTAAATAACATAACTAACTTTGGTATTTTGAAAAGGTTTGTGTCACATTTGTAAAATTCTTGAAAAAATAACTATGTTTTTAGCGTTAGTAAACATAGTTATAGATAGCTCCCAAAGCATGCTGTTTAAAATGTAACTTTCTTTTAAAATGTCACTTTCTTTTTATTTCCAAATATTTTGAATGGGCGGTTTGGTGGTGCTGTTTACCCGTGACTATGAACGCTGAAGCACATTTGATTTGATACTACATATTTTCATGTGCATGACAGCGACATGCGATATTAAATTATTTGATTGTGGTAATAAACTGACTTACTAGCTCAGATGTGAGGAGTGAACTGTATCATCTGTATTATAATTTTTTTAGTGTAGGTAGAAATAAAATTCACCATATAGACACCTGGCCGGACCTCGGCCCCTGATCTCCCACCATTGGTTATCTGGTCTAATGCGAGACTGACGACTTTGATCATTCCACCAAAGAAGTGGGATTTTCTAAAGTACTATTTCGTCGCTAGAGCAATGGTTGCGGATTATCACACTTATCTGTAGTTAAACCTTTTTACTGGGAAATGTTCTATGTAATGAGGCCTCACTCTACATTCTATTGAAAGGTTTACTCTTCAAAGGACATCAATTTTCGATAGTAGATTTAGAGATTTTGGTGTTTAGTTGCAAGACGTTTATTTTTCCCTTTCATTCCACGATGAAATATTTAAAACGACACTTTTCCCAGTTCTATATCAAACTATTTGTGGCACCATACCAATTAAATAAGAACTATTTGTGGCACCATACCAATTAAATAAGAATCTAGTTATTATATTTAGCCAAAGATAATTTTTTTCTTACATATACAATCATAAACAAACTAGGGCTTCCGAGTATATGTGAAGAAAAAAAAGAATCGCTCTCACACTTTCTCTCTCCTCTCTCACACACATTCTCCCTCTCTCTTACACTCACTCTATCACACAATCTCTCTCATCATATTATCACACTCTCTTTTAAACTATATCTCTCAAACACACACTCTCTCTCATACTCACTATCTGTCAAACTCCCTCTCTCAAACTCTCTCCTTCTCTCAAACTTACTCTCTTTCTGTCTCAAACTCTCTCAATCTTTCTCTCCCCCTCAAACTATCTCTCTCAATCTCACTACAGCTCTCTCACTCAAACTTTCTCTCAAAAATAACTTTGATAATCCCCTCAAAATTAAGTGGCAAAATGGAAACATAACAGAACGTACTGTATTTGTATTGTGTTACTAGTTGATAAAGTGAACATCAAAATCCATTAATTGAAAAAAAAAACTCCAAAACACATACATAGTTAATTAAATCGTAATTGTAAACATATTTCAAGATAATTTTATCGTGTTTGATCTTATAATACATACTATAACATATTTAAACATAATTGTATCGTTTATATTTTATATCTCATGCACGAAACAAAAGATAGAACATATTTTTATGAAATTGACAACTTAATATTTTAATTTGCGAACTATGCTCACTATATTACTGATTTGACTGTGAACTAACCATAGCAAAATTCCTATAATAAATAACAGTTTCCCTAGTTTAAGCAACTCAATCTAGATGTGTTATGACCAGCATCCAAAGAGAAATATTATATTTGCAGATTGAAAGATTTTGTGTTCTATTTGTGAACTATTATTTTTTTAGCAAAAGGGATAAATTTTATTCAGAGATGTACAGCCATGCAGTAAATAATGGCTTCTATGGTGACTAAGCAATGAATAAATAACTGAAAATTCTGTGTAAATCGGGGTTTTGAGGAAAACTATTTTTCCCGACATCGTGGACTCCAAATCATTAAAATAAGTGGTCATTTGTTAAAATTTGTTCAGCCATTTCCTGTTAATTTCTATAACCAGAAGTGAGCTTATCAAATTAATATATAAGATCTTTAATTTTTAAAGATATATAATATATGGATTTTAGATTTTAAAGATCTAAATAAATTTTTGATTTTATAATAGATGAATAAATGTATGCAAATATAATGATTTATTGTGTGTTACTTACTTAGCACATAATTGTAGGCCTATATAAAATAAGTTTAATAATAAATTGTCTACACATAAAGACAAATTAAAACCGAATGCATTGTGACTTTTATGTCATATTAGCAGTGGCGGCTCGTAGCTAAAATAAGTGAGGGTGTTGCTCCAGAAAATTTTAACCTTTGTTTTAAAATTGTGTAAAAGGAAAAAAACATGTATAAAAAGAAAATTTATTCACGAACTTGATAAAATCTTAACAAAAAATATTATTATTATTATTATTAGCACCGCGTCTTACTACCCGTTCGGGTTATACGCACCTACGCTAATGTGTAATGGGTAGGGTGATTGTGAGATGAAATGGACCTACAGTTTAACGTGGAATCCGAACCACGGTGGCGACCTGGCATTCCCCACACTCACAAGATGTCTTGTCAGAGGTGAAGGAAGGGTTTAGCATTCAGAACAAAAAAATATGTTTTTTTACTTAATTTAACTTAAATTGTTACAGTTCAAGCTTGATCTATTCAGTTAAAAATGAAATCCATTCTTCTTGTTTTAATTTGCGCAAAAAGTTCAATAATTTCCTCCTTGATCTCTTGATAACAATTGAGGAAATTTTTCTCCATTGAAAGTACTGCAAGCACATTTAGTCTTTCTGTTAAATAAAAGAACCGAAAAAAATGAATCAAATAGAATAGCTGGGAGCAGAATAATAATATAACTCTACACTCTTCTACACTTTATCACATTCAAGAATATGGTACACGATTTTTAAGTACAACACACGCTGAGTAAAAAAAAAAACTTAATTCCACAATCACGCCAAAGCTGGCACTGCGAGAGCAACAGTGCTCTATCTACCTGGCAGTCCCGCCTTCCTCCCCGCCCCCTCCTATGTGTGCATGCGCACAACAGTAAAACAGCCCGTCGCTGGCACTGTGAAGCGTAAAGTTCCATACAAAGATTTTTGTATCTTTTTCATAAACTGGGGGATGGCTACTGAAGTACTGACATTAAGATAAAGGAATATATATTGTACTACAAAAATAAATAAAGAATTAAAGAAAAAAGGACTCATTATATTAAATGTTATTGATAATATAAAGTATAAATATTGGGTGCTGCAGTTTCGCAGTGTCTATACACAAGCCGCCACTTCATATTAGAGAGGATATCATGCTTCAAGAAATGTCACCTACACGCATGCAGCCTTCAGAAAATGATTAAGAAGAAGCTTTCTATTACCAAGATAGAGAGTAGAGTGGAGTTGAGCTCGATGAAGGACATTTCCCTGCACTCATTGTCGACTCGATTAAAATTCTTATATCTGTATTGTTTAGTATTAAAACAAAATGGAAGCTCACATTTCCTCATGAAAATAACTTTGAGGGTAATTTACACTCAAGGAAACTTACAATTTTTATCGTATATCCGCATATCTTCGAGATACAAAATAACGTATCATTTCGAAAATGAAGGCATAGTAAATATAGAAATCTTTATTTGAAATATTTTTTTATAAAACCATCGTTTCCTAATTATAGGTATATATATATAATAGGAAATTGCTGTAGTTCTCAGCGGGTGTGATGTTCCTCTTTTCTCTAACAGTGCATATTATTTCGTTTATGCTCTTTGGTAGAATGTGCAACAATGTCTATTAACTCGTTTCAAATAATTATCTTACAAGTTGTAAGTAAATATCTATTTTTTATTTAAAGTTGTGAGGAAGTCTATGCTGTGCACTATCCCCATCTTTTAAAAACAAATGAGCCCTTTTGTAAATAAAAGACTATACATTTGATTGGGGATATAACTTAGAAAAAAAATATCATTCTAGAGTGTTACGAAGCTTAGCTCCATTGGTACTGCGTCCATCTACGGAGATAAAGGTCCCGGGCTCGATTCCTGGCATGACCGAGAAATTTATCATTGTTGGAATGTGGGTTTACCCTTTCAAGTGATAAATTGACGGCCGGGGATGGATTTTGTGTCTGTCCTAGATTTAAGATTAGAGTAGAAAGTACAAAGTACAAAGTACAAAGGTGTATGGTGTATAACCTGAACAAAACTTTGTGCTAAAAAAAGTTTAAAAAAAGAATAGCTCAGACAACCTACACTGGCATCATGAAACATAAATTGAGAGCCACTACTGTATTGTCTAGGTTCAGTTTACAGACGTGTCCAGATGGACACTAACAATAATAATAATAATAATAATAATAATAATATTTAACACCGCGTCTTACTACCCGTTTGGGTTATACGCTTTAAGTACTAATTACGTTAATGGATTTAGGAATTTGGAAGGTTGAATTAGAGGAAGTGAGCCCGCATTTGCGTGGAGGGAGAGTGGAAAACCATTTAGGAAAAACCACCCCCAGTTCACCCGACTGAGATTCGAACCTCGATCTCCCCGTCCTCAGCAGTCGAGCTCAACACGACAAGCGCGTTAGCCAACTACGCCACCGAGGCGGGTCACTAACAATAAATATGTGCAATTGTGCACAGAATGTCTACATCAATATTCCACCTCCCCCTTTCCCACTCTACAATCATAACACACATATAGGCCTAGATTTTCAATCACTCTTTTTTTATGTCCTTTCCTGTCAAATGTTTTTTCTAATGTATTCTCTCCCCTTTGTTCAGACGTAACGAATTAGTTTTGTAACAACTATCAAAATATATTTTGTAGGTCCCAAATTCAATTCCCGCGTCAAGATGTTATTTTTTTAATTTTTAATTTTATGTAGATTAGGTTATAACAGTAATTAACAAATACTCATATTCGACACCACGTAGAGATAATGCTTTAAATACTTGACATCCGCCTCCCCCCCCCCCCCCCCCGTTTTCCCTCCACTCTATTAGTTCGGCATATCTGTATAAAGCACAATTAGTGAGTTTAATTAATATTAATATTATTAATTACACTAGTGTGTTAATGATAAGCAATATTTAAAACAGAGGAAATGTACCCACATCTCTGTGAAGGGACAAAGGGAAACCATTTAGAAAAATGCACCCTTTGTTTACCCATTCGGGATTTGAAATCCGACCACTATTCCTCGTTAAAATAAACTAAATGAAATTAGTGTTTAAATCATGTTAATGTTAACTTTAAAAATGAACCGATGGTTTAGTTTGGTACCGGGGTGACCCGATGGTCTAGGGGTAAGGTGTCAGACTTCTGTGTTGAGGGTTCAAGGTTCAATCCTCGGTCCCGGTACAGATTTATCTGATTACCAAACCCTTCCTTCCCCTCTGACAAGACGTGTATTAATTACAACTTGTGAATGTGTGGAATGCCAGGCCTCCACCATGGTTCGGATTCCACGTTAAACTGTAGGTCCTCCATTTCATTTCACAATCACCCTACTATTACACATTAGCATAAGTGCGAATAACCCGAACGGTTAGTGAGACGCGGTGATGATAATAATAATAATAATAATAATAATAGTTTGGACCCTGACTTACTGTTTTCATTCATAATAGCCAAAGAAGAAGAGTGTCTATCTGCTAATCCGCCCCCTACCCTACCCTCCCTTCCCTCCTCAAAACTCAGCCCAGGATTTTCCAGTCCACCGCTGACGAAGACAGGTTTTTTGGTTCTCAACGGGATGAACAGTTAGCAACTACTCTCACCATTTTCTCAGCGACACAAACGCTATCGTACAGATTTTTCTCAACATTAGCTCTGTCCAAACAACGTTAAATAAGTATTCTAGAAATTACAATTGAGCACACAAAATCAATTCTGAGAATTGAATGACTAGGTGGAGTCTTAGGGCAAAGAATAAAACTGGCATCTGGGTGAGATTCCAATGTACTAAAAGATGATGCAACCAAATTGTCTTGTAAAGTTACACTATAAAAATAGGATTACAATATAATGCTAGCAGGGTATGGGAAACTAAAGGGTACATTAAAAAACAAAGATTAAATATTAATTACCAAGGGGGATATACCGTGTTAAATAATTAACTTGCCTGACTATTGTTGTAAGCCAGTGTAACATTTTTAACTAGATTAGAAATAACGATATTAAATGGAAATTAAGAAATGAAGATAGTCGGGAAATTATAATGCTATTACTTGGTGAGTAGGTTGTCAACATCTCGCCTGCTGTCAATAAATGTAAAACTTAGAATAGACAAACCAATAATTTTACCAGTCATGCCAATGGCTATGAAATGTGGTCTCTTACCTAGCATGACAAAAATAATTTTTGTGTGTTCAAAAACAAGGTGTTTATGAAGATAGATGGTCCAAAAAGGGATGAAGATATTTTAGAGTGGAGGTTAGACAATTAATAATATTCCCTGTAAGCTACTCATAGGATATTATTATTAGCACCGCGTCTTACTACCCGTTCAGGTTATACACACTTACGCTAGTGTGTAATGGTAGGGAGATTGTGAGATGAAATGGAGGACCTACAGTTTAACGTGGGATCCGAACAACGGTGGAGGCCTGGCATTCCCCAAATTCACAAGATGTCTTGTCACATAGGATAAAAAAAGTCTCATACATTATGACAGGCAGGACATGCAGCGCAAATGGGAGAGTCTAAAACCATGTTTAGAATATTGAATATTGACTGGAAAGCCAATTGAAAGAGACCATTGAAAAGACCTAAACACAAATGGGAGAATAACATTAGAGTGGACCTGAAAGATAGGGTGTAAGGAAGTGGACTGGATAGAGATAGCTCAAGATAGGGATAGGTGTACTTTTTGAAGTGCAGCAATGAACTTTCTCGAGTTTCTAGTGCCAAAGTGTAAGTGTGAAACATTAATTAACTTTGTATTTTTAACTTTATTTGGTTTAAGAATATTCAAGAGATTAAGCAAAAGATCTAAAAATAAGGTCATAGAAAGCTATATAATTAAGAATAGTAAAAAGACAGTCTATTGTTAAATAATGAAGTTATGTGCATTGTTTACCATGTCAATTGTTCTAGTGCACCATTGAACTAATAAAAAGGTTTAAATGCAAGAGAAGGCTAGATAATAGGGGCAAAGAAACCTGTAAACAGTCATGGACTAGTAGGAAACCCTAGGTCTAATTCATCAACAGGATAGGCTCTCTAAACTTGCCTAATTACATCCTCTTAATGTAAATATAGCTAATGATTATGTTCTATGCAGAGATAGTGTCACCTTACTGAGAAGACAGCTACTCAAGGAACACTATGACAGGCCATTTAATTACGCTACTGGTGACCCTATGCAAATGTAGTGTATTATCACTGCAATGAATAAAACTAACTCAAAGTCTAATTATAATGCAATAACTAAAATAGGTGACCTGGTGGTCTAGGGGTAAGGTGTCAGACTTCTGTGCTGGCGGCCGGGGTTCAATCCTCGGTTCCGGCACAGATTTATTTGATTATCAAACCCTTCCTTCACCTCTGACAAGACATCTTGTGAATGTGGGGAATGCCAGGCCTCCACCGTGGTTCGGATTCCACGTTAAACTGTAGGTCCTTCATTTCATCTCACAATCACCCTACCATTACACATTAGCGTAAGTGCGTATAACCCGAACGGGTAGTAAGACGCGGTGCTAATAATAATAACTAAAATAATGTATGATAACCAAGAATATCCTGCAACAAATATGCAATATTTTCAATAATCATTTTATTGGGGTGGGGCATTCTTTAAGTATGAGAAAACCGATAAAGCCTTTGGCAAAACTTATACTAGGCTATTTGAGGAAAAAAAATTTTGATCCATGTCTTTGCTATTCACAGATGAAAGTGAAGTGGAAAAATTTATCTCTGAACTAAAAAACTCTTGAGAGCCACCCATATGATCATTGTTCTAATAATTTGCTTTAAAAAAATATAAGAACCCTATAACAAAACGAATTACTCTGCTGATAAATAAGTCCTTTGAAGAAGGAACAAATCCAGATATTTTAAAAAGTGGTAAGTCATTCTGATATTTAAGGGTAGTGGTACCAAGGTGAATACCTCTAATTATAGGCCATTGTCTATTTTATCAGCTGTTTCCAAAATACTGGAAAAAGGAGTAAAAAAAAAGGACTTGTAAGCTATTTGGAACACATTCACTTTCTCTCTCCAGAGCAGTATGGCTTTAGGGATAAATCTAATGCACTAGTTGCATGCATAGACCTAGTTGACCAAATTCAAACTGCTCTGCCTCCTGGACAGTAACTTGAGGTCAGCTGGACTATTCATTGACTTGAAATAAAGTGTAATGACTGTGTAGATCATGTAATCCTAACTTACAAACTAACTAAAACTGGTACACATGGAGTAGTATTGAACTGGTTTATGAGTTATCTATCCAATAGGTCTCAGTTTGTCTCAATCTAAGAGTACAGAGAAACAAAACAGGTGTGGAGTTACTCAAGGATCAGTTCTGGGCGCTATTTTATTCCTAATTTATGTAAATGATATAGACAGCCTCTGCAGTGCTCATTATATTACAGTAAATTGTGGACTAAGCTCCATCCATGGTAAGGGCACACAATATATCAATAAAATTTTCTGAGTTAAAACATTGTGATTACATAAGCAAAAGCGAGAGCTCAAATCATGGAAAAGGGTAGCTTTATTGGAGTCTAAAATAAATTGTCACTTGATAATGCTTGCTCTAAAACTATCATGTATCTAATTACACTCAAAATCTTATTACAGATAGGTAATGCACATAGTTTGAGTTGATTGCTATTGTCCACAGATCTCTTTTTTTCTACCATCTAATGTAAAATCATAATTTTTTTTTAACAAGGTCTTTTTTTTTTAGCCGTTTGGTCATACATAATATCCTCTCCCTCGATATTTAGTTTGTATATTTCGCCTAATGTAACGAGCTAACTGCTCATTTTAAAGATAAATAAAACAAACCCGTGTCAAAAATATTCAAATTAATTATAATACAATGTAACACTTATCTTTTTAAATTTATAAAATTTGTAAGTAATGAATAATAACTTTGCTTTCGAAGACTTTCTAAAATAAAATAGTCTTTTTTAATTTGATTGTCGAATAGTTATTGAAATTTGAAAGCCCAAGGTACAATATTATATAATGGATGGACCATTACATTATTTGTATTAAGATTGAATCGAAGATTTAATAAGATTATGTATAATTATTATATAATATTGTTCATTACAATACAAATTGATAAAGATCCTAATTTCTAGAATGTTCTAATACCTTTTCAACAAGTTGTGGAGATTCTTTCGATAAAAAATTATTTTAGCCACTACGCTAGAATTAGCAGTGAACCACGTGAATGAGTTCAAGATAGAACTTTCTAGAATAATTAAAAATAATGATAAATCTTAATTTCAAGTTGGCACAGATAAGTTTATCTTTTATCAAAGAGCAAAATAAATTAAATAAAGATATGCTCTGTGCTCACTGTTCATTGATATATATATATATATATATATATATATATAAAAATAAACAGATAGATATCTATGGCAAAAATTTTTGAGCCGTCGTATCCACACCACTGTGTAGGAGAAAAAGTAACTTTCGGGTATATTTTTCTCTCCTACACACATACAAGACACTGTGTCATTTCGACATCGTTCATTAATTTTTACGAATATATGATAGATATTAGCATATGATTAGTTAAACGAAATAAATATGTTAATAAAAAGGTTTGAAGAGCTTTTTTAGGTTCAAACACTAGTGACTTGTTTTTTAATGTCAATGTGTGCTAATATAGTAGTAGGTACTTTTCACAAGGCTATAACCTAAATGATCGTTGAACGTAAGACTTTTATACAAAGTCATTCACAAAAGTAAACTGGTTTTTAGTGACCTTATGTCATTATAGCTACCGAACATTAAATATAATTTGGTTTCTGAAAGTAATATACAAGCTAAGAGCCAACTTTAAATATATTGTAATATAGTTGGCAAATATTTCCTACAAGCCCTATAACTTAATGATAATTTGAATGTAAAACTACTGCACAAAATATGTTTTTCAAACACATGTTAATAAGTTGTAAACTGCCTTATTTCATTATAATTATTGAAAATTAAATATAATATGGTTTCTGAAAGCAATAGGCTATACAAATTAAAAGTCAACTTTAAATATGTTGTTGTATAGTAATACTTCCTACAAGCCTATAACTTTAATGATAATTTGAATGTAAAGCTACTACACAAAGTTTGTTAGTCAAACAAATGTATTTAATTTTTAATCTTTTTTTTTTTTTCATTTTAACTATCGAACTTTAAATATAATACTGTCGCTGAAACTAATTTATATACAAGCTAATAACGTATTTTAAATATATTGTAGTCTTGGCAACATGTAAACAACCTGGGCGATAGCTACATATTTTAATATAGTAGAGATTTTATTCTTATTTGTAAGATATTACCTTTAAACTGAATTGTATATCTTTTAATATAAATGCATGTTCAACCAAGTTGGGTATAATACTTCACTAATCTCAAACAATAATACTTTTGCACCGGTGGGGTTTGACTATAATACTACTACTCTCTGAACTTTGAGTTTGGAATAGCAATCCCTAACCTCAGTAGTCCCCGGGATGCACATACATACATATACATACATACAGAGAGAACAAGAGGTAATTAGAATTAATGTTATTTAATGGAGCAAAATACATGATTAATATTTAGCACGTTATCTCATTAAGTACAGTCTATACAACCTAAATAAGATATGAGGTAGCGTTGCCTAAGTTACGGTCAACCAGGGGCGTGAGGCGCCAGAAGGACAAACTCAGACAATTGAGTTACGTTACTAATCTATCCATCAACAAGGCTTGTTGACCGTGCACAACTTGTATCGGGCAAATTCAAGTTCAGTTATATATGAGCGCCCTGGATACAATGCAAAAACCCCTTACAAGATGTAAGGCCAATTTACATTAATATATAATAAACTACGGGCCATGCTGGGTTGGCAAGAAGTCCCACAATTTGAGCACCTGACCGGTGGTCAACATCACAATGTACAAACAAGGAATAATAGACTGCTCCAGCCGTGCCAGAGGGCAGAAGCGGCTCATGAGCTGTACTCTCCAAAGGGAGTATTACTAGCAATAACAAAGATTAACCACGGGCCAAGCTTGAGGAGCATGAACAGCCCACAGGTTAATTACCCAAAACAAAGGTTAGTGATAGCATAATGAACCTAGCTAGGTATAGATCCCAGGCCTTTATACACTTGAACTATCTCTATCCCTGGCAAGCTACCTTTGGAATTAGAACAGTGCACACATAGTGTCTGTTGCGGGATTCACTATGCCTTTAAGTGACTGGTCCTAATGGCACAGTCCCTGATACGCGAGAAGCGCGGTACACAGCAAGTATTGTTTGCAACCTGCTTACATAATAATGTGGACATAACTCCACACTAATCCTACACAACTAGCCTAATACAAATACAAAACTAATATTTCAATATAAACTAAGGTTATCCCCCATTCCAAAATCTAACTGCGAAGCGACTGTATACAACCAGCCACGATGTTGGCTAATCCTAAACTTTAACGTCTAACTTGAAAGGTTACTCTGTGCATCCTGCCACGGAGTCTGCTACACTAAATCTTTCCCATACGATCCGTCTAACCATGAGACTTCCTCCTGTCCAGTGGATCCATTTCCCAAAACTGTAAGCCCACCGTTGATACGATAGTCTACCCGTCGTGAAGAGAGCGTGTTGTAAGGCACGGAGCTGATGGCGTTCTATCTTTCTTCCCAGTGGGCTGGAGAATATATAGTAATCGGAGTCCACGTGGAGGAGTGGTGACTATGAAGTGGTGGGGGAAACTTCCATCAGATGCCAGAACATTGACTCGCGTCGGCAAACAGCATTCACGGTGCTTTCAGTTGACTTGTAGTCGTTGTTGAGCGCGGAGTTCTGTCATGTAGCCGCGTTCGGTCACTTTTCTCGGTGTTGTTCTTTCCAGTGGGGCCTTGGGCTCGAAAAAAGAGTCGGCGAAGAGGGTATGTAAATAAACAAACAAATGTTACGAGCGTAGCATTTAACAATAGCATGTCACTTGTAAGCTCTTGACGACTTGCTCACATCAACAAATATTCGTGTTTTACATTTGAACGGAGCTAAGCCAGATTAGCCCGTTACACTTTTAGTCGCCAGAAACACATTTTTTCACAAGAACATCGAAAGAAACCGTTAAATATGTTCCCTTGAAGACAAGCATATGACAAACTTTAGCGTCGTGATTTGATTCATTGCAAGGGGTGTGTTTATGTCCATCCATTAAAGTATAGAGATTATTGTGTGTATTACTGTGTATTCACACGCTCGCTGTAAAATGAGAACAGTGCTGATATTTGGTCACGTGACGGTTCTAATCCAATCACAACAAGTCCACGTGGCTGGTGTAGCTCACACTGCTCGAGTAGAGATAATTTCAACTTTTACGGTGCTTCTGCAGAAAACCGGCCAAGAAGATCCGATCAACGCATGCGCAAACTTTCAAACATACCTTATTTATACACACAGCCAATTCTCAAGATAGCGTATTTCAAAAGTGATGATGAAAAACGACAGTTTATTAATGACAAAATCAAACCCAAGCAGTAAGTAAAATATCTAATTTTATTTTAATTACAGTAATTCTGACTGATTTTAATATTTTTGTTTGTATGTTTGACGTTTCGATGCATCATGGGTAAACAGTGATTCCCAACTTTTCACGAATGTGTGAACAGCTGTACCACTAAGAGGTGCGGACTCACTGTACTGCTTTCAAATTTCAGCATACGTGTGAATTCAAATTTAGAAAGACTGTAAGCTGATTTCCTCTCAAGCTGTGCTATCTATGTATTCTGATAGTACTTGGTTATTACTACGGTCCCAATGGTTCAGTGGGTTATATGCGGTACCACTTTTCATTATCAATTTAAATATAATCAAACAATGACACCTAAATACGGGAGTTGAGCCCGGGACCTTTAGCTTATTGCACCAATGCTCTACTCTTGAGCTATGCAGGTTTAATTGCGTGCTGACGGCATTTAATCGTTCATAGTTCAAAGCAGAGTGTGTGATGTGAAATTGTTGGTTTATTAGTGATTAACAGAAGCACAGCAACCTACGCTTGGGTGTTTGCATTTTTACTATAACTTTTAAAATGTAATTGACTTATGGTATATACAGAATAAATTGAAACGCTCCTTTATTAATGAGTATGGCAATTCAAATGGCAATACTAAGTCACTATGATCTATTGACGTTTATTACCATATTTAAATTATACCCATTCACTCTTTTAAGGACAACGTTTCTGGTATGGCCTTTTATCACAATGGTTAGTAAACGGTATTTTTAAAATTAAAGTTATTTTACTATGCATTATATAAAATGGTAGTATTACTTTGATAATAACTCATATGGGTATTATTAAAATAAAGATCTGCACATTTTAGAACGATAAGACTTACCGATCTATGTTATTAAAAATAAAATAAAAAACAACGTAAGATGCCTCTTTCACATTGACCTATTAGATTCCCTTTCAAACCACACTCTTTCAGCACTCATTCATTACTGACTCTGTCCATAGGAGTTTTTTCACAGAAAAGTTCTTAGCTATCTTATTTCAACCGTATTCACCATGCTCTTGTGTCTCGATGGACAAACTCACGTCTCACATCCATCAAACAATGTTGGCGTTAACATACTTTTATACACTGCCATATTTGCCTCTTTCAATACGACTTCATTCTTTGCAATAGTCCATATATACCTAACTTCCCTCATCCATCCGTCTGTCAATGTCACCATCTATTTTTACATATTTACAAAACATTCTGCCCAATTACAAAACATATTTTATGGTTTCTAACCATTTTTCATTTATACTAAGCTGACAATCATTTCCTAATCTGTTCTTATCAAAAACAATTATTGTGCCTCATTGTTCGACTCTTGCGTCTTTTCTCCTTACTTGCACAGACCATGCCAACCACCCTCTCAACTGCCTGGGTGCTCCACAGATCATGTTCTCGTTGCCGCCCGTGACGAGTTCTCTCTTTTTAGTGGCCCACTTTGTGGCCACGGGGGAGTTCAAGGTGTCATCCTGCCTCCCTTGCGTGTGCTTGGCTGTTGGTCGATGGAGTACAAGGTGTCGTCCTGCCTCCCTTATGTGTTCCTGGACTTTTAGCGTTTTGAGCGTGTGCGTATCTACGTCCTGCGATGGAATCCATGGTGAAGATGAAGAACGAAGTTGGCATCGGTGTCGGGAGAAGACCACCGGATGAGGCGTTGAAGAATTCCAGGCCCGGGAAGCGACCGGCCTCGATAAGAAAGTAGTTGGTGGCGAGCGTCGGGAGATCCGCCATCAGCAGCAGACTTGTGCAGCCCTTCTTAGCAGGGAGAATGGAAAGTTTCCTTTTGCGGGGACTGAAGGCTCCTCCAGTTAGGAAGGAGTTTGTACCGGGTGGCAAATGATCCACCACGATCCCGAAGGCCGATGCTTTAGTGGCAGCTGTCCTATCGAGGGAAACAAGCCTGCAGGCGCAGCCAAAGCCAGCGGGGTATCTAAAAATCCCGGAGTCGAGCGTGCCACTAGCCGAACAAGCGTGAGTCACCCTTGGGCGATGAATCTGCCCTTTCCAGGGCCAACAGGGCTGGCGTGACCTCCCAAATTACTGGGGAGGTGGGGGCAAGACACAGCCAACTGGGTGAAGCCAGCGGGGCCCTTCCAACAACTGGAGGTGAGAGTGCCGCTGACCGAACCAAGCAAGAGTCACCTTCGGGAGACGAGTCAGCCCTTTCAAGAGCCACCAAGGCTGGTGTGACCTCCCAAGTTACCGGGGAGGTGGGTGCAACAAGCAGCCAGCCCCTCAAACTACCGGAGGTCAACGTGCCACTGGCGGCTGCCAAAAGGAGTCGCTGGCCATTCTCAGGATGAGTGATAATCTGGCCCTTTCCAGGGCCAACACGATGGCCAGAGTGACCTCCCCACCTATCGGTGAGGTGGGCGCAGATGACCAGGTTGAAATTAGTAGGGTCTCTCCAACTACCGAAGGCGTGCGTGCCATTGACGGATACACCGGGGCATTCAGTATTGCATCCTCAGGCCTCGGCTCGTTGGTCAGTGCCGGCCCCCTACAAGGCGTCGGCAGCAATACCGATGCTGTTGAGTCCAGTGGGGCCTCTCCAACTTCCGGAGGTGTGCGTGTCACTGGCAGCAAAAAGAACTAGACCCCCTTTTCAGGGCCAACAACCCACAAACTGGGAAGGATGGTGAAAGCTCCCGCCCGCACGATGAGTGGAAACCTAGTGGTGCCAAATGAAGCCCTTACCAAGCGGGTCCCAGCCGTCTTTCGGTGGTAGCGACCACTACCAGTGGCAATGATATGAGCGTCCTCACAAGGGCCTCAAAAACCCGCGCCAACTCCGACACTTCCCGCCAATGGGTTTCGGTAGGTAAGAAATAACCATCTGAATTTTCTTCAAAATTGAAAGACAGGGTCACACGCTTCACGCAGGTTGACAGCTCATGTGATTCCGTGGACGTGGAGGGACTGTCTACAGAACCAAACTTTCCATTGATGCATGACGAGTCAGCCAGGGTTCTGATGATGAGCCTAAGGTACATCAGACCGTAAGACTCTGCCGAAGGGGTCAAGTCGACAACACCAGGAAACTACCGGGGGACAACCATAACCACATAGCTGGTAGCTCTGGTGATATGAGTGAAGTCAACGGTGACCTGGGCCAGGGTGCGGCAGCGTTGGGCAAAGGTGGGAAGTGGCGGAAACCTAAGGGCAATAATGCAAGCCGTGCTTCACCCAAGCCTGGTACTAGTGATTCTGTGCCGGCTCACCAAGCCAAGGAGATGACCCTTCCATCATCTTGTGTGATGTGGAGGACTACACCAAGGTGGCGAGGGCCATCCAATCCAAGGTTCAAGAGCCTGTGGAGGTGGTCAGGTAGCTGGGGGATCGAGTGCACCTCCAGTGTGGGTCGGAGGAAGCTTAAAGCGCTTTCCAGAAGTTCTTGCCTAGCTTGGGGATCCAGCATTGGTCCTACGAGCTAGGACGGGAGCGACTGGTCAGGGCCATGGTGAAGGGACTCCTGACATGGACAAACCCTGGCGACATCCAAGAAGAGCTGCAGGAGATGGGTTTCCCCGTGAAATCCATCGCCCAGATGCTCTCCCAGTGCAAACGGGATCAGAGGACCGGAGAAAGGCATCGGTTGCCAAATTTCGCTGTCTCTGACTCCCGGGGAGCATACCACAAGGCTATACTCCACATAAATCCTGTGCGGACTCCGCGTCAAAGTGGAGAAGTACAAGTCTCCCGGTGGCCCGGTTCAGTGCAAGAACTGTTTACGGTTTGTCCATGTGTGGAGGGATAGCCACGCTAACCCTAGGTGTGGGTTTTGTGGTGGTCATTCTTGACGTTACGGTGCATTAAAAATCACTTCAGATATGAAATAGGAAACGTCAGACCGAACGGGCTGGCCAATTTAAATATACACAGAGATGATCCTCTAGACACAGAAGAAGTAATCTTAGTGCTCTGCGCTAAAGGTTTAAGGAGGCTGGACTGACCTATAATCACTGTGCACTGCAGAGTGGATGAGAAGCACCTTTGTTGTGTTATCTGCTTCTTAATTTTCATTTAATACATCTGGGTTAATGCAGTTTTATTTCTCTCTCTTTAAAAAATTAAGTTATTTCTTCTATATTATTTAAAATAGACTTAGGTTACAGATTGTTCAATTTATGGACAGCAGTATGTGCTTACAGATATTAAATGGGTGAAAATAATTTTATAGAACTTTGATAAAACCCACCTTAATGGCTTAATTAGCTAACGCGCTAGTTTCATGTTGAGCTAGACTGCCAAAGACAAGGAGATCTAGTTTCAAATATCACTCGGGTGAGCTCGGGGAGGGGGGTTCCTGAATGGCTTTCCACTCTCCCTCTACGCAAATACGGTTTCACTTTCTCTATAGTCAACCCTTCCAATTCCTAGCTTATTAGCATAATTAGTACTTAAGCGTATAACCCAAACGGGCAGTAAGACGTGGTGGTAAATAAAAAAATCTCTGCTAAAACTATTGTTTAGTTTCCCACTCCAAAGCAGACGTTGATCGGCTATTCAGCCACATGAAACTAACAAAAACCAAGTTGAGAACCCAAATTAAAATCGAAACGTTACTTGCAATAATATGTTTAAGTTCGTCCTTGGATGAGAAGGAAAATGCTACCATGACTATGTGTTTTTAATTACACCCCTTCCCCCCTCAAGAACAAATCCTGGGTGCGTCACTGTGCAAGACATATTGACTGGCAAGCCCGATGGAAAGAAACCATTGGTAAGACATAGGTGGGAGGATGACATTATAAAGGTCATGAAAGAGATCGAGTGTAGTGAGGTGGATTGGATAAAACTAGCTCAAGATAGGAATAGGGTGTAATGTGGAAGATTGGATAAAGCTAGCTCATGAAAGTATAGGTGGAGTACTTGTGTATGTGTGAGTTCCTAATGCCATAGAGTAAGTAGTTATTATTAATAATAATGATACTATTATTAGACTACTTTAATAATTATGATTATACTATCATATACATACATACATACATACATACATACATAATAAGCCATTCCCTTATGGGATAGGCAAGAAACTGTGAATATAACTAAAATAACAACTTCGAACTTAATCCATCCTCACTAATTTTATCCATATTTCACTATCTTTACATACTTCTTTCGCTTCAACAAAATCTTTACACTGAGTCATACATGCTCTTTTATTCTTAAAACTCTTTATGTTTATTTCTTTCCCATATTCATCTACAACAATACCCCTTCCTTTTGATTCATACACTTTACCCTCATATGTTTGTTTCGTCACTCGATACATACTCATCCTCTCAAAATGCCCAAACCACCATAAGACACTTCTTTCACATTGACCTAATATTGGATTCCCTTTCAAACCACACTCCCTCAGCATCCATTCATTACTGACTCTTTTATTTTATCTCACAGCTGCTTTCACTTGTTCATTCCAACATTCATCTCTTTTTAAATTTCCCACCATCGCAGATCCACACACAACTTTCTCACACTCAACTACAGCCTTTTTTATACTGTTCAAAGTTTTTTCAATAGCACCAGTATTTATTTTGATATTCCATTCATGCTCACGTAAAGTTAATATTTCGCCTAGCAATCTTTCATATTGCACTCTCACACTTTATCCTGCAACTTTTCCACTTTCACTCTTACTAAATTACTACTCTTGTGCTGTTTTCTCACAAAATTCCTACCTAATTCAACTTATGAAATCACTAGAAGGCGATTCGTTCCATATTCAGCTCCACGCTCAGCCCTATTAATCTTTACTAAACTTCTCAGTCTCTCATCATACACCCCCTTGCTATTTATGCAAGTAATTTTTAATATCATTATTATTAATATAAATAATAGATATAATGATAATTTTAAATATTAAATTGCTGTAAAACAAATATGATGTTAAATTTAAGCATCAATAATAATAAAATAATAATTAAACTATATGTTTATATAAATGTACATCCATGATATACATTCAATATTATTTGAATCAAATGCATTGCTCCCATTGATCATAATATTATGTAATGTTGTGGAAGATTTTATCTTATAAAATATGTAGGCGTTATAATGAATAGTTGACACTTCATCTAATCTTTAGTAATCGCTACATTTTTTAATCAGTTGAGCTGCTGGATGGAAACTTGACCGTTTTTATTACAACAGTTATGTTGCCGCTGACAGAGTACAGAGCTTTTTTAAGCAATGCTCTTCGTTTGAATCTTACATCACGTGATTTACACTCCAACTCGAATAGTGAATCAGCGGAGCTCAAAGCGAAGATGGCGTCTTCGTTTATGAATATTGGTAAATTAAGTGATGATGAATTACAAGAACTAAAGGATCAATTTCTTGCCGTAAGTATGCATGATTAATCAAATGCCAAATATTCTTCTATTTATGTTATTAAATGCCAAAATAATGTGTGTAGCCGTAAATCAGTTTTATCTCAAACTTTCGCGCGAACCCTATGTTATTTTGATAAGCACGTGGAAATGATTTAAACATTTTAAGACTCTTATTATTCTTAGTCTTGTGTTATTTGATCATACGTTTGCTTTTGTTTAAACATTTAATACTAGTTGTCCAAATATTTTTCCAAGTGTAGACTTAAAAACAACTAAGTATTATGGAAGTGACAGTTCTAGGGTTTTGACACTTGAAGTATAATTTGTTTAAGGAGTAAGGTCTTAAGTGAAGTCGTTTGCAAAAATTGGTTGAATATAATTGTAATATAGCCTTTTTTAAAAATAATCTTTGTGTGCGATAAAACACATTTTTATTCTCTTCATTTGAAAAATAAAATTCTAATTATAGCCACACCCTCTTTAGGTAGAGTAGTGTTCACTATTTCACTTGAAAACATTTATTTCTTAAGGCCTACTCTAAGGAAATGGATGAGTCAAGAGCGTGATTTTATATTTCGGCGTCAAATTGTTAGAACTTTATGGTTTTATAGCACTTGTACATAAAACAATTATAAGCAAATTTCCGATTATAACAATGCCAATATTGTACCTACTGTAAAAAAAAAATAATCTAAATCGTAAAAAAATATATTAGAAAATACACCTAATTAATAGCTAAATGCCACAATCTCATTTTTTAAATAACAAACCTAATACTTGTAAACGAGTACCGGTAAGCCTAATTGTTTTATTATCTTGGTTAATACAACTTTGAACGCCTTCTAACAAATCAACTGGAAGTAGAAAATTAGGCCCACACAACTCAACTGTGCATGCATAGGTAGATCTTCAAACATCTCAAATGCATAGAGGTTTGCACATATTTTTTAATGGTGCACAATATTTATAATGAACTTTAAACAAAAACACAACCCTATTGAGCTTAACCTAATCTTTTATGTGTGGAGGGAAAACTTACCAATATTAATCTAACCTTTCATGTGTGAATACATAAAAGTTCTGTTTAACTATTTTTAGAATACTTTGGTTAGAAGAAATTGAAGTACAGTATCAGGCCAGCCTATATAGATTAGGACTTTGTAGGACTGTGCTTCAGAATAGCAATTAAGTGAGTTTTCTAAGTTTTTTCAAACGATTTAGGACTTTTTCATAACATCTGTCTAGTTATAATTTGAAATTAGTTTGCTGTACTGGGTGAGTGTGTTAGAAAACATGACATTTCTCCTACTTAATTTGACATAGAAAAAAATAACGAATCACACCTTGGGTTCAAACAATAGTTGTACTTTATATAGCCTAAAGAGCATTTAAAGTATATATGATTTTTCTTATCTCCAAAATATCTACATCCAATGATTAAACTTGTCTTAACAAAACTGAATTAATATATGTATATATATATTTGGGACAAAACCCAAGAACTGTATGTACTCCTTAGACCAACATTTTTTTTTTTCCTAAAAACATGAAATTCACAATTACTAGCACTAAGTCGTAGATTCACAAAAAAATGCAGGGAATCCATTGATATTAAATTGGTGACCTGGTGGTCCAGGGGTAAGGTGTCAGACTTCTATGCTGGCGGCCGGGGTTCAATCCCAGGTCCCGGCAAAGATTTATCTGATTACCAAACCCTTCCTTCACCTCTGACAAGACATCTTGTGAATGTGGGGAATGCCAGGCCTCCACCGTGGTTCGGATTCCACGTTAAACTGTAGGTCCTCCATTTCATCTCACTATCACCCTACCATTACACATTAGCGTAAGTGCGTATAACCCGAACGGGTAGTAAGACGCGGTGCTAATAATAATAATAATAATAATAATAATAAGATATTAAATTAAATATTCTTAAAAAACTTTGTTAAATTGAACAATTCAAAACCAAACTCACATACAAGTGATGTACATGCACATATACAAATATCGTTGAAAAACCTGTAAAATTGCATGACCAAAGCTCTTCAGAGTGTGTGTGGGTGTGTGTGCATGCACACACATATAATATACACACAAATAATGTACAGTATTGTTCTGCAGCAGCCACATTTAGCTCAGTTTCACAATGGACATATTTCTTGTAAATGGTTAACAATACTTTTAATACATGAATGAAAACACACTTTCACATTATCTAACGATTTTACATTCAGCAAACTTGCACAAAACTTCATTAGAAATGGAAATGTAGTAGACATCAGAACGGACACGCGCAGCATAAATCTAATACTAAAATAAAATGCTGTTTTAAGCCTAAATTGTAGATACTATTAAGTATATTATTAGGTTCCTTTCCAAACAAGCTTAACCCAAACTTCATTACAGTACATTACTTGGCTAACTTCATCTAACCTTGCTAATGTTCCATTCTCTGATAAATTAGAATCTCAATTATTATTATTAGAACCGTGTCTTACTACTTGTTCGGGTTATAGGCACTTAACGCTATTGTGTAATTGTGAGATGAAATGGAGGACCTACAGTTTAACGTGGAATCCGAACCACGGTGGAGGCCTGGCATTCCCAGAGTCTAAATTAAAATTCACAAATAAACTATTTGCCTTTGTTGTTTATGATGACATCATAAAGTAAGGGGTCATGGGTCAAATCTAATTGTCTCTGGATCAAACACCATGTTGATATAGGCAGTCATGTTTCATGGATTTTCAAATTGGGATGGCTGCATTTGCGTGGGGGCAGGATGGGGGTGAATTAAAAAAAATTAAGCCTTAAAGGGCCTTTTAAGTTCATCCTGTGCTTCTGAAAACAAGATATAAAGAAATATCCCTCCCCCCACCACAACAAAACTCTGTCGTAAAAACTGAACATTTTGAAAAACACAATATTGTGTTGGCATACCTCATAGCAGTCACTACCTACCGGATGTGTCCTTCAGCTTCAATGAAATGTGTCCAGAAAGAGGATTCACTATCTATATTACACTGTGTGCAAATGCTGTAACTTATTTTAAATTATTGCATGAAAATAAATTATTAAATTCCATGTATACAATCAATAGCTGTCATAAAACATGCTGTAGTCAAATCACAATATCACTAAAGCTTTAACTGGGTTATTTTACACCAAGAAATATATTATTAATCATTTATACACAAAGTTAATTCTTCTGTCTTTGCGAAGTTCAAATTTGTCTAAATCTTATTCATTGAAGTCTGCCATGTCGTAAATCATAACTTTATCTGCACTTAGCATACCTAGAGCTGTCAGATGTTCCTCTCAGATTGGTCTTTATTCTTTTAAGTGTAGAAAAACATCTCTCTGGGTCTGACGTAGTCATCGATGTTGTTAAAATAATTATCAGTAGACTAAATATTTCCATAAAGGAATCTTCAAGACCACACTTTGACAATAAATGGTATATTTTAAGAGCACCAGAAACGTGGTGAAACACTGGTCTGGTGTAAATGATAGATAATTCTGTTTGCAGTCGTTCTTTATTGAAAAACTGATGAGCTACCATAGTTTTGAGTAGCTCCGAGGGAAAAGATAGACTGAAGTTTTCATGGAAACACTCAGAATGAAATAGTTTTGGTGCAGCCAAATATTTGCAGTGTGTCTACCATCCGGGAAAATCAAGGAAAACGGGAATTAGCCGGGAATTTGAAGTGATCGGGAAAAAACGGGAATAAGTCGGGAATTTGGTAAATCACAATAAAAATCCAGGAAAATGATATTTTACTCAAAATATGTAATACAATAATCAGTAAATTATGTCTTTTTTTTGGTTTGTAGCTGTGTAATATATTTTTAATTCCTAGTAAACAATTTTAATTCAAATTTTAAAACTTATTATTATTAAAAAAAAATATTAATAGATAAACGAGGGTGGAGGGAGGATGTGACATACTTTTTTTAGTCGGGGAATTTTAAGAAATGATCAGGGAAAAGGTCGGGGATTTCATTGGTCAAGTTTAGTACACACCATGATTTGGCAAATCTGAATTTTTTATATTCTGGAAATCAAATGGTATTACACATCTCTTTTCCAGCAACAAATTTATTTTAAGATTTTTTTCTTTTTTTGAACATTTGTGCTTCATCTGCATGGTCTAATTCAGGAGTGAGTTCATTTCTAATTTTCACAAAGTCATGAGAAGTTTACAATGCTGAATAAATCGTCAAGGAATTTGTATTTCGATTCTGCATCTGATCATACAGTATATTGAATATGAGGCATGATTTCATGAAAAAATGATAGCCAAAATAGGAAATCTTCATTGTTTAACATACGGAAAAGACCTTTTTCTGCGTCAACTGTTGCATGGTTGCTGGTTTACAGCAGCTATTTAAAGCAATCTTTAAGAGCACTTTGTTTTCAAAAACCGTGTTCACTACCCTGCTATTGAAGTTTGACTTTGTACTTGAAGGTCGAGGAATACGGTGAGACACATCAAGCACTGAAAGGCACTGCGGTGACCTTGAAAAAAATGCAGGTATGCCTGAGAGACTGCTGAAAAAAATACGTCCCTGAGGTTTTGCGAACCTGCCTTTTACATTATTGGGTTTAGCTGATGGCATAACAGTGTGAAAATTGTGAATTTTTGTAGGTTTCTTTAATTTTTTTAAAAATTTTTTTAGCACCGCGTCTTACTACCCGTTCGGGTTCTACACTTTAAGTACTAATTACGTTAATGGATTTAGGAATTGGGAAGGTTTAATTAGAGGAAGTGAACCTGCATTTGTGTGGAGGGAGAGTGGAAAACCATTTAGGAAAAACCACCCCCAGTTCACCTGACCGAGATTCGAACCTCGATCTCCTCATCCTAAGCAGTCGAGCTCAACATGACGAGCGCGTTAGCCAACTACGCCACCGAGGCGGGTTTTTCTTTAATTATTGCTGGTACTTCTTTCCCCCCGCTCATTACAGAAGCTCCATTATGTGTCTGCACAATGAGTTTATCGGATTAATCTTTTAAAACAATGCAAAGTTGTTTTAAAATGCATTAAGATAATCCTTACTGCATTCAGAGAATTTGGATTAAAAATCCTCAAAATATTTTAGGGACAGATCCTTCCCTTTTGTAACGTAATACAATAATTGCTTAGAAGTTTTTTCTGAGACATTAGTAGTATCATCTGACATCACATCAATACATTTAGCTGGGCTCATTTCAATACAAAATTTTTCATGGCACATTTTTAACATGCAGTCTAATAATTTGTTCTGATTAATCTTTGAAGATCCCTTGAAGACGCTTGATTTATTTAAGTGTTAGTAGGTTGTCATCAAAGTTGCTAGGAAATTCTAGCAACCCTCAAATAACACCAGTATTGACATAATATGTAGTTTCTTCGTGGCCACCCAAGGGAAGTTAAAATATAAAACTCTTGGTGGTATTGTGCTGTTTATAAACATGATTTTATATTCCTTTATTGAAGTAATTGAAATAAAGCCCTTTTTTATGGACTTTTTTAAAATGTAGATACTCTGCACCACACAATAAGTGTAATGCATTTGCTATTTCTGGATAATTTCTTATTTAACCTAAGAACGATTTGCATCACTAATAATTTGTAAAGTCCAATGATAGCTATTAAGTTAAGTATTAATATAGTTTTATTCTTAACCAAAATTAAATATACTCTACTCTCCTCAGTGGTCACATGGCATAAACACTTCACTATCGCAATATGCTAGACTGCCATTGATGGGGAAATCGAGGTCCGACTCTCGGTTGGATATACCAATGGTAATTTTCCCCACTCCCTCCTTGCAAATGTGTGTAACCTTCCTCTGGAATTAAAAGTTGTTTTTATAGTCAGTCAAGACCTAGAGGATAGTTAATATCAACAACTATTTTATTTATTTTTTATAGCTAGATTTACAGATTTTATAGATGTTTAAATAGTGAAAATATACCATCTAAATCTGTGAAGGTTATCATGTTTTTGCCCTGACCCCCTCACACTTAAGTGTATAAACCAAACAATCAGTAAGAAGCAGTGCTAAAACTATATACATATATACATACATACATAGATAACTTTGTTGTTTGCAACATTGATATTTAATTCGGATCTGAGAGAGTAAGATTGATAAAGATAGAAAATATTACTTGTACAATATATGTCTATACCTTTGGTGATATCATTTCCAGGCACATTCTTTTATCACCACATCTTTGTTCAGACTCATAAACGTAGGGGGTAAGGATGAGGTAGGAAGCATTTTAGAGTTAATTTACCCACATTTGTATGGAAGGAGAGTGGGAAACCATTTAGGAAAAATCATCCATAATAGAACAGACCGGTATTTGATCTCCCCAACATCAGCAGGCCAGTCCAACAAAAGTATGATGCCTTGGACCAGGACTCTCCAAACATTTTGGTACGCGGGCCAAATAATATATTCTTCATATTTTCGTGGGTCAAAATAATTGAATAAAGAACATTAATTTGAATTTTTTTGAGGAAATAAGCATGTTCAGAAAGAATGAAACTCTAACAATTACAAGGATAGACAGCAAGGCATACATATTTTCAAGAAGCAGACACTAGGATAGCAATGGGAAATTTCAATTGTAACGCAAACCATGGAGTTTCCCACAACAAGATCAATGGGAGCCATTATTAGAATAGATTTCAAATGCCTATCAGATAAACTTGCTCGATAGTTGGACTTGACATACTTCATCCTTGGTAATTTTTGCTTACACAGTTTGTTTAACCAGAAACTGACACAACTCCACAAGCAAATAGAATCAAATTCGGAAACTTCTCAGGTTGCAAAGATTTCTAAAATTGGATAAAATATACATCTTTATACTTATTTCAGCATGCCAACTTAGTCAAGATCAATAGTTTCCATTTGAATCTGACTTGGTAGTGTTTCAACATCGCATACAAATCGATTTTAAAACAGCCTTATTTCATTTGTTTTTCCATCAAAATCAGAAAATTGCCCCAAAACTGTTTTTGTAAGTCAGAAGTTAATTTTAATGCGAACCAAGAAGGAAATTCTACTTCACATTCTTCATGAAATTTTTCAGAACACCGGAAATGAAACAAGCTATGGACGTTTGCCTGTTCTTTGAGGACCATAATTTTTGAATTTTATGCCTTTACATGGACGAATAGGTATTGTTTCAGTTTGCAAATTCAAATTAAATTGATTCATATGTCCGGTTGTCTGCAAAAAACTCCACTTTCCAAACCCATTCAGTGTTTGATAAAAAGTGATTGAGGTTGATTCTTCTCTGTGAGAAATGACTCCATTTATATGTAATCATTTATGTTAAAATAAGTAGTTAATATAATTACCTATTTGAAAAATTACGCATTACTATCTTCATGACTTTCCTTTCATAACCCATTTCCATAAGACTTGGAACTACCTTAAAATTGTCACAAGTCATTCTCTTGTAGGTATAGGGAGTGAGTGACACCAGCTGTCTCTTATACCGTGGTTTAAGGGTTTTAATCATATGGCGCATGTGACTGAAAATGAGGGCTTGCAATTCTGATACCACTGGCTTGGTGCCATGGGGGAAGCACACGTGTGGATGAGAATTGGGCGTGTAAAATATACTGCGTGGTTAAGAGATAATGAAGAGAAACAAATTAATTTATTTTTTGATAAAATCTTGGGGCAGGCCGGATATAATATTGTGGCCCACAGGCTATAGTTTGGAGACCCCTGCCTTAGACCATTCAGCCACCAAGTGGGTCACATTTTTGTTGGTTTTATCTTAGACACCCTAAATTTCAATTCAATTTTCTCATTAGCATTATGTAAATAATTATCCTTATGTTATATATACCAATTAAAAAAGTAATAGTTTGTAAAGCAACAAATATTATTCATAAAATGCAGCAGAGATCTAAGGTAAAGATCTGGGTATACGCCTATGCATTAAAAACGTGAATTTGTTAAGAAGGTTGAATTTAGAGGAAATGCACTTACATTTGTGTAGAGAGAGCGATCACATGAGAAAGAGAGATAGGGAGAGAGGAAAACCATTTAGCATAAATCACCCTCAGTGCACCTGACCAGGATCAAACCCTGATCTCCCCATCATAAGTCCAGTCTATTGCAAAAATAACACTTTAGGTCAGTAGTTGTCAAACTGTCACAGGCCGACATTTGGTGGGTCGCATAAAAGTGATTTATATGATTTTCACTTTCTCACAACCTGTCTAGAGAAAGTATTGTGATCATAAAAAATATTGAATCAGAGACTTTGATGGATATTGAAGTGTCATGACCCACTCAACGTGAAAAAGGGATTTTTGTCTTGTATCTCGGCATAGAACTGAAATCATTTTACCGACGGGGCTAAAAATTGGTATCTACGGTTTTCATAGGGTTCCTCTGATGTGTTTTTAAACTATACATCCAACCTGAAATTTAAGGTTAGTTCACTCAAGGCGAGAATATATAAAATCAATTTTCTCAAAACCAGCTATAATCATTTTGATTAAAATTCATATATAGGTACTCTTTACATAACTAGAATAATGGTGACTCATTTTTCAGAATAAAAATGACTTTGAGGTCATATCTCTGTAACTCTTTGAGATACAGATTACCTTACCATTGAAAAAATGTAAGAAGTATAAATACAAATCTTTTATTTAAAATATATATTTATAAAACCAGTGGTTGCAGAGTTATAATCATATATTTTATCTTTTAAATTGAGGTATATTTGAAATTGATTATTGATTATTATGCTCTTTGGTGGACAGATGTTCCTCTTTCTGTAACTGTGTAGGCCTATACTATTTCATTTATGCTCTTTGATAGTATGTGATTGTCTTTTTCCACTATGTTTCTACAATCATGTATATTAATTTGTTTCACTTATCTATGAAATTTAACTAATGTCTCTTTGTTGAGGTAAAGGAACGAGAAAGTCAATATGGTGCACAGTACCATTCTTTTAAGAATAGAAAATAATGAAAGAATGGGAAAAGGAAAAGAAAAATATATGAAGTGGAAAAATAAGGTGCATAATTATTATATGGGTATGGAAATTGGGTTTCATGTTTGTACCTATAGTAGGGTCGCTAAAGCCGTTATTAGCTTAAATTGTAAACAAGGGCACCTTTCACACACATCTCATTTTGAGAAATTGATGATTTTTGTAAAATGATCTTCAGAAATAAAATAAGATTAAAAACCATCCTTTCTAATGTCTATTAAAGCCGAATGGATGGTGAAAGTTTGCCATTCTATAAAGTTTGAGAACCACTGCCTTAAACCTTATGGTCACCGAAGCGTGTAACCTTTATACTTCTCATGACATATGACAAAGGGTCACCAACGAGCTACACCATGTAGCACTGTTATATCCTCCCATTAAAAATGGTTCCTTTAGCTAAATTGCTTTCAAGTAGCTACATGCAGCCAGCACTACCATCTCATCCTGTTACAAAAATTTTCCTTTAGAAATATTGCTTACAAATAGTTTCAAAACAAACATTTAAGATATTCTAAAATAATGTAATCATCCATTTGCACTGCAATAGACGTCTTTTAGCTAGTTTTGAAAAGCTGGGTGAAGGAAACATTCCTGCCTTCACTTAGGATCCTATTTTCTCCCAGTCCTCTTCCCGCATCTGCCGCTGTCACTCAAAACATAAGAGGTCACTATCTATGAAACATGACAGTTATTCATGTCTTTTTTTATATACAATTTTAATAATTTAATTAGAATCATTAAATGGACTATAATATATTTTGTCATGACTTGAAATAAGTTTCATTTCAACATACTTAGTAGCTTTCTGTTTTCTATCATTAGCTTTTGTTGTAAAAGATTGAGAAAATCTGTTGCTGTTGCCTACACAAAATCATATTTTCTGCTATTTTCATTTTTGTCAAAACACCATATCACAGAAGTCTCCTTTCACACGAGTTTGGTGAATGTGTCTAGGTTGTGTCATTTTGGCATGTTCATGCCTACAAATTAAAATTAGACTGAAAAAAAGGTTTTTTGCCATCTGAAGTGTGCTTGATTTCTTTTTTGTTAACTAAGCATACCTTTTTCCCCCTAGCTTAACACTAGTGTCATGGTATTCTTTGAAAATTGTGACATTCAATTTTTGTATGTCTGGTTCTATTCAAACATTGATGATTCTAACATACAAGTAATTTTTTTAAACTTTTTTTATGCTCAATAAAATATATTTCTGTAATTTAATAAAAAAAATAACACCCACTACCACCTCTATGAAAAATGTATAGGATTTAAAAAAAATATTTACCACAAAAACCTGCTTTAAACTCTTACATTGAATTTACAATACTAGTACAAAAGTAATCTCATCTTTAAAATTTTGGATACTTATGCATTCAAAGCATGTTGAAATTCACATATTTTGAGTAGTAGTTTTTATTGAATATAACTATTTTCACAAATTAGATGTATTGCCAGATAATTTGAAACACACATACACATTTGTTCATTCTACTCGTCATATAACATCAAGTGATACCAAGTTAATGCATAACTTAGCATAATTGAAATAATTGTATTTTAACATTATTTAAAAATCATTAATAAATTTGACCATTTTTCACATCTTTGCACACTAGTTAATTTTGACTAAGGATTGCTGGCACATGGAAATATGTTGGTTCTGAGCCCATATTACGGGAGCTTATTATTTCTATATTACTACAGATTAAGATGAAATATAGAGTAAGGTGAAATACAATGTAACATTTATCCTTAAAATTAGGTGGGGGCACAGTTTTAGCCAACATTTATATTATGGACTCGCAAGTCTTGATATGATTTGGAAGCATACAAACACTATTACAAAATTAAATGATTTTTTCCCCCATTCAAAGTAAATTAAATATTTATTGTGTATATTATTTTTCTACTCATTAATAAGAGGAAAACTTTGGGGTGGGGCTAGAAAATATGTCTGATAGGTATTTCTTGAAACGTGTAAATATGTTTCTTTAGATTGCTGTCTCACTTTTAATGTGTGAACAATGTAACATATTACATTGTACCCTTAGTTGATAGATTTGTGGACTTGTTTAACTGTTATGCATGTAGGTACACCCATTTAATATGCCAGTTATGAATAGGCTTTTTAATTGGTGTATATGTTAAGCTCAATAAACAGAAAACACTCATTGAGCGAAAAATATGACCAGAATGCTTTGTGATACTAGAGAAACAGCTAAAACAAGGAATGTTGTGTCATGGCTACTTTGGAAGTGCCACAATGTGCCGTGGTCAATTCCCTACGTTTATGATGCTATATCAGACAAGTTCCAGTCATGAGTCATGAAATCAGATTTTGGTCATGAACGCCATGTAAATGTCATGAAATTAGCTTCCTAGTCATGCATTTTTGTTAGCCAAGTTCATTGTTCAGGTTAGAATAGTATTTTTTTCCATACCAACTTTGATCAAAATCAGGTCAAATTTACTACTACTTCCCAGTAACGACACCGTTTATAAAAGAAAGTTAGAAATCACAAGTTATGAAATATTAATTGAAAATCTCAGTGTTAGGGGGGTAATTAATTACCTTTCTTTTAGCACTTGAGGACTTTTATTGTCGATTGTTGGTTTCTTTAGGAATTTTTAGATCCTTCATGTGTGACTGGTTTGTCTTAATATTTTCTCTTCTTTTGACTTATATTAATGAAGAAATTATCATCTTTACTAAATTTCATGACATAGTTTTTTAAAATAATTTAGTCATGAATATTTATGTATAGGTTATGGAAAAGTAATGAAAGTCCTGAAATTTGGATTACATAATTTGGTAGACACCCTGAGCTCAGTAACCTAACCTACCTGACCTAAACTAATCTCTTAAGTGTCTTTCTAACAAATCCTGCAAGACAGTTAAGCTATGCTGTTATTAACTAAGTCTATGTTATATGTATTTTGGATCAATACATAAGTAAGGTTATAAAGAGTTTATTTACTGTAACCTTTTCTGAAAATTGGCTAAAACTTGTCTGACATTGTGTTGTGGTCGTAAAAAGAAACAACCACAACAGGTGGTGGTATTTTCATAATGCTGGAATGTGTTGGGGTCATTTTCTTTAACAGCTACAACACACATCTTGCTGTATTACATTTTTTGAATGCCAGAACCAGTTATGCCTCTTTAAAAGCAAGCAGGACACACATTTTCATGTTGTGGCTGTTTCTATAACCCCAGAACGTCCTATGGTCGAATATTTTCCCCGCTTATTGGCTGTTTCCTATTTTTGAGCTTAACATACGGACCATATAACATTAATATATCAATTGTTAAATAAACTTACCCTATTTGGACTCACTTATTAAACATGTTTTGATGGTTGAGTTTGATAAAAAAAAAATTTGTACAACCAAATAAAAATAAATAAGTAAAGCAAGCCAATAAGTGTAAAAATTATGTATTTGTCTAAAAAACAAGTAATGGAGTGTTACATAATTTAAAAAATTTGTTATTACATAATATTTCCCAAGTTTTCCACAATCCAAATAATGATGGCTATGCTGTTAACTTCGCCATACAGCACCACCTCTTTTGATTAGGTGTAACTAGTTTTATTTATAAATATTTAGATATTTGTATCAATAATCTAATTTTCAAATCTCTATGTTAACACTTAATATTGACAAGCCATGGGTGGCTAAAGATAGGATATCACTGCATTTTTTTAATATGAAAAATATGTAATTTGAGTATCGGTCTAAAAATCTTTAAATTTTCACATATAAGCATGAGGTTTTTTTTCCAGACTAGCTGTCTTCCTTTTTCTTGATAGTCCTACATTTCAATCTTCTGTCTGGTATCTGAGAGGAATTTTCAAAAATTCAAAAATATACTCCATTTTGACAAAATAAATAAATTTGTTATTTTTCGGGTGTTGTTTGCTCTCTAAGTATAAGTGGGTTAAGTATTTTGAGAGTATCAAACAAGATAAATGTCATTCAGAACTACTGAAAATGGCAGAATATTTTTTTTTACATTGTCAATACACAATTTCATTGTTATTGTTGAGAGGCTTTTACTTTCTCTCAACCCCTCGAAGAGAGGTATTATGATCGTCAAACAAATCAAACTCGAGATATTGATAAATGTCAATGTTACATGATCTCTTAAAACTGAAAACATGTATTTTGCGATGCAGTCTGTGTGTATCTCGAACTAGAATCAAAATCATTTACAGATCTGGCTAAAACTTATATAGAGATTTCATAGCATAAGGTTATCCTGAGGAGTTTTTGAAATTAAATATCTAACCCTAAAATTAAGGCTAGTTTACTGAAGGGCAAAAAGAGGGGGGGGAAAAAGATTTTCCCAAAATCCGCCCTAATGGTTTTTAATTAATTTTTGAATCTAGGCATTGTTTAAAATAACATTGGAAATAAAATGTCAAATCCTGTTTTCCCATGAAAATGACTTAAGAGCACATTAGAGAAGCAAAATTTCCAATTTTAATATCCCTGCAATTATTGGAGAGAGGATAACTTAACTTTGTAAAGTTGTATTACTATTAAAGATAAAAACATTTTAATTGTATGTATATTTTAGAAAACCAATAGCTTCTTATCTATAAGTAAACATATATAATGTTTATGGAGTACTTTGAAATATGAAATTGATTGTTGTGCTTTTTGATGGACAGAGATGCTTCTTTATTCTCAATATTCTCGTAACATTGTTTGTTATTTATTCTCAATATTCCGTAACATTGTTTGTTATTTCATAAATGCCCTTTGGTGGAGTGTTTCTGAAACAATATTTATTATTTAATTTTACAAATCTTAATAGTTTTTAGTAAATGTGTCTATTTTAAGATTAAGAGAGAGAGAGTCTTTGCGGTTCATCTTACCATTTATTTTTCTTAATTTCTTCACAAGGGACAAATGAGATAAATTATTTGAATGTAGATTCAGTAAAGGTTATTTTTATGGCTTAGGTACTTATAATTTTAAGCATTTGACTTGTTCAGAGCTATATAAGTATATTTTGTGCCAAAGGCATCTGGTCACCCTGAATTGGATGGATTTACTGTTTATTTATACCACATTAATTCACGTAGCGCTGTACATAACACTCAAAACCTTAATTTTTTGTAATACTG
>JBCFYV010009882.1:31500173-31681119 GCA_039000515.1 Timema cristinae
GTTTTTTTTTATGAAATCATTGCCTTAGTAGGATTCTGACTTGTAATCTGCATCTGTCACTTTTGATAGATAATATATAAATACCGACCAATAGTACTAATAAGTAGTAAAATGTTATCAATATACTACAAAAAAAACTATTTTTTCTAAAATTTTCTTTACTCCCTTAATACTACTTAATATATACATTTCTTATTCTTTTAGTATATATTAATTGAGCCAAGGATGCCAAGCTTTTTGTTGTTGTAAACATTGGTATTTTATATTTGGCACTTGATAATCAGAACACTACATAGACTAAATTTTCATTCCTTTATGAATGATACGACACCATAAATCTGGAGCTTATATATTTGGAATTGAACCAAACTTGGGTCAATCATTCCTCAGGGCACACTCTTTTCACATGTCTGCTCTAGCTTTGGCTAAATAAGTGTCAAAATGTTAATTTATCCTATTTGTAGCCAAACAATATTAGTGTTTTGGATATAACTGGTATTTACAATTATACATAATATGGAATACATATTATTTTAGAAGGCTCAATTGTTCACACATGCCAAACTATTTGTTTATCTTATCTAAGCTTATCTCTTTTTAAAGAGTTTCACAAGTTTTTGTTTCCTTATTTGTATATTCACTTCATATTCTTATCTGTGAAGAGTACAAGCAAGCTGACATTGACGTATATAGTGCTAATCATATCTTATGCATTAAAACTTAGCACAAGAATGTTGTGGCTTGTGTGTGCAAAATATATCTCATTAACTGGGAGCTATTGCCACATACAAATACCTCATCTTAAGGCTGTTGCAATTATGTTATGTTTTAGTTTTATTCCTTAAAAACTTTCAACTGTAACCAATATTGAAACTTTTAATTGCTTTTTGTTTAACTATGTTGTGATTTACTGTTTTGGAAAAAGTTTTTCTGTTGCAAAAATGAATCAATGTTATCAGTTTAATTAATAGTAACTTAATTTACTAGAGAAACTCAATCAAAATACTTAAAAATGAATTAATATTATCAATTTAATTAATGATAATTTAAATTAATAGATAAACTCAATAAACACACTTGAGAATAAAACTTGTTTAAATATTCAGACTTAAAATAATAATTACATTAATTTTAAAACTTTTGTTTGCTAAGTGTTCTTAACCTAAAAAATGGCATTTTCACAAACTTACCTATTTAAGGGGACTCATGTGTGTTATAAATTGATGATGGGTCAAATTGATTTTCAAATGAATAAATATAATAAAATACCCACTCCAAGAACCTCCTAAAACACTGAAATACATTGCACTGGCTATTTTGAAAGCTATTTACATAGAGATGCCTTATTCTTTCAACAAAATTGAGTCACAAAATAAAATATTAATTTTATTTGTATAGAAATTTACTAGTTTAACTTTGGCATATAGACAATAGTGAACCCTGACTTTGAAAGTAATCGTAAGCTTAACATACTTGTTACCTGCATCATTGATCACACAGAGTAAACATCAAGCTCACTTAATCTAGTTTCCTGGCAACTGGAAGATTGGGGTTTGAATCCCATTAAGAGTCTAAGGGGTTTCCAGTTCTCTCTCTGCACATTTTGGGTACATTTTCACTCAATTCTTGCTTTCTCATATCTAGACCCACGGTGCAATTTAATGTGGATAGCCAGGATAAGTTTTGAGACTAGCTTGAAAAAATAAATTGGTTTGGTTGCCTCTAGATGAATTCAAGGTATTTACTTTGTCAACAAAGTGGTTGAATTAAGAGCCGATCCTATACTCACGGAGGTTTTGTCCCCAGGGAGTCCGCTCTAAGCCTGCCTTCTGGGATCTGCTTGTCAGGCCTTAACATTAATTGAATAGCTGCCCAGAACAAGGTTGTAACCACCAATTTCAAAATTTTTCAGGAATGATAAAAAACATTTAACATACTTTTAGTTTTTTGAAGACAAAATTACAATCAAACACAGGTATTTATCCATCTTATTATTATTAGCACCGCGTCTTACTACCCGTTTGGGTTATACGCACGTACGCTAATGTGTAATGATAGGGTGATTGCAAGATGAAATGAAGGACCTACAGCTTAACGTGGAATCCGAACCATGGTGGAGGCCTGGCATTCCTCACATTCACAAGTTGTGATTAATACACATCTTGCCAGAGGTGAAGGAAGATCCATCTTAACGTTGTGCACAGGCTGCTAGGGACAAATATATTCCGATAGAGTGTAGTACTATCGGGTTGTCGTGCTCGTGACTGCCCGGTTAAAGAGCGAAACAGTATCATTACCTCTCACTCTTACTTAACTTCTCGCTTTGAGTACAAATAAAAGTAAGGAAAGAGGGTATTAGTAACCTAACAGGGAATCTTTACAGAGGGGTTTGGTGGAATACAATGCTATCGTTAGAAGGACAAATACTTTTAACTACGCATAGCGCAAGGGTGGATCCAGGGCTAGTTGTAGAGGTAAATTGGTTTTTACAAGGCTCCTTCAAGGATAAATTTAATTTTGATTAATAAATATTTTAATTTATAATATTTTAATTATAATATTGCGAGTTTAACAAACTAGTTGAAATTAACAATTAATTTAATAATAATAATAATAATAATACTTTAAGAAAGAACATAATTTAGATTAACCAATTTGTAATTTTCCCCCCTGCGGACGGGGTTTAGAATAGTCCAGTAACCCCTGCTTGTCGTAAGAGGTGACTAAAAGGGGAGGCATCTCTGCAGAATGTACCTCGTGCAGGCCAACCCTATCCTAACTCTTTCCTTTCACATCATTTTCTTCTTTCTTCACTTTCACCCATTTTTTCACTCTTCCTCCTTCGCTTTATCTCTACTTCTTTTTTCCCTTCCCCCTGCCGTTCATCCTGCACGGAGGCCTTTGGACTTTCCGTTGACGACCTTGGCTACTAACCCGGCTCTTCTCTGTTTATTATTGGATACCACTGCCTTGAGCTCCCGAATGAAAGTGCGCCGGTTGCAATACCTTAGTAGAAGGGCCTTAGGGATGACAATAACCGGGTACCCTACTTTGGGAAAAGATTGGTTGCGTTCATGAGGGCCCGGACGTAAAATTGGCACTTTCCCACACCCACTTGCTGCGATGACCTCTCTCTCGGCGATGCTCTATGCGAAGGTTGTCATGTCTAGCGTCGTATAGGGCCTCTCGTCGGGACAGTTAATAGGGCCATATGTGGTAGTACCAACTTGGGTCACCCTGGGTCTACGATCCGAGTATTGTGTAGGTTGTCCCCAATCATGGCATGGCCGACAACATTGTCGCTGCTGGCACCGTACTGCCAAACCCTGCTGGCAACTTACTGCCCGGCCCCTCGCAGGGTCGTAATATAGATAAGAGGCGGAAACGGGTAAGGCCGTCCAGCCCTTTAATTGAAAAAATCCAGGAAGTGGTGAGGCCCCAGCCCCGCTTCCTGGTAATGTCTCGAATAGAAGAAAATGAGAACCTTAGGCATGTCAGCCCATTTGTCCTCGAAAGAGTGATTAGTGGAGCTGCCGAGTCTGGGGTTTCAATTAGAAAACTGCGCGATGGCATGATTATGATCTAGACTGAAAATGACCTTCAGACAGCGAAAATAATGGCAATAACTACCATACCGTTGAGCCCCTCGAATCATTTAAAGGTGAAGGTGGAGCCACACAGGTTTCTCAATGTTTGCAAGGGAGTGGTCACTTGCTATGACCTCGACTGCGTAAGCATTGAGGACCTCTGTGAGGAGCTTTCCCCCAACATGTCACCGAAGTATATAGGATCACCATCAAAAGGAACGATGTAGTGAAGAACACCGACAGTTATATTCTTACATTTGCCACTCCTTCCTTACCAAAGGAGGTCCGAGCTGGCTTCCACGTGCTCAGGGTCCGGCCGTATTTCCCCAACCCTCGGCGCTGTTTTCAGTGCCAGGAGTTTGGGCATACGAAGCTGCGATGCCGTGGTAAGCCAACCTGTGCAGATTGTGGACAGGAGGCTCACGAACAACCATGTGAGTCTCCTAAATTCTGCATTAATTGCAAGGGTCCTCATTTTGCCTGGTCTCGATCCTGTCTGAATTGGAAAGTAGAGAAAAAAGTCCTGGAGAACCAAACAGAAAAGAAGATCCCTTATGCCCAGGCACGCAAAGAGTATACTGCATTGCAAGCTCCGGTATTTCAAAGTTCCTACAGCCAAATTGTCACCCAAAATATAAATTGCCCTAACTGCCACTGCGCAGTTAATATTGCAAAGACTCCTACAAGACCTGTGCCACTCGTCTCTATTCGAGACAAACAAAAACAACCAGCATCAACTGTGGTGATGCAAAAAATAATACAAGTGGCGACACCCTCACAAAAGTCGCCACCACCACCACCTATACCCCCGAGGAGACCCTCTCTGGGAGCTCCGCCGGGCCCTCCTCGGGGAGCTCCCCCGAGCCCTCCTCAGGGAAATAAATTACGTGTGGCCATTGCTGAGTCGCTCACCCTCGCCTCTGGGTCTCCAGAGGCCGGGATAAGTGGTGAAACAGGTGAGGCCGCAAAGGCGAGTCCCACTGGTGCCTTGAAGAAGGACCAGCGAGTGACCGCCGAAAGAAATTGTATTAAAAAAGCTTCGAAGGCCTTAACAAAGCCTTCGCGTAAGGATCCGACTACCCAGTCTCTCCAAAATAAATCGAAGCCTCTCCTGAAGCGGGAGGTACAGGAGAGACTGGGAAAGGCAAGAGGACCTAAAAAGGCCCTCAACCAATTTTTATTTTTAAGAGATAGTGTCATGGATTGCGAGGATAATTAAATCTTATACTAATAAAGTATGTCGCTACTACAATGGAATTGTAGGGGTTTCTATGCTCGTGTAGAGGAAATTAAACAACAAATTTCTTCCCTGCATCCTTCCATCTTGTGTTTGCAGGAGACCCACTTCCGCCCAAATGACAACCCGATGCTTCGTGGGTACGATGTGGATCGTACCGACAAGCCTTTCTTTGATCGGGCTAGCGGAGGTGTGGCTATATTCGCACGAAGCAATATATATCACAAAAATATTAATATCGTTTCTGATCTCCAAGTTATTGCTGTCCGAGTCTCCCGTGCTTTAGAGATGACAGTATGCTGCATATACCTCCCGCCAGGTGAACGTATTTCGAAGAGGAGCTTAGAGGCCCTCTTTATGCAACTTCCCGCCCCCTATATCATCTTGGGGGACTTTAATGCGCATAACCTGGTGTGGGGATCTAATTTTACAGATGCCTGTGGGAGGATGGTAGAGGATATTCTTGTCTCAGGAAACCTGGTGCTAATGAACACCGGGACCCAGACACACTTCTCCACTTTTAATGGTGTATCCTCTGCCATCGACCTAACTTTATGTAGCCCAGGTATCGCTGCCCTCTTCCTTTGGTAGGTCCATACGGACCTATGTGGAAGCGATCACTTCCCTATACTGCTTTCCCCACTCCAAGATTGCCCAAGTACAGCACGAGTTCCCCAATGGGTGATTAAACGTGCCGACTGGGATAAATTCCGCGAGCTCGCCATTTTCCACGAATCCCCTTCTCCTGACGTCGATGTTAAGACTGAGTATTTTACTTCGACGGTCATCGCGGCGGCGAGGGCCTCCATCCCTAAATCCTCGCCAAATCCGCGCCACCGTCCCGTTCCCTGGTGGAGCGAAGAGTGTCGGTTGGCTATTTCTGACCGTCGAAGGGCCCTACGTCTTTTTCACCGACGTCCTACCTTGGAGAACCTGGAGTCATTCCGGATTCTACGTGCTCGCCGTATCATTCGTGAAAGCAGAAGAGAGTCTTGGAGAAAATTTATTTCAACCCTTACAATATCCACCCCCACAACTAGGGTTTGGGATAATATCCGTAAATTACGTAATAGCAACAATTCCAATAACGATATACCTGCCCTCATGTCTAACGGTTCACGTGTCTCCTCCCCTGTGGAGGTCGTTAATGTATTGGGCTCGATGTTCGCCGCTATTTCTAGCACTGCGAGCTACACTAACGAGTTCGCAGTTTATAAGCGGAACATCGAGCGCCATGCTATTGATTTTGGTCGAAGTCGGGGGGGAGGATTATAACTCCCCCTTTACCAAAGATGAACTGACCCACGCCCTGTCCCAGGCCGGCAGCACAACCTCTGGTCCAGACGACATTCATTATGAGATGTTGCGTCGGCTGCCCCTGCCGGACAGGCACTTCTTTTAGACCTCTATAATAGTGTTTGGGAATTTCAGCAGTTCCCTCACTATGGAGGCAAGCAACCGTTATACCTATATATAAAAATGGCAAAGATAAATTAGAGCCAACTAGCTATAGACCGATAGCTTTAACTAGTTGTGTATGTAAAATATTGGAAAAATAATTAATAAGCGACTTATATGGTATTTAGAATCCCGCAATCTGCTATCTAATATTCAATGTGGTTTTCGCCGTAACGATCCACGGTGGATCACCTTGTCTGTCTAGAGACGGCTATTCGTGACGCTTTTCTCCATAGGCAGCATCTTCTGGCTGTCTTCTTCGATCTGGAGAAAGCATACGATACCACCTGGCGGTACAGCATTTTGAAAACACTTTTTAATTGGGGGTTTCGAGGAAACCTTCCTTCTTTTATATCTAATTTTATGTCGGATAGACACTTCCGGGTAAGGTTGAATAACACCTTATCCAATGATTTTATTCAAGAAAATGGGGTGCCTCAGGGTAGTAATCTTAGCTGTACGTTGTTCGCTATCGCAATAAATAGCATTGTTGACAATGTGCTCATGCCTGTACGGTCATGCCTCTTTGTGGATGACTACGCAATTTATTGCAGTTCGTTAATTTTCCACAGGGCTGAACGGCAGATACAGCTCTCTGTCAACACTCTTGGATCGTGGGCATCACGTAATGGCTTTCGCTTCTCTGCAGCCAAGACGACGGTTGTCCACTTTCATAGAACACGCGGAATACAGCCAGCCCCCAGTATTTTAATGAACCACTTTGTTTTTCCAGTCTCAGAAAGCGTAATGTTTCTGGGACTTTTATTTGATTTTAAATTAACTTGGATCCCCCACATCAAAGACCTGAAAGAGAGGTGTATCAAAGCATTGAATTTGCTCAAAGTCGTTAGCGGTCGGTCCTAGGGTGCTGATAGGGAAACCTTGATGCGCCTGTATAGGGCCTTGGTCAGATCTAATCTAGATTACGGCAGTTTTGTGTATGGCTCAGCTAGACCCTCGGCGTTAAAGATGCTAGATAGTGTCCACCATGCTGGCATTCGACTGGCTACTGGTGCCTTTCGTACCAGTCCAGTCGTCAGCATCTGTGCCGACGCCGGTGAGCCCCTCTTTCTTACCGGCGGTCCTATCTTCTGGCATCTTACGTGTCGAAACTTCATTGCATGGCGAAGCATGTTGCCTATCGTCCTGTGTTTCATCCTCCTAACCGTGTCTTGTATGAAACTAAATGGCGTAGTACAAGGCCGGTTCGGATCAGGATGCTATCGGTTTTCGACACGTGTGGGATAATCTTGCCAAAGGCTATCCCCACATTCCCAGGTCGAGTTTCTCCCTGGAAGATACGCCTACCTCAATGCCATTTTGACCTTGCCAAGTTCCCTAAAGCGACCACCCCACACTTTTTATACGAGAGGACCTTTAATGAGCTCCTTGCAACCCGCTTTCAGGGTTTTAAAAGCATTTACACGGATGGCTCAAAATACGGGGCCTCCGTGGGATGTGCTTTTGTTGTGGAAGGATCCAATTTTAAATTTGTTTTACCTGGTGAATCCAGTGTTTTTACGGCAGAACTATATGCCATTTTTAAATCGTTATGTTTTGTATATCGTAAGTGTCACCGGTCCGTTCTCATCTGCACGGATTCCATGAGTGCTCTGTTGGCGTTGTCCACACACTACTCGTGGAATCCTCTCGTGCAGATGATTCACGAACAGATTTTAAAAATTGATTCATTAAGCACCCGGCTCACCTTTTGCTGGATTCCTGGTCATGCCGGTCTTTCAGGAAATGAACTGGCGGCCAAGGAGGCGAGCCTGGGTGTCATGTTTTTAGACCTAAAGGGTTATGTTCGGCGTGGGGTCTTACGCACCTCGCACGAGCAGTGGGTCTCGACCCCTGCTCAGAACAAGCTGCGGTCCATCAGGGACGGTGTGTCGCGATGGCCCTCTTCTATACGAAAGTCTAGAAGAGAGGAGGTCATCGTGACAAGACTCCGCGTCGGGTATACTTCATTGACCCATAGTTTTTTACTGAGAGGGGATCCACCTCCAGTGTGTGAACTTTGCGATGCTCCCCTTAGTGTGCACCACATTTTGGTGGAGTGTCGCAGGTATGCCCCTATTCGCCTGGCCCTTGATTTTAAAGGTGACCTTCCTTTTTTATTACGCGACAGCGCTGAAGTAGTTATTTGTTTACTCCGTTTTATACGCCAGGCGGATCTTTTTAATGCCATTTGAGTCACTTTTATAAAGTGGCTCTTTTGGATATTATCTCATATTGAGATCTTTTTTAACAGTTTTATTACAATTTAACATGTTGTTTTGTCTTTTTAATGTATTATCATTTTAACATGTGTCATTTTAACGTGTTATATTTTAATATGTTTGTTTTGTCTTTTTATTGGAGTGATACACTTGTGGTTTTTTTTAGCAGGTGTATCACTTAATTTATACCAAGAGCCCATCTGAGCACTCCTATGGAGTGTCTCAGATGGTGAATGTTTTATCTCTTTCCCCATGGGGATTTTATTATGTTTTTAATATATTTCAAGGCCCTAATGACCTCGCATGTGTCGATGGGCCGTTTAAACAATAATAGTAATAATAATAATAATTTGTAATTTTAATACAAAAATAACATAAAACAAAAAGTTGCCGTCAAAATAAAAATAATAAATATATAATGTACATAGGTCTAAAGTGTTTTAGTAATAAAAGAAAAAATATTTATTTTAATACTAAACTTGATATTAATACTAGAACATTGTAGTTTTACTCTCCTTTCTTTGCTCTAGAGCTAGGTTGAAAGAGATGTTGCCTAATTTTGATTAGGTCGTGTAGGAGTTAGGATGAGGAAGGTGTTAGTCAGTCATTCTTTACAACTTTAAAGTATTGGTTTCGATATTTATGATTATTTTATATTCAGGAGGGGACGATTGCACCCAACCCCACCCGTATCCTCCCCTGGCCTAGCCAGGGAAACTCTAATAAATATATGATTTTTAATGCTAATTAGAACAAATTCTCTGTGCTGTTTGTAAAGATGATTACATATTCCAACAAGTTAATATACAAAATTAAATACACTTTTTGGAATATGTGGAATAAAAATTACATTAACTAATGGTTTTTTTAATTTAAGATAAACATTTTTTTTATATGATATTCAACGAAATACAATAAGTGTAATGATCTTGATATTTTTGGACACACTTATATTTTACTAGGACTGATTGCTATTATTGATATGATTTAAATTTCTAAGCCTTAGTACTATAGTTGTATTTGTAAACAAAATTAGTTACAGGTTCATATTGTTTACACTGTCATCATACAAACTGGTTGATAAGCTGCAAAAAATATCTCGTAGGCTAGATGAGACATGTAGCCGACACGATTTGGAACAACTGGTTGACAAGTTCATGCTTAGTTGGACAAAGTGACAGTAAACTGGCCGACCAATTGGGGCTCCAGCTAACTGATCGACAGCACACTGGTCAACATGTGTGTAAAAAGTGGTCGACAGACAAGTGACTTGTCATGCAAAAGCAGTGTCGATCACATGGTCGATGTGAGTAGGACCATGTGATAAAGAGCCACTTGGTCAACAAAAAGTATACAAATATTTGGAATGCTTGGTGGGTTAATTATCTGACCCTAGTATGACCTACTGGTCGACTAGTTCATGCATACGAGGACAAAGTGATATACACACGAATAGTTGACCAATTTGGGTGCATAAAACTAATCAACAATAAACTGGTCGATACATGTGAACAGAGTGATCGACAGACAAGTAATCTAAACGAAATGGTACTTATACCAATTTGTTGATAAGGGTAGGACCATGTGCTAGACAACCAACTGATCGACACAATATTAACAAACATTTGATAGACTAGGTAACTAGTGGCCGTCGATTCGTCGAAAAATACGTACATAGAACAACAAAGTGATAAACAGCCAACTGGTCGACAAAAAACAACTGGCAGACAAACGTTGAGATGGATCCATATAATAGTGGACAACAAGTTAATACATAGCGAATAAAGAACTCGCTTAACCAAAAGCTAGGTGTTTTATTTTTGTATCCAGGTGTTCTTTTTCCACTATATATTTAGTTACATTACAGTGAACGTCTGACATATGTTAATAATAACAATGTCAATCGATTATAATAGTGTGCTTTACCTAACATTAAATAAACAATGTCCCTTCTGTTTAATGTACAAATAAAAACAATTAAATGTTGGTAAATCATATACATAATATACAGCGAAAATGTAAACCAAATTATTGTAAAATAATAGCAGAAAAGGTATGTTCTCGAAGAAGAAAATACAAGGAATTCATACAAATATTAAAGTTATTATTTTTATAACAATAAAATAATCAACAAAAATATACACAATTCTCTAACCACATCACTCACAAGTAGCCTTATTAACGTTGTTATCTCCTGATTAAATATTACTTAATTTGGAAAGAGTCTCATCTGTTTTATTTTTTAATTGAATGTTTTTAGAATCTAATTGGCATTGTCACCTGGGCTCTTTTTGAAAATTATATGCATGCATAATCTATTTGGAGTGCTTCCCTTCCAGCAAATTTTTAAAACTGGATGTCTCTAGAAACTATTTGCAGGGGTCGTCGTCACCTCAATCACTTGGCGCATTTTTGAAAATTAAATGTCTTAAGAAGTTATTGCCGTTTTATTAAAGTCATTTAGCTTCATATTCAAGAATACAAGTAGGTGTGAACTACATCTAGAAGAGGGCTAATTTATTCCAAGAAGGGAAATCACCCCTCTCTACACTCCACTTATCGTTTTCTCTGTCCCTAATTTGAAGTGGTCCTTTCCCACTTTTTTGAAATTATACTCTTTTAAAAGATATTTAGAGTAGTCCCCCCTCCAAATTATTTAGAACTTTGGATGTTCCTAGAACCTATTTTGAGTAGCATCCTTCGGAAATTTTTTAAAAGTTTGGATACCTCCAGAAGCTATTTTTAATAGTCCTCAACCAGTTTACTTTTTTAAATTTAGATCTCCTGAAAGCTATTTGAAGGGGTGCTCCTCCAAAAATATTTAAAATTTAGGTACTTCTAGAAAATATTTAGACTGCTTCTAGCTTGAAATTTTCTCGAAAATTAGATGCCTCTAGAAACTTTGAGGTGGTCTTCTCTGGAAAACTTTTGGTAATTGAATGTCTATAGAAGTTATTTTGAGGTTAATGCAAGATCTTTCAACTTAATATTTGATAGTATCAGAGGATTTAAAATATATTTAGGGGGGGTGGGATTTATTCCAGCTGAGATTATTTTCAGGAGAACGAGGCCCTCTTGCCCCCGCCCCCCTTGGCTCTACCACCATAGATTGCAGTACTACACAAATTTCTTAGATGAGTCCATGCATAAAAAAAAATGCTGACAATCTCCTGTTGGGAGACTTTATCACGATCCACATAGACAGGACCTCTCCCTCCCCACTAAAAACGAGGGTACATTCATGATATTACTCTACATTCTCAACGTATATTTTTTAAATGTCTGGATCAAATAGCCATTATTGCACGTGTGATGTGTGCTCAACTACAAGTGGAGACTAGGCAAGATAAACAGTAGTATTCATAGGCCTATACATTTACAAAAGGTGATTCACCCACTGGTGGTGGAACTGTATTTGTGTAGGGGTGTATAAAATTTTTTTAAAAGGAACTTTCTTCCAATTAATAGGAGATCCAGGGACTCAACACCATATATTTTGTGAAAATTGAATACCCTTAGAATCCATTTTGAAAGGTACTTGTCCAGTAATATTTTGAAAATTAGACTCCTTCCGAGATATTTGGAGTGATACTCCTATAGAACTTTTTTGATATTTGGATACCCCTAAACGCTAATTATGGTTTTCCTTACCTATAATATTTTTAATTTAATTTTTCCAGAATATATTTAAAGTGGTTTTCCCCATGGCAAATGTTTAAATGTGTAAGCCCAAAAACTATTTATAGTGGTCCTCACCTTTAAATTCTCAAATGATGGCAAATTATCAAGAACATTTCCCGGGATTTTTCCCAATTTTACTGGTGAGTGGCCACCCTTAAAATATTACTTGTGTTATATCCCTCACAATTAACTACAAATAACATTCATATCACCTACTGACAAAATAATACTCTAGCTCTATCTCTCACAATTCATTACAAGTAACACTCTTAATTCACTTCCTAACAAAATATTACTTTTTATGTATACCTCGGAATTAATTACAAGTAACATTGTTAAATCACTTATTGACAAAATATTACTTGATATAGGCTAATATATCTGTTGCCAGCAGCAGTGTGTTGTTTTAATCTCAAACAAGTTCAAAATACCTACATCTTTTTAAAATATTTCAAGTTTTTGAAAAATCACTCATCACACCTCAAAATTTTACTGACCAAAAACCAAATAGCCTCTACGTTATTTGTGAGATCAATTACTCCCTAGGTTTGCATTTTAATCAGAATCTTTAGATCCAGTTTTGAAAAAAATGCATTAAAAAATCTCTCATTTGTAAACTATCCTTAATTTGAAGGCTAGGGTCAAAATAAAATAAACTTGAGATATTGCCCTATAACTTAAAGATATCAAGTTTGAAGAAATCAATCAAACCGTATCCGATCCGTAGCCAGGGACAGGTTGACAGATAGACATGGGGACAAACAGAATTGTGAAAACTAGTTTTTTGAGTTCGAGTTTATAAAAAAGTAAAAATTCCATCAATATCGTGAAACATTTTTTGTTGTTTCAAGATTACAATATTTTATCTTGATATTAGTAAGGAAAAGAGTGGGTACTCTGGTATGTGGTTTGGACACTACTCATCAACCAGAAAACTGCTCACTGAGGGCTGTCTGTCAATTCATGCATAGCTAACATTGTATCACCTCTCTCTAACACCAACACTTGCTTAGTGAGGAAGTAGACTTGATACTTCCTAGTTTATAAACTTAACATTTTAATATGACAAAGTTTATACTATGCTTCGTAACTTTGAATACAAACACTTGAACTAAGACGCTTTAGCTTTTACTCTTTGAAACACATTTATTGTATGTTAGTATTTTTAAAAATATATTACTAATCTAGACACCTACTACATCATGTCTGTTCCATTCTATCTTGGTCCATCAAATTTACCCTTTCGTTAAACCAGTGGTGTGCCTAGACATTTCCATCAGGGTGGCCACTAGGATTTTACCAAGTTCCCTCCCATATCATCGTCTGATATTTTTTTTAAATAAGATCTCTCTAAAAGCTATTAGGAGCTTCCCACCCCCAGATAAAAAAAATGGATGCCTCTCTCATTTATTTGGAGTTATACTTATATGGATTTATTTTAATTAGATGCTTCTAGAATCTATAGGTTAGCTTCATAAATATTTTCAATTGTATTTAGAGCTCAATGTGTTCTTCTCCCAACAAATAGTTAATTTTTACGAGTTGTTTTGAGGTAATGCATTGCTTACCATCACAATTGTCAAAAAAATTAACCAGAGTAAATTCAAGCCCATTTCTTATTTCCTTTTCTAGTTTATAGTGACCTAACGTACATGATTTGGAGAGTTCATCTAATTTAATTATCTGTTAAGAAAAAGGCATTACATCAATAATTCGGTGACCCGTAGTGGAAGAATCCTGTGTTCTTTCAACCTTTCAATATTTTCTATGAAAAGTGCTGGTAAGGTATTTTCATTACTATATTCATATTTTGAAATAGTGTTTTCACTAACGAGTGAAGGATGTTCCACATTCGGTAGTAAATCCTCCAATTCGTCATCTTCATCAAAAAAGTATGTGTCTGCCTGCATATCTTTGGAATTGGAGGTTCCTGCAGTTGGTGTAAAGTCTTCACTTTCTTGGGCGTAAGTCCTAAAAAACTATTAAATATATATATATTTTTTACATAGTTATTTATTTATTACAGAACGTATTACCATTCATCTAAGCTATTCGCATTTAGTTATTATAATAGGGTAAGAGTGAGTAAAGTAGATTAGAGAGGAAAAGTACGGCGTTCGTGTGGAGGAAACGTGGGAAGCAGTTACTAAAAGAAGCTTTAATAGATTACACCAAGTCAGAATTCAAACCTTGACCTTCCGCTCACTAACAAACCAGAAAAACATGTAATTTACTCGGCATGCATACTGATTAGGGCTTATCACTAACCATAACTTATAAATTATATTATAATACAATCATCACCTTATATTTTGTGTATATCTAAGGACTATTTTAAACTTTAGGTAGCCAACACACTCGATTACAAAAATTTGCCATCATTTCCATTTGGAACCAATTTAACGCGGCCACATTTCATGTACAAGACTGTAAAAAATTTTTTTTACAATTTATTCATCAACATAAATATATTTGGCACATTTTTGTCACATTCGTAGAATTTATTTAGAAAATAAACAAATAAAATACGCCTACATATACTTTAACAAACAATACAAATATTAGTTGTAATATTTTAAAACTACAGTTACCTTTTAAGTGATTCAAATTTGTTTCCGGTTAATTATGATTCTTCTTTCTGGATTCTCCATCTCTTTAAATCTCTGGATCCTCCATCTCTTTAAATCTCTGGATCGTTTTCTTCTTTTGAATACTTTACTTGGAAATGAACGAGGCTTAGACATTTTGTACACAGTAAAATTCACACAAAAGTTGATTAATATCAAGACCATAGTCGGGAAATTTTATGAACAATATATTGTTTTATTTATGGTTTAAACAATACCAAAATTAATGTATAAGTACAAATTAGGGGGCTGTGTTACCATAAAAAGCACATCAGATAGCATATAGAGGTGTTTAATAATTATAATTATTTCTAGCCTTCGGCAGCTATGGTGTTAGGTTGCCATAAAAATACTTTAGAGAGCTTTAGAGGTGTTTAATATTTTGATTTTTTTTCTAGCCTATGGCAGTTATGATGTTATGTTGCCATAAAAAATTCTTCTAGAGGAGGTTAATACTTAGAATTTGTCCTAGCCTCCATCAATTGGGGATGCCCCCACCCCCTGAAATTATTTGCTGGCTAAGGCCTTGATTAATATAATTATATTTATGCCAGTTAAATGGTAGCCTACGCTCAAACTAAAATATAAAACTAAACAATGTCAAAGAATACTGATAACACCCACCTCGGTGGCGTAGTTGGCTAACGCGCTTGTTGTGTTGAGCTCTACTGCTGAGGACGGGGAGATCGAGGTTCGAATCTCGGTCGGGTGAACTGGGGGTGGTTTTTCCTAAATGGTTTTCCACTCTCCCTCCACGCAAATGCGGGTTCACTTCCTCTAATTCAACCTTCCCAATTCCTAATCCATTAACGTAATTAGTACTTAAAGCGTATAACCCGAACGGGTAGTAAGACATGGTGCTAAATATTATTATTATTAATACTGGTAACAATAGACTGTACAGCTTTCACACATTAAATAGCTAACAGGCAAGAACAGTCTAAAATATCAGAATATTACTCTTCGTATGTTTTTGTACCTCAATACTTTTTCAGCTGGTTTTGAAAAGTTTGCTAATGATCTTCAACCCCTCAACTCTACCCGGCCGCCCACCGCTGTCAATCAAAACACAAGCGGTCTCTCCTACCTGTGTTTGGTTCTCAACGGTACGGCCCGGTTTTGCTGTATTTATTTCTGTGAAAATAACGTAATTTGTGGCTATTTCCTATCCAGTTTTTAAAATATGATAGTAACGATTGTATGAAAAATGTAAAATGAACCAGTATTTATTGCTTAATAAGGAGAGTTAAATTTAATTTCAAAATACAAAGTAGTTTTCTAATAGGAAATTTATTTGTAAACGAATGAGAAAGTCTTCCGCCGATTCAGTTTCATTATTTATTAAATAAAAATTAATATCTTGGAAAATATGGTACAGACCGTGCCTAAAATATGTTTACCATATAGTGCTATACTATCCGTACATCCACAAAAAATAATAAAGGCATTTGCTTGCATTTCTTAATACTGGGTACGAATTAGTATTATTAAGTTAAATTAATCATAACTATTTAATCAAAAAATACATAGTAATTTTGCTCTATTATTACTTATTTTAATATTTTTATTTTATTAAAAAGACTCACAACAATAAAAATAAGAAAATAAAATAAAATATTATCACTCTTGCACAGCCTTAAACATTACCAATACTTTATAAGGTCACAAGTAAATGAAAACATAAATAATGAGAAAAACTAATGTCTGAACACAGAACAAGGTTGTAACCATATACAGACGTAAAAGGTTGTAACCAACAACAATACACGAAAGAAGTATTTTTAATAACACTCAATAAGATGTTCTTATTAAACATAGTTTATGATAAATTTTGATACAACTTCCAATACTTAATCTGTATTGCATAGAAAATAATGTGATACAAGTTTTTTTTATTCACTTTTATAAGCTAGATTTTTTTCAGACATTCTTACTTATGTTATATACTGTTTTTCAGCTTTCAATTCTTAATAAAATTGCCTGAATTCCATTTGAATATAATTGCACATATCCATTAGGTCCTTCAATTTTTCTGCTTTTATTAGTAACTGTTGAGGATGGAGAAGAGGGATTTCAATCAGTGACACACTATAGGGCTCACAAAATGTATTGCGAGCTCCTCTTGATTTCTTTAGGATTGAATACAGATACCAGGGCTGCAATACATTGTGGCTGTGTTCCTGGATCATCTGCTGATATCTTAATCCAATGTGATGATGTAATCTCGAAGTCAGGGTCCCTCCTAAGAGAATGTTCAAGACCATTCAAGTCTTTGAAGTCCTCAGGTTGCATATCATATACAAGGAAAGGTTTACTTGGCCTAGCTGAAGCTATTACCTCAATCCAGTGTTTAGGAACAAATACAGTAAAATTTTTCTTTTGACGCTCTATGAGAGCAAAGTCTGTCACACTGAAGAAAAATATGACCCGATACCAAGAACTTCTGATTAACTGCTGTAAAAAATCTGAGTGTAATTAAGTACTGACAAAGTGAAAGCATACGCCAATTATTATTTTGGCCAATACATTGGTCAGACCAAATTACAAGGGTCCTTTCTTCACCCTGGGCAAGAGGCTGGTAGTTTGAGGTGATATACTTCAATATGCATGAAGTGATTTCGGCTGAACCTTGTTTGGCCACACGTTCATGCCAAAAACACATTGTTGCTTCATTTGTACCGGCATTGTGAATAGCTTGATTATAACAAGAATATTGTCGTTGGTATGAAACAGATGAGTGGGACAATATAGGACAAAAAAGCACTTGCTGTAAATCTGCATAAAGTACAATATAGTTAGGTCTTTGTTTTGCCTTTTTTGCATCTTCACCCATAGCTTTGTAAGCTATTTCAGCTTTAGAACAGTGCAATTTACTTTGAACTTCAATAGCTCTTCTCTTTTCATCTGTCTCTGCTGAAATAATATTCACATAAAACTTGTCACAGTAGGAACAGGAGTCTGCTCTAGGAAAACCAAATCTGAGATTAAATTCTGAGTGGAAAATATTTCTATATGTGTGTTCATTGCATTTATATTCAGGATGTTCTTCTCTAAACATATCAAAATTTTTTTTCAAATTCAGATCAGCGGACAGGCAACTCTTTTCAGATTTGTTTTGACTGTAATGGCTTTCCTGCTTTGGCAAAGACTGGATGTGATCCCGGATAGCTTGCTTTACATGGTCAGGAGTGGCATGAGGCTGAATTTTATGTTTCCCTCTCTTGTCACATAGTGTCTCTCCAGATTTTAGTTTCTCTTGTAACTTCTGTATTCTACGAGGAGTTACTTTATAAACATGACACAGCATTTTTTGACAAACCTGGTAAATTTTATCTGATGGTACTGAAATAAAGTATGAAAAACTGCAATGTCTACGAGACACTGCTTCTTCAACCTCTCTTCTTTTTATATCCTGAAGCCTGACACAGGTTTGTCCTAACAGTTCTGTTTGTTGATCATAATTTAGGGAGTAGAAGTCTTTAAACAAACTTTGTTTCACTTCTAATGTTATTTGTTTGCATTCATAAGAGCATCTGCAGACACATCCCTGAAATCACACAATAACAATACTAAATTTATTAATCATATTTTAAAATGATTATTACATTAGAATATTCATACAGTATTCTTTAAATACATCTATGTATTAACGTGCAGGGATTTAATAATAGTGTTGTCAAAACACACTTTATATTATGAAGGGACTTGCAATAAATAAAGGACCACTCGCCCACCGAGGCAGATAATATTATTATCATCATCATCATCATCATCATCATCATCTCATCATCATCATCATCATCATTTAGAAATCTTCACTCGCGTGCCCACAACAACTCACCAAAGTTTCATCGCAATCGGATGAATGGTATATAGGAATACATACAGGACAGATACACACATTCATTTTTATATATAGAGATAAATTTATTGATTAGTTTTTAAGATTTCTTCTATATTGTATTATATATTTGAGCTAAATTTCTAGTTGGAGTGCTATCTATTGAGCATTAATAGAGCTAACTTAACTTAACTTATTTTATTTTTAATATCTATGTTGCAACCTTGCTGTCATCACTAATCTCCCTAGAAAGAACTGTAATCTGATGTAGAATGTTTCTGCATGGTTCTACATTATGATGTTATATTATTTACTCAGCCTATTCATTATAGGCCTACATTATTAATCTGCTAAAATAGTTTACACCATTTGGTGATAATTTACACGTAGTTTAAAATAAGAAATAAATCTTTGTCATTAAACTATGATTTTACAATAGCCATGTGGAAAGTTGAGTTACAACCTGATTTTACTTACCTCCGCTGGTGGATTTTTCTCAGCTATCAACTTGCCCCTTTGGATATATATTGTTTTCCAGCATCTTTGAGCTTTTTACGTTTAATATCACGCCACTCACTTACATTTTGCTTTCGTTTTTTACTCTTATTCATATGATGTTGAGCACTTTGTGTAAGAGATATACTTGGTTCGTCCGCCATCTTCTTTACTTATACAACCTTGTTCGTGGTTGAGAAAACTTGTAGCCAACATAACACCAATAAAAACACCATATTAAATTAAATAATCTAACTATTACTGTCATGTAGAGACGACCATTTACAGCCTTGTTACATGAAAAAGTCAACTTTCAAAAAAATGAGGGTTACAACCTTGTTTTGGGTGGCTATTCAATTGCTAGAAAGGAGACTGCTAGGTAGCATGTTGCTTTGTACTAGCAAAGACAATATTTGACAACGTTGCGTGGTTGAGCCTGAACTCTATTTTATGTAATTCAATTAGTTTTAGATAGGTGGTTGCCCGAGTTCGTCATTTATTACAAGTTTTGGTGCAACATTAATTTATCAGTTAAAAATGGCCACCAAGAGGTTTATACGGTGCACTATAAATGGGTAAGCAGTGATTATGGACCGTTAATATAAATATAAAACCACGGTTGACTATAAAAATTGATGCATATCAAATTCTGAGAAAATAGCTGTAAAATATAACTACAATGTCTCCTGTTGTGTTGAAACCCAGCTAAAAAGATAACTGTTTCTTAAGGCCAAATCACACAAGGAAGCACGGCAACACTGCTGGCAGCGTTGTTGGTTATAAAACAAAGAAACCAATGTTACATCCAACACCTGGCATCGCTGCCAGTCTGGTTGACGAGACACTGCATTAGTGGCAGCACTGCGATGATAATACACAGTGAAGCCAGGGTGGCAGACCCTACAAATGCCAACAGTGCTGTCAGCAGAGCTACCATGGCATCCTAGTGTGATATAGTCCTTAAGTGAACATCTCATCAAAAAATAGTACTAATGGTCAAGGAAAGTGTCATCAAACTCTGGTTTGGTATTGTCTAGGTCAGAGGTTTTCAACCAGTGGTACATGAGCTGCTGTCCAGTGGTATGCATGATTGTTAGAGGAGAGGTGGGGGCAAGATTTTAAACATCATCTGCCAAAACTTGGTTCAAGACTTGTACTGACTATTTCTTGGAAAATATTTACTCTCACAACTGGATCAGGGATCCATTTTCTGATAGAGAGGTTTTGCCAGAAGTGTTGACAAATGGAAAAAAATAACAGTTCATTGAACTTTCATGTGATACTGGACTGAAAAACATCTGTTTGAAAATTTACTCTTTCTGATTTTTGGATTATAGCACTATGTGGCTACCCTGAGCTTGCCGATAGGGCTATCAAATTCAAGAATTTTTTGCGCTTTTGTTTTTATGTCAGTTTTTAGAGTCTGAGATTCTAAAATAAATCCTAGGACACTTCAAAAAAATCTTACTAGCAAATAGGTCCTACTTATCATTTATAGTATTAATATAGTTTTATTTTTTATCTCCACATTTTTAAAAAACTGTATAGAGTTTTTTATTTTAATAATAATAATCTCACTTGGTACTTTTTTAAATAAGCATATTTTTATGTTCTGAAACCCATTAATATTTTGTATAAATAATCACCCACAAACAACATAAGTAATGTACATCTTGTAATTTAGCTTATAGTTAGCTATTTTAATTAAGAATATTGAGTAAGTATACACAGGCTCAACTAACAAGTATATTTTTGATAAAGACTTAGAAATTAAAACCACCTTATATTGAAAACTTTCTGATTTGTAAAGTAATAATAAGATGAAATAAAAAAATGACAGCTAGATTTAAACCTGTGATTTCTAGATTACTAGAACTTCATGCTGTGATAAGTGAGTCGTTGACTCTCTATTAACGAACGAGTCGCATGGACTTTCCCAAGTTGTTTTAAACATAGATATACATGTTTTAAAAAAAATTGCACTGTCTGTTTTTTTTAAATTCCAAAAATAGAATAGGACCAACCCAAACAAAAACAAAATAAATAATGGAAGTTATTTGTTAATCAAAGAATAAACTCGTGATAAATAACTAAATCAATTTTAAATAATAACCAAAGGTTTGCTTACAGTATTGCTGAGTCATGTTGCAGACATACAGCAATCCCACATAATTTAAGAAGTGGTTTGCTATTTCAAAATATTGTTCACACCAAAAGGGGGGTGAAAGCTACCAACATGACTAGGCATCAAAACCTTTTGCTATAGGTTTACTGATTAAAAACAATGAATGAAAAGAGGTAATTAATTCATTTTCAATTAAGTTTAATATGAACTGTCAAAGCTTATGGTTAGAAACATAATTCTAACATTCCTCAAACTAGTAGTCAGCTTAGAGTGACACATCAGATAATTTTTGAAGATTATTTTAGTCATTTTAACTTTTAAACCATTTAAACAAGGTACAAACTATTGTCAAATATATGGATTAAATGTCGGTCTTGTTTAGTCTAGTTTGCTGGTGATGAAGTCGAGAATTGAATCCCAGCTGGTGTATTGAAAGTGGCTTTCTCTAAATGGTTTTACTCTCTTTCTCCACACAAATGTTGCTACAATTCTTATAAACTCTAGATTCATTACTCCTAGCCAGTTAGTGTGGTTAAATCTGTATAGCCTGGATGAGTGATAGGACTTGGAGAAACAAAACAAGGTTTTAAACTAATTTATTGAGAATCTTTCCAAAATGTGTTAAGCTTAATGCGGTTCACCCAAACTTCAAATTAATTTAAAATACAAAACTTTACATAGCTGGACCAAATTTAAAGAAATACTATTTAAATTTACCTAACTTCAACTTACCTAGTTTTACTTAACTTTATTTACTCTCACTTTCAATTTAACACTTAGATTATCTAAGTGTTAAATTGAAAGTGGTAGTTTATCTTACTTACTGTCAGTTATTATTTAAAGTTTACAAATACAAATATAATAAATTGAAAAAAAAAAAAATGGTAACCAAATAGGATAAATGTTGTTTTCAGTGGATAATTTTCACAGGTTTTAATCTTCCAACGTGTAATGTAATTGATTTGCCCCTAAAGAATATGGGAAAGCATTGACAATAATATCGTCCTAATTTTATAAACGTATCTTATTTCATTTAAATTATATAGTATATTAAATGGCACTTAAAGCACTTCTTCTTCTAAGAAGGCAAAAGCCACTGAACACTAACGTCACGCACGTGACACCAGTCAAGTCAGGTTGACAATATATAATATTTTTAATAATAACTTCCTTTTCTCGAAGGTTTGAATAGAGATTTTTAAATGTGACTTGAGTCAGTTTCCGGCTCTCTAGTGACACAGAGATGTTTTTGTCTTTTATTTTGTTTTTCTAAACTAAACCTTCTCGAAGCTTCCATGAGCAATGGATATATACGAAGGATGGTGCAATGTAAGGGTAGTTGGTGTCCAGAACTGACAGAATTCACTTGGGCACTTGGCGTCCAGCAACACCTGTCTGCGCTCATACAATAGGCCGCGTATATATTTCAACAACATGATCTATTTTCTCATTAAATAAACAGATTCAGAAATAAAAAAACATGTCAAAATAATAAATGTGTATTATTAATTATAATTCTTTAATTGGCGCTCGATCACGGGGCTATAAATACCAATTAACTCACAACATAAAAAAACCGGACCGATTTAACTAGTGCTCGACCACGGGGCAATTACCAGCTAATTAAACGGTGTAACTTCAATCGACGCTCAACGCGACGAACCAGAACACTTCAATTGGCGTCCATCGCGGTGCAGTAAAATTCCAGAACATTTCAAACGGCGTTAATATTTGGAGATGTTTTAAACTTCATCTGCATAAAATAATTACAATTTGAGGATGGTTCAGTTATGACATTTGTGAATACAGAAAATTTAAAAAATAGATAAACATTAATCACAAACTTGAATGAGTGAGAATACAGACCAAATGCCTTGATCATATAGTATGATTTAACATGAGGGGAATTTGGAGTTTGAGTTGTCATGTTTACTGAGGGTGTTTACATTATAAATGTTTAATCTCCCTCCACAAATATGAGTACAGTTACTATTAATAGTACCTTCCCCATCTTTAATCCTGATGATTAGCAAGATGCGGTGGCATTTTTATCTAACTTAATGCCTCTGTTGTCTAGTCGTCATATAGTTCCTGGATGCTGATATAAAGGTCCTGGGTTCGATCCCAAACGCTTCTAGATTTTCTGTGCAAAGCTGTGGGTTTGGAACGGGGTCAACTCAACTTCATGATAACAAATAAGGAGCTACTTGAGCAAAAAGTTGCTCCATTCTAGAAAACTGAGATTAATGATTGTGCAGACCACATGACACCCTATATTCACAGATTTCACTATCTTCGCCAACAATCGGCAGCCACTGATTTTATGGCTCATTTGTGAGCTGATTTCATGCATTTTTTTATAAAGGAAGAATGCTACATTGTGAATATAATAATTGACAAATTTTTTTAATTATTGTAATGCAAATTCTATTTTCAAACACTATATATTTTTCTTAAATCTCTTTTCTATACTATAAAATATTTTCTCTCTAGAATTTCTAGTTTCTAAAGAAGTACATGACAGCATTTCAATTGCTATAATACTGACATTTACAACTGCAGATGTAAGTGTGTAATCATTGAGCAAGATTTACAGCTTAATTAATTTTTTTATTAGTATTAAATGCTAGGGAATGAAATTATTTTCATTCACTAACCAACCAAATAATGTTATTAGTTACATGATAATTAAATTGTGTATATAGGCTGTTTTATCCAGCCTGTTGTCCATTAATGAGATGAGAGTACATTTTATTACATTTTACTCTTAAAATTACGCTGGCTTTGAAATGCGAATCGTTTGAGTTTACCAAGCATGGTTTAAATCTGTTTTAGCTCAAAATTATATTGTTTGGGGGAGGGGGGGGGGAAGGCAGCAAACCCAACCCTCTAGGTAAAAACACCACCCTCAAAACACCTAACATGGTTTTAAACTCTGACCTCTCCATCACCAGAAAACCAAAGTAGAGGGTTATGCTACTTATTCTGTGTACTCATCAAATGTGTTACTTTGTTTGTTTATCCTCTAGCGCCAAACATGTCCATTATTGTTTATTTGGATATTTTGGGCTTCAAAATGGTGGCATAGGGAAAGATAAAAACCAAACCCATAGATTTTGAGTTTCTATTTTTATTTGAAGTTTGGTAGAGATTAGTTTGATAATTTTCTCCACTTATTACTACCCATTTGATTAGTCTTCATTTAATAGCACCCTTAGAGTAGAGAGAGTAGAGATCAAGAAGGTATAAACTATAGGAAATATACCTGCATTTGTGTCAAGAGATACCTAGTTGAAAAAAAAAGTTTAACACCTTAACTACCTCCACCACAGAGTCAAACCTTTCCATTACATGCAATTAAGACTTAATTAGCATGACATTTAGTTCACATGCTCACTGATGCCGGTAATTGAAATTAATTTATGAATTTAAAAGCTATAAGGGGAGCACATAAACATGACAAGCACATTAGTAATTGAAAGGATATTTTTCATAAATATTTTTTGTTCAAACATCATAGCAGGGCTTGTATACTTAACATTGACCCTTCTACTTGTCTGAAATGGTCTGGCCACTAAAAGGGGGGTAAGTCGGTAAGGGGTGGGAGATTGCGGGTACCAAACTATCGTGTTTGGACCGCCACCTTTGGAAACTTATTCTCCAGCTCATAGCCTTTATAACGAACGATTTGAAAATGAGCTGTTTAAAAAGATCTCACTTGAAAGTGCTGTGATCGCTGAGGACTGAAACTACCACTCTCCATTGCCCAAGGACTCAACCTGGCTTAAGGAGAGCAGCAAAACTCCTGTAAGGCTGAGTAACTGATGCATGTTTATGACCAAGAGCAGCATCCACACTAATGTAGAAGTATCATCAACAGCATCATAAAAACCTTTATCTTGCATCTTTGCATGTCAAAATAAACAGACAAGACCAACAACCTTACTACAAGTGCTGGTAATTTTAGGATTGCTAATTAACTCTTGCAGAATCTAATTCTCTACGAAGGTGTAGAAATAGATTTAATTGAATTCAGTATTTGATTAATTTCAGGGTGGTCACTTATTGGGAAAACCGGGAACTACTCTTGAATTTTGAGCATTGGGGGAAAACTCGGGAAAACACCTTGCATTTTGTAGTCTGTCTGAAATTTAAACATTTTAAGAGCTTTTATTCAAAGGTGTGACAAACTAAGCTATATGAATTTTCTATGTAAAATTAAAAAAAAAATACCACTATGTTTTTAGCATTAATACAGCTGCCAATATGCCAACATTTAGTTATTCAAAAGTTACCCAATTTTCAAAAAAAACCAATGAAGGATTGATCTGTTTTCATAGTTTCTAGAGACATTAATATTTCAAAAAAATTCAGTGGGAGATACTTTGGAGGGATCCAATTATAAGAAATTTGCTATGGAAGAACCACTCTAGTTTATTGAGGCATTTAATTTTCAAAAAGTTTCCAGGTAAGGCAAACTAAAAATTTCTTCTAGAGACATTCATTTTTCAAAATTTTTCTCAGAGAGAAAATAGCTTTTAGGTGCATACACATTTAAAAAAATTCCTGGAGAAAGACCACTTTAAATACTCACAGTTGCTAGAAGCATCCAATTTTCAAAAATATACAGTAGTGAACCACCCAAAATGTATTCTAGGAGCATCTGATCTAAAAAAATATTCAGGTGGGGAATTTTTAGCATTAACACGCCTGCCAACATGTCTCTTTAGTTATTAAAAAGAGACCCACCTTAATTCGAGGGAAATATCACTTAATATAGTATCTAAAGACATTTAATATTTCAAAAATTTCATGTGGAGATCACTCTAAATAGCTTCTAGGGGTATTAAAATTTTAAAAAATTGCTTGAGGAAGATCACTCCAAATAGCTTATTGATGTATCTAATTCTCAGAAAGCTTATGGGTAAAATACCATTTTAAATCTCTCTTTAAGGGCATTCAAATTTCAAAAAATGTGTGGGGAGGACCACTCCAAATAACTTTAAGAGGAATCTAATTGCCAAAAAATTTCAGGAATGTATCACTTTGAATAAATTCTAGGGGATCTGATTTTTTGACATTCTTCAGGGGGGTGTGTCTGCACACCCTGTTTTACTGGAGGGAGGAGTTTTTTAAAAAATACAATTTTTTGCTAATCCTCCCTCTCCTCTTCACAAAACACATCTCACAGTCTCTTTCCAAAAATTTCACTCGCACTCTCTCTATTACACACATACTCTCACTTTCTACCTCTCACACACACTCAATTTCTCTCTTGCTCTCACACACACATACTTTCTCTCTTGCTTATAATAGTAATAATAATATAGCTTAGGAGCTATTCAAACCCATCTCTTAAGTTTATATACATGGCCATTATGATATTGATGTTCATTGGCAAAATTTATTTCATACATTGCTATTATGTACATTTAATAATACAATAGGCCTAGCTAAAAAAAATATGTTCATGTAGAGTTAACATTGCTTTAGTCCACTAACTTAAGCGAAAATCAGGCGTCACTTCAGAAAAATGCCAAGTGAGTCTGCTGAATATTTGTTTCCACTTGGATTTTGCCTTTCTAAATAAGTTGTTATAAGTCCCCATCATTTGATTGTACGTTGTGAGCTACTGATCTATTGTTTTTGTTTGTAGAATTAAGATTATAGGTTTGTTGGGGTAATGCTGAATGTAGGAGACATGTGAATATTCTTAGAAATATTGTAACTATTTCACATCAGTTGTGCTATCTATATTCAGATGAAACAACTAACAGTACTTTTACTTTCTGAAGATACCCGAAGGTTTTCAATTTATATTTTAGGCCAAATACTGCATCCCCTAAATTTTTACCACGCTTAGTACATATTTGTTAATTTGCTCAATATATTCACATTCAAACAGATGGTCAGAATGGCTTATTGTACTAGTTTTTGTAATATAAAATGTGATTAACCCAGTATGGTTTTAGTATTTTATCACATAACTGTACACAGTGGCAGGAATTAAATGAGTGTAAAAATGTGCTATTTTTGCAGGGTTTCAAAGTAAATTTTTTATAGTGTAAGATAAGCCTCAAAACATCCCTCTAGTTGAAGAGGTAACCTATGATCTCTTCTTATGGACCTTACAAAATTTGCATGGACATGTTGGAAATTGTTTATCTAGAGTTGGAGGGATTTGCATGGGAAAGTGGGCCCAATTCTTAGATTGAAGAATCTGAGGAAAGAGGTTGTCCAGGTATCCAACGTTCAGGAAAGGACATTTTGGAGAAATCATTCCATGAACCAGTCTAAAATCTGAGTATTGATTTTTCTAGAAAATTAAATAGGTATTGAACATACCCATGTCCATGAGATAAAATAATATTTTTCTGTATCCTTTCACTGTTCTTCGAGAAGGAGGCCAATACTTGATCACGCCTATCAACAATTAGTATTTGTTTATTATAGTCAATCATGCATTTAGGTTTGATCACACACTCTACCACCACCTTGAAGCCGCCTCTTTTTAGTTGGCTATATTTTAATATCAGAGTGTATAGAAGACAACATGCACCCATCCTTTCTGTCTATCCACTTTAGTTTCAGAATAGTATTTGTATTTAGAGAAACCACTTTTCCTTTACATAGCTTGATGGTCTTGAACTCCTAGGGTATATTTTTTTCTATTAATCCGGACAGTCACCATTGCACAAGTGCCATTCTCCAACATTGTATGAAAAGGTTTTGGCAAAAAATATGACTTTTCAAGGTTTATCACATGACCTTGATTCAAGATTGGTTGAGGCAAGTCAAGAACAACTGCTTCACCATCTGGATTATTATAATTTTGATCTTAATATCTGCTGGTATATATTTTGAACGAGAAGCAATAGCCTGTTTTGCTTTCACAAAGTTTGTATACATTGATTAAAAAATGAGCCTTTTTAAATGGGTTGAACTAGAAAAAACTCAAATGGTTACAAAATTTGACAAGGCTTTCCTACCCAGCAACATCATGATCCATGTCAAAGTTTCATAAACCTGGTTTCTATATAATTCAACACAGGCCTAACCTTTCTTAGTTTGTTATTTGGATCAACATATTCTTCATCTGAAAAGTGAATGAATTTAGTAATGAAAAGGAATTGTTCCTATGACATAGTTTCATTGAAAATCTTAGTTTAACTTATTTATCTGTTAATTCTGGTCCATAAGAATTTAAAGGTCAAAATAAGCTCTTCATCAGATGTACAAGACTCCCATTTGCCATCAAACTTCTATTATTTTTCTGTTGGGCTCATTTAGCGATTTATTGGTATGGTCATTTTTTCACTTTTTATCATACACCAAAATTCCTCACCAAGAAACTCTGGAAACACATTAAAAACTGTTTGATTACAACCCAAGTTTCTTAAAAACATAGCATTTAGCTCTGGTTTTACAACAAATCTAATGTCTTTTACAACATTTGGCGAGTGTATTTTACTATATTTGGCTAATGTCTTTTACAATACTTGGGTAGTGTCTCTTACAACATTTGGTTAAATTTCCAATGCCACACGGCTTCCACACGTATTATACAATCACTTTGGCCTAACAGAACATTTCTGCAATTCAGCCGTTGGACCACTTATGATACAGAACAGTTATGTATGTCTACTCCGATAGGTTAAGACCCCACATATCATACGTAAAACAATATAAACTAACATTTAAAAGTAATATAAAAGCTCTTAATTATAGGTTTTCTCCATGGTGTTAGATATTGTCATTGAATTATCTTTGGTTTTAAAAATCACCTCTTTTAAAAAAGAATCTATTATTTAAATATACTTAAACCTAAGGCATATGTTTTATGTCACTTTGGCCTCTCAAATCTTGTCTCACTTTCTCTCCCTACTTTAACCAGCATAGCCAAAAATCACATGCTTTGTCCATTATCTTTAATTCTTAATGATTTACCTCCATAAATGTGCATTATATCAGACATATAAATGAAATATATATTTGGTATATTTCATTGTATTCAATTGTGTTTTGTTGAGTAGTAATATTGGAAATCATCAAATTAATAGTGGACACACAGTTTAAAGATGTGTAACCTACTTAGTACTCTCAACCTAATAAATTGTTATTTATCAGTAAAAATATCTTTAAGCATTGATTATATTTTATTTTTAGATTGACAAGAATGGTGATGGCTACATTGATTTGTCTGAACTTAAGGAAGCTCTGGATATTTGTGGGTTCAAATTACCAGGCTGGAAAGTTCGCAAGATGATTGAAGACTATGATAATAAACGTCAAATAACCGATAGAGGGCGTCTTTCATTTGAAGAGTTTGAAACGGTATGAATTTTGTTTTTTTGCTTATAAAATGGTATATTAAAGAAATATAATGTTTTAATTTGTCCTTTGAAAACATGTCATGAACATATCTAAGGAAATTTAAAATTTTCCATAATTTATACAAAGTAACTATTTAAACATTTGTGTATTAGACAAAAATATAACTTTGAACTACCATTTTTTAAATTTTTAGTTTCAATTTTTAATATATATCTTTTCAATAGCTATTTCATACTTAAGCATCGCTTACTGTGCTGGCTGCACAATATTGTGCCAGACTATGAACTAAGACTGAAGGCCAGTTTCATAATCAAACTTAGCACACCTCAAGTGAGGTGCTATACTCAATATAGGACAACACCTACCAAAACCAAAATGGAATGGGCTAGTTTCATATGCCAAACTGGCCATTCCATTTAAGTTTAGGTAGTTGTCTTTTATTTACTATAGCACTTCACTTAAGGCATACGAATTCTGACTAAGAAACTGGCCTTAAGTTTCAATCTAAATCTTGCTAATTAAAAATATCTTTTCCCCATTAATGGTTTTTCTTCCTTATATCAGGTAAATTCTGTTGTGTTTTTGAATTCCCTTAAAATCAATCTCTAGCTTAAGGCAGTGAAAACCAGAACTTATCTTTAATAGAAACCACACAACAGCCTTTTTTTTTAAAACCTTTGCGAACACCCATTTTTGCTTACCATGGTGAAGAAAAATGGGTGTGAATCCAAGATGGTGGCAGATAAAAAAATAAGCATATATATTTTTGAGCAGGTTAATTTAAAATTGGGGGATTTCCCATGGAATGACTGAACAGAAACTATTACACTAACTTTTCTATAAAAATAATTATTGGAATATATGAATTGCTGAAAAATTATATCTTAACATGGGTTTGATTCAATTATAATTTTGAATATCTTAAATTTACTCTGTGGATAGCTGTAAGCTGTACCAATGATCATTTTCATCAATTATAAATCTATATAAAGCCTACAAATCCTGGTTAACTCTTAACTTTTGGTGAAATTTATTTATCATTAGCCCCCCTGCGGGACAGGGTTTAGAATAGTCCCGCAGTAACCCCTGCTTGTCGTAAGAGGCGACTAAAAGGGGAGGCTTCTGTGCAGGACGTACCTCGTGTGGGACAAACCTATCCTATATCTTTCCTTTCACATCATATTCTTCTTCCTTCACTTTCCCCCTTTTCTCACTCTTCCCCCTTCGCTTTATCTATCCTTACCTTTTTCTTCCTTTCCCCCACCGTTCATCCTGCACAGAGGCCTTTGGCCTTTCCGTTGACGACCTTGGCAACTAACCCGGCTCTTCTCTGTTTATTATTGGATACCACTGCCTTGAGCTCCTAAATGAAAGTGCGCCGGTTGCAATACCTTAGTAGAAGGGCCTTAGGGATGACAATAACCAGGTACCATACTTTGGGAAAAGATCGGTTGCGTTCATGAGGGCCCGGACGTAAAATTGGCACTTTCCTACATCCACTTGCTGCGACGACCTCTGTCTCGGCGATGCTCTATGCGAAGGTTGTCATGTCTAGCGTCGTATATAGCCTCTTGTCGGGACAGTTAACAGGGCCATATGTGGTAGTACCAACTTGGATCACCCTGGGTCTACGATCCGAGTACTGTGTAGGTTGTCCCCAATTACGGCATGGCCGATAATTTTGTCGCCGCTGGCATCGTACTGCCAAACCCTGCTGGCAACTCACTGCCCGGCCCCTCACAGGGCCGTAATATCGATAAGAGGCGGAAACGGGTAAGGCCGTCTAGCCCTCAATTAGAAGAAATCCAGGAGGTGGTGAGGCCCCAGCCCCGCTTCCTGGTAATGTCTCGAGTGGACGAATGTGAGAACATGAAACGGGTGAGCCCATTTATCCTCGAAAGAGCGATAAATGGTGCAGCCAAGGCAAGTGTGTCTATAAGAAAACTTCGTGACGGCACCATTCTCATTCAGACAACATCCGACATCCAATCAGGCAACATACTGGCTCTTAAAGAAATACCGTTTAGCAATACGTCTCGTATACTGGTGAAGGTGGAACCCCACAGGTTCCTCAATGTTTGCAAGGGAGTGGTCACTTGCTATGACCTCGACTGCGTGAGCATTGAGGAAATCTGTGAGGAGCTAGCCCCTCAGAATGTCACTGAAGTATACCGCATAGTAGTGAAAAAGAACGGCAGTGAGAAAAAGACTGACACTTATATCCTTACCTTTGCGACTCCAACCCTTCCAAAGGAGGTCCGAGCGGGTTTCCACGTGCTCAGGGTCCGGCCGTATGTCCCTAACCCTCGGCGCTGTTTTCAGTGCCAGGAATTTGGGCATACGAAGCTGCGATGCCGTGGTAAGCCAACCTGTGCGGATTGCGGACAGGAGGCTCACGATACACCGTGTGAGTCTCCTAAATTCTGCGTTAACTGCAAGGGTTCGCACTCTGCTTGGTCTCGGGCCTGTCCGAAATGGAAGGTGGAGAAAAAAGTGCTTGAGATACAAACTGAAAAGAAGATTCCATACAACCAAGCACGCAAAGAATACGCATCTAGCCATGCTCCGGTATTTCAGACCTCTTACAGTCAGATAGTTTCCCAGAATATCAATTGCCCCAACTGCCATTGCGCAGTTAACATTTCAAAGCCTTCTTCGAGACCCGTGCCACTGACCTCTACTCGAGAAAAAAATAGTAATATCGCGCCGGCAACGGTGGCGATGAAATTAGTGCCCAAGGTGACAACTTCGGAGATGTTGTCTCCACCACCTGTGCCACCTAGGAGTTCTCCTCATGGCCCTCCTCTGAGAACATCCCCGAGTCCACCTCGGTTAACCCCCCGAATCCACCTCGGGGAGCCCCCCGGGTCCACCTCGGGGAACCGACCCGAGCCCGCCTCGGGTAATCCCCCGAGCCCGCCTCGGGGTACTAAAACAAGGGCGGCCGTTGTTGAGCCTCTCACACCCACCTCTGGGCTTTCCGGAGGTGGGGACGAGTTGCGGAACAGTTGAGGCCGCTAAGGTGAGTCCCACTGGTGCCTTGAAGAAGGACCAGCGAGAGACCGCCGAAAAACATAATATAAAAAAAGCGTCTAAGGCCTTAAAGCCTTCGAACAAGAATCCGACTCCCCAGTCTCCCCAAAATAAGCCGAAGCCTCTCCTGAAGCGAGAGGTACAGGAGAGACTGGGAAAGGCAAGAGGTCCTAAAAAGGGCCTCAACAAATTTTTATTCTTAAAGGATAGTGAAATGGATTGCGAGGATAACTAAATTTCATACTAATAACTTATGTCGCTACTACAATGGAATTGTAGGGGTTTCTATGCTCGTGTAGAGGAAATCAAACTAATAATTTCTTCCCTGCATCCTTCCATCTTGTGTTTGTAGGAGACCCACTTCCGCCCAACTGACAACCCGATGCTTCGTGGGTATGATGTGTATCGTACCGACAAGCCTTTCTTTGATCGGGCTAGCGGAGGTGTGGCTATATTCGCACGGAGTACTATATATCATAAGAATATTAATATTGTTTCTGATCTCCAAGTGATCGCTGTCAGAGTCTCCCTTCCTATGGAGGTAACCGTATGCTGCATCTACCTCCCGCCAGGTGAACGTATTTCGAAGAGGAGCTTAGAGGCCCTCTTTATGCAACTTCCCGCCCCCTATATAATCTTGGGGGACTTTAACGCGCATAACCTGGTGTGGGGGTCTAATTTTACAGACGCCCGCGGGAGGATGGTAGAGGATATTCTTGTCTCGGGAAACCTGGTGTTAATGAACACCGGGACCCAGACACACTTCTCCACCTTTAATGGTGTATCCTCTGCCATCGACCTAGCTCTATGTAGCCCCGGGATTGCTGCTCACTTCCTTTGGGAGGTTCACTCGGACCTATGTGGTAGCGATCACTTTCCAATTCTGCTTTCAAAAATCCAAGATCCTCCCAGTACAGCACGGTTACCCCAATGGGTTCTTAAACGTGCTAACTGGGATAAATTCCGCGAGCTCGCCGTATTCGACGAACCCCATTCTCCCGACGTCGATGTTAAGGCTGGGCAATTTACTTCGACGGTCATAGCGGCGGCGAGGGCATCCATCCCAAAATCCTCGCCAAACCCGCGCCACCGTCCTGTTCCCTGGTGGAACGAGGAGTGCCGGCTGGCTATTTCTAACCGTCGAAGGGCCCTACGTCTCTTTCATCGACGTCCAACTTCGGAGAATCTGGAGTCATTCCGGATTCTACGTGCTAGAGCTCGCCGGATTATTCGAGAAAGCAGAAGAGAGTCTTGGAGACAGTTTATTTCTACCCTTACTATTTCCACTCCCACAACCAAGGTTTGGGATCACATTCGTAAAGTACGTAGTAGCAAAAATACCATTTACAATATACCCGCACTCATGTCTAACGGTTCACTTGTCTCCTCCCCTATGGAGGTCGCCAATGTATTGGGCTCGATGTTCGCCGCTATTTCTAGCACTGCGAGCTACTCTAACGAGTTCGTGGTGCATAAGCGCAGCATCGAGCGCCTTACTATTGATTTTGGCCAAAATCGGGGGGAGGATTATAACTCCCCCTTTAGTAAAGAGGAACTTACCTGTGCCCTGTCCCAGGCGGGCAATACAACTTCTGGCCCGGATGATATCCATTACGAAATGTTGCGCCAACTGTCTCCTGCTGGACGGGCGTTCCTCTTAGACCTCTACAATTGTGTTTGTGAATCTCGTCAATTCCCAGCACTGTGGAGGCAAGCAACCGTTATCCCAATATATAAAAGTGGCAAGGATAAATTAGAGCCAACTAGTTATAGACCGATAGCCTTAACTAGTTGTGTATGCAAAATATTAGAGAAAATGATCAATAAAAGATTTATATGGTATCTAGAATCCCGCAATCTACTATCCAATATGCAATGTGGCTTTCGCCGTAACCGATCCACGGTGGATCACCTTGTTCGCCTTGAGACAGCAGCTCGTGACGCTTTCCTCCATAAACAGCACCTCTTGGCTGTCTTCTTTGATTTGGAGAAGGCTTACGACACCACCTGGCGGTACGGCATTTTAAAAACCCTGTTTAATTGGGGGTTCCGGGGGAACCTCCCTATTTTTATATCCAATTTTATGTCAGATAGACACTTCCGGGTAAGGTTAAACAACACCTTATCCGATGATTTTATTCAAGAAAATGGGGTGCCTCAGGGTAGTATTTTAAGCTGTACGTTATTCGCTATCGCGATAAATAGCATCGTGGACAACGTGCGCGTACCTGTCCGTTCATGTCATTTTGTGGATGACTACGCAATTTATTGCAGTTCATCGAGTCTCCACAGAGCTGAACGTCAGATACAATTAGCTGTCAACAATCTGTGGATGTGGGCATCGCATAGTGGCTTTACCTTCTCAGCGGCCAAGACGACGGTAGTCCACTTCCACAGATTACGCGGAATACAGCAAGTCCCCAATATTTTAATGAACCATGTTGTTTTACCAGTCTCGGAGAGCGTTAGGTTCCTGGGACTTTTATTTGATTTTAAACTAACGTGGATCCCCCACATCAAAGACCTGAAAGCGAGGTGTATAAAGTCATTGAATTTGCTCAAAGTGGTAAGCGGCCGGTCCTGGGGTGCTTATAGGGAAACCTTGATGCGCCTGTATAGGGCTCTGGTCAGATCTAAACTAGATTACGGGAGCTTTGTTTATGGCTCAGCTAGACCCTCGGCGTTAAAGATGCTAGATAGTGTCCACCATGCTGGCATTCGACTGGCTACTGGTGCCTTTCGTACCAGTCCAGTCGTCAGCATCTGTGCCGACGCCGGTGAGCCCCCTCTTTCTTACCGGCGGTCCTATCTTTTGGCATCTTACGTGTCGAAACTTCATTGTATGGCGAAGCATGTTGCCTATCGTCCTGTGTTTCATCCCCCTAACCGTGTCTTGTATGAAACCAAATGGCGTAGTACAAGGCCGGTTGGGATCAGGATGCTATCGGTTTTCGACACGTGTGGGATAGTCCTGCCAAAGGCTATCCCCACATCCCCAGGTCGAGTTTCTCCCTGGAAGATACGCCTACCTCAATGCCATTTTGATCTTGCCAAGTTCCCTAAAGCGACCACCCCACACTTCTTATACGAGAGGACCTTTAATGAGCTCCTCGCAACCCGCTTTCGAGGGTTTAAACGCATTTATACGGATGGCTCAAAATGCGGGGCCTCCGTGGGATGTGCTTTTGTTGTGGAAGGATCCAATTTTAAATTTGCTCTACCTGGTGAATCCAGTGTTTTTACGGCTGAACTATATGCCATTTTTAAATCTCTATGTTTTGTATATCGTAAGTGTCACCGTTCTGTTCTCATCTGCACGGCTTCCATGAGTGCTCTGTTGGCATTGTCCACACTCTACTCGTGGAATCCTCTCGTGCAGATGATTCACGAACAAATTTTAAAAATTGATTCATTAAACACCCGGCTCGCCTTTTGCTGGATTCCTGGTCACGCCGGTCTTTCAGGAAATGAACTGGCTGACCAGGCGGCCAAGGAGGCAGCACGCCTGCCTCCTGAGGCGAGTCTGGGTGTCATGTTTTTAGACCTTAAGGGTTATGTTCGGCGTGGGGTCTTACGCACCTGGCATGAGCAGTGGGTCTCGACCCCTGCTCAGAACAAGCTGCGGTCCATCAGGGACGGTGTGTCGCGATGGCCCTCTTCTATACGAAAGTCTAGAAGAGAGGAGGTCATCGTGACGAGACTCCGCGTCGGGCATACTTCATTGACCCATAGTTTTTTACTGAGAGGGGATCCACCTCCAGTGTGTGTACTTTACGATGCTCCCCTTAGTGTGCACCACATTTTGGTGGTGTGTCGCAGGTATGCCCCTATTCGCCTGGCCCTTGATTTTAAAGGTGACCTTCCTTTTTTATTACGCGACAGCGCTGATGTAGTTATTTGTTTACTCCATTTTATACGCCAGGCGAATCTTTTTAATGCCATTTGAGTCACTTTTATAAAGTGGCTCATCTGGATTTTATCTCATATTGAGACCTTTTTAACATTTTAGTATACTTTAATGTGTTTGTTTTGTTGTTTTATCCATTTTAACAAACTTTAATAAAATGATTATTTTAACATGTTAGTTCTGTCTTTTTAACTAATATATTGTTTTAATATGTTTGTTTTGTTTTTTTATTAGAGTGATACACCTGTGGTTTTTTTTAGCAGGTTTTTCACTCAATTGTACTTTGAGCCCATTTGAGTACTCCTATGGAGTGCCTCAAATGGTTTTCTTTTCTTCTCATATTGAGAACCATTCCTTTTATATTGTCTCTTCACCTTTTTATATAAACAGGTGAATATTCTGTCTCTCTCCTATGGAGATTTTACTATGTACCTATATAATGCTAAGGCCCTAATGACCTCATTGTGTCGATGGGCCTCTAAACACAAATAATAATAATAATAATAATTTATCATTAGCAATTACATTGAATGAACTGGTGAGTGTAATATTGTACAATTTTGTTTAGCTCTGTGGTGAATTGAAAGGAAATGAAGTGGCGAGCACTTTTAAACAAGTGGTTTCAAAGAAAGAGAACTTGGAAACATTGGGTGGAATGTCAGATGCTTCCAGTGAGGGGACCACACATTCTGTCAGGCTGGAAGAACAGTTGGCATTTTCTGACTGGATCAATACAAATCTGGGCTCAGATCCAGATCTACGTCATCTTTTGCCAATTGACCCAGAGGGAAAGTCACTTTATGACAAAGTGAAAGATGGGATTCTCCTTTGGTATTACCTATTTCATTATTTTAATTTTGCTATCAATAGTATTTTATCAATAGGCCTACTTTTTAGTCTTTTAAAAATATTTTAATCATCAACTTAGTTATCCCACTAATCTACGAGGCATGTCCAGAAAGTAAGAGTACTGGTTGCCCTCTTGTACTATGAGACATTATTTCCAAGGTTGGCAACACTGAGTGGTAATGGGGGTTCTTCTTAACACAACAATCACAGGCAGACCTCGTTAGTATGAAAATTCGACTTGAAGTGTCCGTTTGTGGGAAATATGTCGATAAGAAATCCCGCAAGTGCGAGGTGTGCGCTGTCATCACTGACTGAAAACTTATCACGGATTAAAACTGTTTATGGTGAAGATGTTATGAACTGAATGAACATGTTTAATTGGTGTTGTGAGTTTATTGAAGGCAGAACGAATGTTCATGATGATCAGAGGTGTGAAAGACCTTCCATTTTGACCGATGAGTTGGTTCAAAAAATCGAGAGGACTGTTCCACGAAGACCTTCGATTGACAGTGGATGAAATTTCTGCGATGTTTCCACAACTCTCAAGATCTCTCTTACATGAAACAATTACAGAAATGCTGGGATTCCGAAAATTGTGTGTAAGATGGATTGCAAAACAACTGACAGAGCAACACAAAGTGAATCAGGTCGCTAGCGCTTGTGAGTTCCTTGAGCGATTTGAATTGGAAGGTGAGGATTTTCTGAGCTCAATTGTGACTGGAAATGAAACCTGGGTGGCTCATTACATTATTATTATTATTAGCACCGCGTCTTACTACCCGTTCGGGTTATACACACTTACGCTAATGTGTAATGGTAGGGTGATTGTGAGATGAAATGAAGGACCTACAGTTTAACGTGGGATCCGAACCACGGTGGAGGCCTGGCATTCCCCACATTCACAAGATATCTTGTCAGAGGTGAAGGAAGGGTTTGGTAATCAGATAAATCTGTGCCGGGACCGAGGATTGAACCCCGGCCGCCAGCATAGAAGTCTGACACCTTACCCCTAGACCGCCAGGTCACCGACTCATTACACTCCTGAGACAAGACAGTCATCACAGTGGCAGCACACCAGTTCCCCATATGCCAAAAAATTCAAAACCTCAATTTCGGACAAAAAAAAATCATGGTCACTATGTTTTGGGACCGAAAATGGATTATTTTGAACGAATTTCTGCCTTTGGGGGAGACGATTAATGCAGCATGATACTGTGAGACCCTAAAAAAAAAGCTCAAGAGAGCAATTCAAAACAAATGGAGGGAAATGTTGACAAAGGGAATGCACTTGTTGTATGACAACGCCCACCTTCACACTGCTTTTGGACTCATTTCGTTGGGAAATTTTGAACCATCCTGCATACTCCCCCAACTTGGTGCCTTTAGGCTTTCATCTTTTCACCTCCCTGAAGACTCACATGGGTGGAAAAAAAAAAAATGTCAACAGACGAGGAGGTGAAACAAGAGGTCCTGAACTGGAAGAAGGAGATGGCGGGAGAATTCTTTTGAGGACGGCATCAAAAAGCTTGTGCCATGGCTCACAACCTGCATAGAACGGGAAGGAGACTACGTGGAGAAATAACTGACATATTTACCAACAAAATCCTGTAATTTGTTTTAAATACAATTTTTTTTTTAAATAGAAAAATAGAGTACTCTTACTTTCTGGATGTGCCTCATATTTTAAATGTTTCTTTACATTGTTTATTTTAATAATAAAGCATTTACTTAGCATTTAATCATTTATCGGTACCATTGGTTAGGGTACTAAGGGTAGTTATTTAGTTGTAAATATAAAGAGTGTATTAAAGCTGTTTTGTTTTTCCAATATATAATTATTGAGGAGATGAAAAGTAATTAAAGAAGGGACATCTTGAATTTTGAGTTTTTACGTTACTTGAGAAATAAATCAACTCTAAAATTATGGATATTTTATTCCTACTATATACATATCAATAAATAAGAACAAACTAGCTTTGGTGATCGCATGATCTAAAGCATCACTCGCTATATGCTAGACTGCCAATGATAAGGAAATCATGGTTCAATCTCGCCGGGTGTACTGACTGAGGGTTGTTTTTCCTAAATGGTTTCCCACTCTTTCCACACAAATGTGGGTACACTTCTTCTGAATTCAATCATCCCCATCCCTAACCCATTTGTGTAATTATTGGTACAAATGTGTATAACTAATGAGTGGTAAGATGCGGTTCTAAAACTAAATAGGCACAATAAAAAATACTGCTTACTACTCCCAAGATGGACACCTCATTAACCCTGAAAGGTTCCAGTATTAGCTTCACAGATAGCACCATGGTGAAGCTTAATATAGGACCTTAGTTTAGCCAGTCAAGGAAAAAATGCTATCTTTCAGAGTAAACAGAGTAAAGGTACTTGATTAAAATATAATCATGTTTAAATGTTTTTCAAATTTGCTTTGTAAAATGATTCTGCATTTTACTAATGTGTGAAACTATAGAGTAATTACAGTAGCCCATGGCTTCTTTGGTGCTGACTGACAGCTCACAGCTGACTACTGACAGTCAACGTTTAGGTATATACCTAAATTTTGACTGTCAGAAGTCATGTTTTTGCAGGTCATATGGTTTGGTGTAGGGATAAATAATTTTGTCTGGTAACTTTTCAAAGCTGTCAGCTGTCAGTCAGCACCAAATAAGCCATGGGGCTACTGTTCATAACCTTGATTATAACTGGGGCTGATAGCTTAACCCCGCTCCATTATTACAATCGGAAAACCTTTGTGTTGCCAAGTATTATTTGTTGATATTATCGGGGTAGTTTTTCCATACTCTTCATGATCTCCAACAAATTTTTAAACCAGGAAAATTAAGGGAATTTATTAACTAGGAAGAAAATTTAACAAAATTATTGAAACTTACTGAACCTTTTGAAAATAAAGATTTATAAAAAAAAATTATTCGAATCTTTGACTTATTGGGGGTATTGCATGTGATAACAATAATATGGGTTGTTAATTTAATGTCATAACACCTCAAAGAAACAAATCATTTTTTGAAACTTTGTGGGGAGATATTATTTTCCAGTTTCAGAAAGGTGGTGTTAATTTAATATTAACTTTATAGCTTTTCCTCCTGTGAATATATCATATTTTTTCTTAAATGGCTTCCCTCCCTTCCTCTATACAAATAAGAATACACATCTTATAATTTATACCTTACTCATCTCTAGGGGTGCAGAATATGTTCAGGGACCCAACATAAAATTTCCTCAAACTATAGTGCAAAAATTAAAAAATGGGACATTGTATGAAGGCTGGAGGGAATAATAATTATTACAACAAAATTTAAAAATTCAAATTTAAACATAATTTTAACTGTGTAGTTAATTACATAGACATACCTTAAACAAAATTTGGTTGTTTCCAATAATTGGCAGCCTTCCCATTTCCTTGAAAAGTTTGTCAATGACCTTTGATGTCTTGTATACCTTCTTGAGAGAACAAGACACAAACCTGCCAAAGTTATACTTTCCACCATTGAAATGCCTGTCCAAGGATTATTTTAGAAGACACTAAGCTTTTTGGACAGGTGAGTCATTCCAAGAGATGAAAACTTCAAGAAAAATAATGTCATACTTATTGTTAAGACTGGTTTGCTATCACTTATCCAACTGATTCACATAATACTTTGATGCAATTCTCCAGGACATAAAAGGATGGCAGAAAATTGATAAAATGTTTTAATTTGTAAACACTTCCTTTATTACAAGATATAATTACTTATCAAGTTTGATTTAGCTTCCATAGTCTCTAAGTTCTTGAAAAAATCTGTGTGTAATGATTCTTTTTCAAAGTTTTAAATTGATAATCTACTGCACCGGTAGTTATGCACGTCCACAATTTTCACTAACCCAGGTTATTAGTTTTTGTAGTGACTTAAATTTGCTGTGCTAAAATTGTATCTGAAACTGAAGTACTTGTTAAATACTTTCTACTGAAAGGCATATATTTATTATAGTTGGAGATTCTGCTATCCTATGTTATAATGTATCTAATAATGTTTAACAGAGACTCCAACTTTTTCCTTTCCACTTTTGGAATTGCTTACATCTGATGTAGCCACTGTACTTAACAACTCCACACCTTCCCCAAGTGACTGGTCATCTAATTGAATCTTCTGAATATTCTGGGAATGGCTTGGTCATCTTCACTTATCAATAAGCAGTCCTGCAGGAAATCCTTGGGATATGTCCCCACTCTTTCAATTTAATCATCATTTCTAGTGTGCTTTGCATAGAAGCATAAGCATCAAATATGGTTCAAAATATAGACATTTACATTCTGACAAGTTTTATGATCAACTCTTATAAAAATAAAATTGGGCTTTGAAAACTTTCTCAATTCTAATGAATGATATATGTGAAATAAAATGCTATAAGCAAAATATAATATGTGATAAGAAACATTATAGAATTGTGGAAAATAAAGCACAAATAAAAGTTAAAACATTAACACATATTTACACATACTCATATATTTCTATAAGTTCATTACATCTTGCTCGGGAAGTAGTAGTAATAGTAAGACAACAGGAAGTGAGCTTCACTGATGGCAACTGGGCTGTGAAGAACGAAAGCTTCTCTGGTGGTTTAAAATTATCTGGGGGTTCATCTAATCTGTGGATGCCAGGTGGTGCTAGTATTGCAACAGGGCTAACATCAGGCATATTTAATGAATATTTAGGTTGGGTGGTTTTCTAGACTTAGTGATCCATTGATATACCAATTCCCAGATTCTTAACTGGGACATTTTGCATTGGGTTCTGTTAAATAATTTTAACACTTAATAGTGTAACAGTCTTCAAAGTTTAGGTTATGAGTGAAGGCAAGTGGTTTTTTCAGGGTTCGGGATTTTTATGTCATAGCGGTGTCCGTTTATATGTCTATGGAGAGTTTCAGTGGGGAGGCTAATAATTTGTACTGTACAGTATTGGGATTATGGTTGGTAAATTAGGTTGCTGGGCTCATAGATATGACTGCCTTTGATGGTATGAATGTTGTTGGTTATGTTGCTAGAAAAAGTAGTTGTTGGATGATTTATTTTGCAGGTTTTGTTGCAAGGTTGAGAGCCCGATTCCAATTAGAAGCTTTAAGCATTGGTATTATTCCTTTGGCATATACTCGGAATACTTCTTTTGTATATCAATAAATAACTTAAAACCTCGCTAAAATGTTTTGTAAACTCTGAATTCACTTTGAACAAAATGAGTGTTGTGGAATAATCTTGGATTTAATACGTCTACTTCTATTTCTTCAGCAAATGCAAGCAGTTCTTCATCTCCAAAACCCCACTTGTAATTTTTCGTTAGATTATCTATAATTTGGACTTGATTACATATCCACATAAACAATTAAATTTTACAAATGTAATTCAACACACATTCTAACCTATGAGCTGTGTCCCACATAGGTAGTAAGAAGTCGTGATTCAATTTTTCACACAGCACCACTTATTTTTTGTATTTATACTAAGATTAAAATATTGCCCAACAAATGCCATACGATTCAGCTGCTCTTTTAACTGAATACTTGAACTTTCAAGGGCATTGTTCAGTTTTCCAACAATAATGTGTCCCTTTTATGAGTTATTACAAGGTGAAATGCCATTAACAATACAAGTCAACCATCTTCAAGAGTAATCACACAAGTTATTTGATATGTTCTGAGCAATTTAGTAATTTTTTTCTTCCTTCACAGACACAAGAGGGTGATTTATGTATATTTACTGGATTTACTTTACTTTAAAATCACCTATTTTACTCTTTATGGTAAAATATACGTTTTTTCCCCCAAATGCCCCGATAAATTTTCTGGAGTGAAGGTCACCAACATTGACATAATCTAAGCAGTGCAAACTTAATATACGTTAAAAATTGCTTCCCCGCCGCCCTCCTTTTCTTCTTTTACTGCACGGTAGGAAGCTCTGGCAACACAAACTCCTATTGTTTCTGTTTCCTTCTTTTACTTTGCATTTGATTTTTCCATAGTCAGAGAAATTAACACACCATTGGTGTGCTTTGACTGTAAATGATTAATAAAGTGAATTTTGAAATTCAATCCCTTGAGTAGGTTGTAGCAATTCCTCACCCGAAATAAAAAAAACTATCTAAAGTTCCAGTTTTAAGATTAGCTACCGCCTAGGGGATAGTTTTGTTGTTTTCTATGCGTGAATAACTGCACTATTGTGATTTCCCCTTACAGACACAGCATACGTTGACAAATGTCTGGAACAGATTGCTTACACTAAATAATGTAAGTTGTTAGTAAGGATAACTAATGCATTGCATTGTTATTAGGTGTTCTGTCTTGCAACCTTTTGTCAGTGAACTTAGAAAGCCAATGCATCCTTTCTTCTGCCTCCTTCAGCTCCCAGAATTTTAGCTTTTTCTTTCAAGTAATCTAGTATTGGAATCCTCCTTTTTTATAAGCTTCTCTTTCCTTCCTTGACGTCTTACGGAAGACCGTTCCTCCTAAGGATGTGTCCGATCCAAGAATCACATCCAAAATGGTTTTTTTTCTCACCCACACATCTCAGGACTTCATTTATCACACTATCTGTCCACATAATCTTTAAAGTTTTCTACAGCACCACATTTCAAAGCTCTCCAAGTATTTATTTTACATATTCCTAAGAGTCCAAGTTTCTTCTCCATACAGTGTGATGCTTCAAATGTAGTATTCTATCAGTTTCTTCTTCAGTTCCAAACTCAACTTGCTGCTCTTGTTGAAAGCTTCCTTAGCCATGGCAATCTTCGACCTAATGTCTTTAGTGCAGTAGGCATTCTTTGTCAGCAGACTTTCCAGGTACTTTAACTGCTCAATGTTTTCCAACTCCTGGTTTCCAATTTTGATTTTCAGCTGCTCTTCATATTTGGAAATCACCATCACTTTGTTTTCTCAATGTTGATCTCCATGCGATATCTTCTCCCTATCTCCACTGATTGGTCCATCATTTCTTGCAACTCTTCTTTATGCCAGCAATGCTAGATCATCTGTGTATTTTATTGTGTTGATGCCACACCATGAGTTCTCATCCTGAAATTGCCACATCCTTTTAGGGCTTCCCTAATTAGCCACTTGCCATACAAGTTGAACAGACTGGGTGACAAACAGCATCCTTGTCTCACTCCTCTTCCTATCTATACACTGTTGGTCTCGCCATCATTCAAGCTCACCTCCACTTGCTGTCCCAGGTACAGGTTTGCAATCAACCTTTCGTCCCTCCATTTTATGCTGATCTTGAGTATTTTTATCAGTCTATTCTATTTCACTCTATCAAACTTTTTTGCCAGTCAATGAAACCAATGTAAACTTCTTCCTTGACTTTCAACACACTTTCTGAAATTATTTTCAGCATACTGATGGCATCTCTTGTTCCTTTTCTGAAGCTAAACTGGTCTTCTTCCATTACACTTAATATTTTCTGTAAGTCGCCTCTTAAGTATTCTTAGCATGATCTTCCCTACATGAGAGATGTGGCTGATGGTCCTGTGGTCATTGCATTACTTGGCTTGCTTCTTCTCTAGAGCCACCATGGTTACATCTAGAAAGGGTTTGAGTCATTCTCCTGTTTCGTAGATCCTATTTATAAGTTTTGTTAGAATCAATAATCTGTTGTTTCCCAGTTCCTTCAGAATGTCAGCTGGTATGTCAACATCTTCAGTAGCTTTCCTATCGGCACACCTTTGTTTTCATTCCCTCCCAGTTGTTTTGCTTTCTGGTACATGAGATCATACCTTTCTTTTATCTGCATTTCAATAATCTCATTGCATGTCTTATTTATATAGTTTTCCCTCACTTTCTTTGTTTCTCTCCTTAACATATTGTGTATCTTTATATATTTGTCTTTGTTGATATTTTCCCATTTCCTTCTTTCTTACATTTTTTGAAGCATTTCTGTTGCTAACCAGGGATTTTGTGTAGGTCCTCTTCACTTCACCTTTGCAACATTGTCATTTCATTTAGCACCCTCAAAAAATATTCTTAACAGTACTCCATTTTCCTTCCGCACTTATACTCTCTTCTGTCACCTCACTTATTTTTTGTTTTATTGAATTTCTCACTGTCACTCTTGCTTCTTAATTTTTCTATGTCCACCCTTGGTCTTCTTTTACTCGTTTTTTTAAATTTTTTTTTGTCTTATTTCAATGTACAACACCAGCAGGTTGTGGTCGGAATCAACATTGGCATGTCTTCACATCCTTCACTCCATTCTTGAATCGTTGTTTGAGAAGGATGTAGTCTAGTTGGTATCTGCTGATGTCTCCTGGGCTCTTCTGTGTGTAGTTTTGTCTTCCGTTTCTTTAACCATGTGTTTGTCACCCACCACCAGGTTATTTCACAGAATTTGATGATTATCTGCTCTCTGTTGTTTCTATTCCCCATTACATGTGGTCCTATGATCTTCTGCTCCTGTCCTCTGACCACTCTGTTCCAATTGCCCATGATGATGGTGCTCACTTTCCCTCTTCCTTCATGTTGAATAATTATTTCAATTTCGTCATATATTTCTTTGACTTTGACATCATTGTGGTCAGTTGTTGGCATATACACTTAAACTATCAAAATATCCACTGGTTCAGCATTTAATTTCACAAACATTAATTGATCACTATGACACATCACTCTGGTGACACTTTTCATCACGATTGTCATTCCTTTTTCTGCATTCTTTCCACCTGAATAGAACATTGTGTAATTTCCAGAAACTATTTCACCTTGATCTATCCACTGGACCTACCTTAAATCCACAATGATCACACCACACCTTCTCATTTCCAGTTTCCTTGCCCTTCTCATCGCCCTTACGTTCTATATTTCTATGCTGAAAGGAAAAGTTTTATTTGAAGATTCTTTGTTGATTACCCGGAGATCGGAAAGGGGGACTAGTTTATTTCTGAAATTTTTTATCCCAGCAAGAGCCATCATTGGTTTTGTTTCCTTGACAAAGGGGGCTTTCAGGGAAAAGATAGTATTGCAGTTATCCCTTTTCCTATCCACACCACAGCACTACTACTCTAAATGGTCACAGTCGTGGCGGTTCGATCTTGAACCATATTGAGCATCATTTGCTATATGCCTTAACTTGATCTTGATACCACTGCTGCCTAGTACCAACCACGTAACCCTGTGCAGGACGTGATATACCCCACAGCACTGGGTCCTTACAGAACTTAGCCACCACTGACCCTACTTCAGCCTTTAAGTCTCCGCACTGTCAATGCTGTTGCCCACCCCCGCTACATGGAAGGGTTTTAAGTTTTGCCCATGTATATGCATTACATAAGTGTGATGATTGTTAATTGATATTAGCAAGTCTACTAGTACTGGTACCAACATATAATTCTATGTCCTGAGATTAAGAGGGATTGGGGTTGTAATTCTTGGATCTAATTGTTGAGTTTCATAGATTTATAGTTTTTTTCGTAAACTCTCCATTCCATAAGGCCTATTATTATTATTATTATTATTATTAGCACCGCGTCTTGCTACCTGTTCGGGTTATACGCACTTACGCTAATGTGTAATGGTAGGGTGATTGTGAGATGAAATGAAGGACCTACAGTTTAACGTGGAATCCGAACCACGGTGGAGGCCTGGCATTCCCCACATTCACAAGATGTCTTGTCAGAGGTGAAGGAAGGGTTTGGTAATCAGATAAATCTGTGCCGGGACCGAGGATTGAACCCCGGCCGCCAGCACAGAAGTCTGACACTCTACCCCTAGACCACCAGGTCACCCGTAAGGCCTATCACTCTCAACCACACCATGGAAAATATTATCACTACCTACCACTATGGTTTTTTCCTGATTTCATACTTTATGTTTTACAAACTTGCAATACTCCCTTGATCCTTACTTCCAGGTTTTTCTTGGGGATGTTTATTTAATATGTGATATCCCAGCCTATAATGTCTACCATGCCATTCACAATAAGTGCACTTGTGGTCTTATTCACTTTAATAGTTAACACAATAATCAAATGTTGTTTCACTTAATAAACCATTTAATTTGTTTACATATATTTATCTATTTTACAATGTCCAAACCCTAATAGGAGTAACTAAACCACAAACAATAATGATTCATGGGTACACAATTACAATACACATGTCATGAATTTAAATAAACTGTGTGCACATAGCCATGTGAATAGGCAGATATATAATAAGTGACTAAACTTAACTTAAACAAAACATGACTCACCCTCCCCTAACTGTTAACGCCTTAGCTACGTAACAAACACCGGCTGAAGGGTAGGTGACTCATCACTCAAACGTACCTGTAACCAGGCTAAATTATTATCTCAACCTCTTACCTCTAATCTAGAACTTTGCCACAAGATCTTAACCTTTAAACATTGCCACTCATTGTCTGCTTACACTGATAGTATTGAGTGTCTGCCACTGTTTTTAACATGATGGGATTATTTGTATATCTAAACCAGAATGTACTAAAAACTTCAACAAAATGGTTGGAGTTTTCCCCTCCCTAAATTTCCCCAGGACTGCTTTAATTCCCTCTAAACCTCTTTAATGCATTCAGACATTTTCTTTTCCGCTGCCCTTCCCCACTTCATTAGTGTAATTATGCGGATAGCTTGAACCAATAGAAAGATGAAAAGCATGTAAAATAAAACAATAAAAATTGCCAAAAGTTCATATATGCACTATTTTATGTATAAATTAAAAGTATAGGTATCTCAATTTTTACTTTTAAAATTAGTCTGGGTGAAACTTCAGTTTTGGTTAAACTTTATAATTTATTTTATAATTTTTTATATATATATATATTATTTTTTTTCTGTCATTTGAGCCCTAAGTATTTTTCATTGATTTAAGATGGACTGAGAAGTGAATTTTAAGACAACACACCTAAGTTAGCTTTAAGAAAGAATGGGAAAATCACTGTTAGTGCATCTGATACCATTTGAAAATTATGGCACTAAACTGATGGTTTGATAAATTGAATTAATTATATTTTCATCCATATTTTCCAAGTTGGCTTTATAAAAAAATATTTATAGTGTTTACTAGCATATAGCAAGTTCATGTTAATCTCGCTATTTTTTGTACCTTTATTACACAGTCTTAGAAATATAAAACTATGAGATTTTTATTTTGTAAGGGACTTTTAACTATTTGTCGTATGTAAAATGGCGTTTTTACTAAAGAAAACCGAATTAAAACCTTTATTTTTGTGTTTCTCATTACATTTATTCTAGAATACTTTGTTTGATTTTAATTCTTTTTTCCAGCAAAATTATCTGTTTGATTTTAATTCTTCTTTCCAGCAAAATTATCAACCATTCTTGTCCAGAAACTATTGATGAACGTGTAATCAACAAGAAAAATTTGACACTCTACACAAAGTATGAAAACTTGACCCTTGCTTTGAACTCATCATCAGCGATTGGTTGCAACATCATAAACATAGATGCTCATGACTTATCAAAAGGAAAACCACATCTTGTTTTGGGCCTCCTTTGGCAGATTATAAGGGTAAATTAATTTATGAGCACTTTTTAAAAAACATCAAACTGTCTAACGTACTGATAAGTAGGGGTGTACAAGTACTCAAAAATTATAGTTGGTCAAGTTTTAGTTGTTTTATCTTGGCTTTGATTTTTTCTAAAAAATTGTGACTTTAATTCATTTGATTCCATTTTGATATACTATTTCATAGCATATACAGTCCCTCAATATTCCTCTTTTTGATTAAAAAATTTACTTGAAAACAAAATTAAATTTATTTAAAAATCTGGAAGTTTTGCCATCATAACTTTTTGACAAAAAATTTAATTCTTTTAAAACCTAGGCCTGTGCTTATGAGTTATGTATGGATCTATTACAAAAACTCAACCTGAAATATTTCAAGTACATACATATCTCCATATTACTCGTTACTTGAACTCTAAATAAATTATGTTTTCCTTCAAACTTGACTCAAAAGTGAAAAATGTCCACTCGCACACCCTTATTGATAAGACCTCTAAACTTATAAATAGGTTTTGTTCATGCTGTAAAATAATGAAATACTCTTTCAAATATGCCTACAATTTAAAATATAACTAAAATTTTCAAATATACCTTAAAATAAAAGAAGTCTAAAATTCTTGGATAAATAGGCTACATAATTTTATATATATATGACCAGACCCTTCCTTCACCTCTGACAAGACATCTTGTGAATGTGTGGAATGCCATTCCTCCACCGTGGTTCGGATTCCACGTTAAACTGTAGGTCCCCCATTTCATCATCTCACAATCACTCTACCATTACACAGCGTAAGTGCGTATAACCCGAACGGGTAGTAAGACGCTGTGCTAATGATAATAATAATAACATATCTCCCCGGGTAATAAACAAAGAATCATCTAATAAAACGTTCCCTTTCAGCATAGAAATATAGAACGTGAGGGCGATGAGAAGGGCAGGGAAACTGTAAATGAGAAGGTATGGTGTGATCATTGTGGGTTTAAGGTAAGTACAGTGGATAGATCAAGGTGAAATAGTTTCTGGAAATTACACAATGTTCTATTAGGGTGGAAAGAATGCAGAAAAAGGAATGGCAATTGTGATGAAAAGTGTCACCAAAGTGATGTGTCAGAGTGATAAATTAATGTTTTTGATTATATATATAATTACGTTATTAAAATTATACTTTGGGTATGTAAAATAGTATTTATTCAAGTATATGATAGGCTATATATTTTTCACTTATTTAGGTAAATTTTTTTAAACATGGAATTATATGCTATAAGTAAAACACTTGAAGCTTATATAAATATAGAAAAAACTATTTCTACTATACCTCAAGTATTCAATCCACATCCATGACTATATTATTTGTCATTTGATTAGCATTATTTTCTGTTTGAAGAATTTCCTAAAATGTTGTTTTGATTACAAAGTCACTAAATGTCCTAAAACTGAAAACCATTACATATTATATGCAATATATACACTTATTTTACTATATGTTTATGTCCTGTTTAGCATTAAAATTAAGTACAGGATAAAAATATGACATCATAAACATCCTAGTTCCAGTTATCTGTCTCTATAAAACAGCTTATAACATAGGCACAGAGTGGAATTCTTCGAGTTAGGGGCACTTCCTTTCAGGATAAACAGGATAATTAATCTTTTGTAAAGAAAATGAAAAAATTATTATTAATTGATTAAAATTTACATTTTAAACCTTGCCTTAGCAATCTGTAAAATTGTTTCTAACCAACACTTTGCATCCTAAGATAAACCTAATTTTTATTTTATCTAGAATTTTCAAAAAGCGGGCTACCCACAATATTCAGTTATTAACCAACCACAGCCTTCTCTTGGGCTCATGGTGTAAATGAACCGATTGTTTGGGGTGAACATTCTTTAAGAACTACTGGCTGGCTCAGGACCAGGACCCGGAAGTTGATGCCATTAAAAACCCCAAAAATGCACTTAAAAATGGTGTATTAATGCTCTCAAAAATGAGAAAAATGCCCTTTAAAACAAAAAAGATGCGCTTTAGAACTCAATTTTTTTATTTCAAAATGTACAAGAGATCTTAAAAATGAATAATACATTTAAATTCCAATTATTATTATTCTTGTCCGATTATGGTAACGGGGGAATCCTGAATAAAGAGAAATAAATTAATAAACATTGTATAACCAATCTGCCCACTAAAAATAATAAAATAGGCAGAACAGCTGTGTGCATCTGAGAATGATAATAGAGATGAAATCACCTCTTAGACTTAACATCTTCAGATTCTCATGTGTGAATGATTGGCGATTATCGGCCCAGAGGTTTTTGTACCTGAAGAACCTGCGCTCTACATCCACAGATGTTATTGGAGAGTACTTGAAGTATAGAATGTCACCCGGCGATATGTCCTCTTCAATGTCTCCTAAAGAGTCCCTTTTACCGGTGATTAAGTCAGCAATTTTACACGCTGTTTTGAATCCCCACTTTTTCATCAACACATTCTGAAGTTTTGCAAACACTGCTTCTCCAATTTTTCCTGAAGCTTTCTGGAGGTTATCCTGTAGTGTTGTGATGAGAGCAGTAGCGTCAATGACACACCTTTCTTTTCTAAGTTTTTTATGGTTACGGTCAAAATACTGAAATTAGCCTTGATATATGCCAAGTTTCCCTCAGTTTTGTGATCTGAAAGCATATCTTGTGCAATCTTGATAGATACGACCTCTTCACTGTCAAATCTGTTCACAACTGTTTTTAAAACAAGAGTATGGTTACAATAATAGAAACATGCATGAAGCCATGTACACCATCGTGTAATTATTGGCTTAGGTGGTAAGGGTACATCAGGTGCTATAGTCTTTAAATCAAGTACTCTAAATGGCGCATTCAAGGTTACTTTTTTAACGTTTAACATTTCCCACTTTCTGTATCAGCCATTTTGAATAATAGAGAAAACGTGAAGAAGCTATGAAAAACTTATGTTTCAAAATGCGCTTGTAAATTTGTCACAGATAATTCTAAAAAGGTGGAATATTATGTACTAAACATTAGACGCGAGCTGGGATGATAACACAACTAAAGCACTTTCTCTGCTTCAGACCAGTGACCATGGTGTTATTTCTTTATAGGTATTTTTATTTCTTACAAAATTATGTTGGCGATAGTGAATATAATATATTTACATTTACTTACTTGCTTTTGATTGATGCTTAGGTGATGGTAGTTAAATTACTAGTCGGTGTTAAAATTCTGTTTAGTAACGGTTTTAAAATTACCAAATATTGACATATGCAATATTTAGTAGAATAAAATTAAATAGTTTGATAATTTGTCGAAGATTTATCCTTCCTTCAAAAATTTTCAAATATGCAAAGGCTATTGTAGAGTTTGAGGTCGAAGCCGAAGGAGATTTTACCTTGGACTTTTCGAAGCTTTGCACACCATTATTACCTACTTAGCGGACTTCTACATCTATTGTCTCATCATTTGAAACCCACTGCACACACTGCTTCATATTTTATCTATAGTATTTTCATAGCACAAGCTCACATAGCTTTTATGCAGCGTAGATTCATCTGGTATAGAATGATTCATGTGTCTTTCTAAAAACTCGCGAAATTTAGGATTTACTTTTCCGAGTAGAATATTAGCTGACAACAATACTTTGCACAACTCTTGATTAAAAGGAGATGATTTGGTTTTAGAGGTTGAAGAACTTTGGAACAGCACTCTTGTGTTTCTCATGACCAATATGCTGAGTATCAGAAAACTTTTTTCTGCTGAAACTGCCGATTCACACAATTTACAAAATAATATTCTCCCGTCTGTGGAAAAAACACTTTCATTAAATTTGTTAATGGTCGTAAATGGTAGGATTGAGATGATATTCACCATCCTGCTCACTTAGAAATACACACATATTAAAGTACAGCAGGCTTAACATGACTCTTGGGGGTTGCGCATTGGCAAAAAAAATGTACACATGTGCGGACCAGATCAAGGACAAGTAAACGTTGTCACTGCTATGGGAGTATGCCTCCCTCTCCTCTCTTTCTACCCCTGCTTGTGCTGCCGAGTTCCATGTTAAAACTCACCAACTAACTTAACTAGTTTGAGAGATACAAATTAAACTGACACTAATCCACTCAACTAACAGCCACATTCTAAGCAATTGTGATTATACCACTGAGGTAAACAAGGCCTTATATGCCTTAAATTCCAAGCTAGCTAGCTGTCCAGCACTGGGGTTTTCCAACAAAACAAACAAGATTAGAATCTATAAACATGTGTACTTTTCCTTCTTAATTTCTTTCATATTTAGTACTGCTCTGTCAGAAAACATTAGGCTATGCTCATTGTTTCTTGTCAGGCCGTACTAATAATTACAAGAGAAAATGAATGCTCTAAGTAAATTTAAATAATGGATTTGTGAATATGTGCATTACCCTTTGTGAGTTACTATTTTTATGTAATGATTTTAAAACCGCTATAAAATGCACAATAAGAGTAAAAAAAGTAAAGAAGTAAAAAAACACCAAAAAATGCAAAAAACGCTAAAATTGCAAACTTATGCACATTAAAAGTAATGTTTGCGATATCGGTGTCATAAAATGTTTTTATATACAAGTTAGCATTGCGATTGACTTCACAGAAAAAAAGATACGTCATCAACTTCTGGGCCCTGCTTATGACTATTAGCTTCCACTGCCGAACAAAGCAAACTATTTATTCTTTAAAATACACCATCATACAAAGGCTTTTCAAATATCCTACCCACTCTAGGTAGGGTCAAAAAAAATTAGGGTTTGAGATGGGCTCGCCCCTGTGGTGAATACCCTGACCTGGACCAGACAAGAGGCTTCTCCTATCTGCCTGGGGATGTTTCACGTTTGTTAATCCTGGCAGAGTTCCTCCTCATGGTGGCAACAGGGCAACAACATCTGGAGTGTTTAACCCAAAGGGCTACTAAATCTGTTGAGATCTCTTGGAGTGATTGGTGGGAGAGGGGGGGGGGGAAGGTGGTGGACCCCCGCTCCAATTTTCTCACCACACACTAAGTGGTTGATAGCCAGTACCTTACGGGAAATCTGGTCAGGCCACCTCCACAAGGTCCTGTCTGGGCAACTCGAGCTGAAAGCTCTTATGAGTGATTCCTGAGTCTAGGCGCCTGACCTTCTCTGAGGGTCTGGCGCCCCTACGTCAGATTCCAACATTCACGAAAGTAGGAGACAACTCCTTTCGCTCAGTAAAGCTGGCAAAGGTAGGTGAGGTGGGGAAGGGGCGGGTTCCCAACTGTCCGATGATGACAGGGTTGGCAACACACAGGATCGTTGGTCCCTAAATTGCCTGTTGTGCTTGTAATGTTTGTGGCTACACTTGAAGGACACAGCCATGATGAGTTAGAGGAGCCCCGCAAGATGTGTTTGTTCCCCAGACAAGTGGTTGCCAAACCTAGACACGGGAGTTGAGTTCCCACTTTGAAACGTCTCTTATACATGTTAGACTAGTGACGTAAGAAAAACTATTTCACACTAATGGTTCCAGGCCAGCAACTTTAAACATTCCTTCATCTATCATTTACAAATTTCACACATATAATTAAATACTTATTAGGTCTATTAACTTATAGTGTTTGCGAATTTCAAATTCAGATTATGAAAGTATACATTCTCACTCTGTTTATCCTGAAAAGTTGCTTAGAGTGACGCGCGAAATATTTGCTAAAATTTCCAGCGTCGCTAACAGTGATCCCATGTTTTCAAGATCATAGTTCAGTATTAAGTCAACAGATATGGTAGATTTTATTTCCACTGCATTCTTGTTTGTTCAAGCTACTTTTATTTGTCTTTTCACTTAGAGTTTTGATATATTGAACATGAAAATTATTGAATAGCTGTTTACTTTATGAGTTTTATCTTTGGTCTTGTTTGTAAACATGGTTTTCAAGAGGAAAGCTGTGATTCAAGACACAGAAATACTTGCAATATTTATTGATAACTCAAGCGAGATTAATAAATTTATTAGTGATTATGAAAGCAGCAATTCAGAATTTGTAAATAATAAAACTGAACAGGAATTATATTCTAGTGAAAGTAGGAGTGGCAGCTGACATTAAGGTGAGAGTGAATACGAGTGATACCAATAGCAGGGTTGCCACGCACCTGGAAAACAGGGAAAACCGGGAATTGGTTTCTGTCTGGAAAAAACCGGGAAAACACAGGGAATTTCACCAAAAAACTAGAATTTACTGGAATTTGTTAGTGAATTTGGGCAATAAAGTGCTTGCAAGCGGAACAATATAGACTAAAATTTGTAACCGGAGAATTGAGCAGTCAGATTGGAGCACGTCTCATTTATGATGATTAAGCTTACCAGCACCTCATCAGCTTGAGAAAAGTCCTGAGTGCAACTGAGACGACTGGTTTTCGTTCGGCAAATGCCGCGCATTTTCGGCTTCCTCCACTCACCCCCGCTAATAAGACAAACGTCTCGTTCCACCCCCACATTTAAACTCAAAATGGTATTTTTGGTATTTCCCCATTTTTTTCCATTCCATTTAGGGTAGACAGAAAATATAACCAATTTTTCCTTCTAGAAAAAGTGTCATTCATTTCTCATCATTTTATAAATAATTCTTAAACATGTGTTTCTCTTGCACAATAAAACATGTTTCCAATGACAAATTACCACTCTTCATTTCTAAAATGTTCTTTAAAACTAAATTAAATGCCTCTCTAATTATATTTATAATATCTATTAGGTGTCTGGAAAAATGAAAATTTTCTCTGGAAAACCTGGAAAACACAGGGAATTTGGTAATAAGAAAATAGTGGCAACCCTGCAATAGGGATGAAATAAATCTTTAAGATCAGGATAATCCCCCCACCCCGCCCCCCCTTTTCCCTTTTGATTCCAAGCCAATTATTTATATTAGACTTTATTTTACTTACTATAACCCTGCTAAAGTTGATAGTCACTGAAACAGCTGCAATGCATAACCTAATTTTAGTGTAAAATCTAAAGGTTTGTTATTTACTCGGTTTTTATGTTTTTTTCAGTGACTTATTCTATTTAAATTTATTTAAATTTTCAAAGCTTCAAATTTAATGTTAAATAAAACAGCATTTTTTTAATATCTTGGCTAGTGACTTTTTTATTATATTTAAAAATTAAAAAAGTATATGTACAATTATTTAATTGGATTGACAAGCATGTTAGTGAGTTTATGTACAAATTTGAGTGCAAAAAGTTCAAAGACTAATAAGTTGTTAAAATTTAAACAAAATCCTGTAATTCTCAGCAAAATAGCTTGGCACTTTTAGCACTTTTTTTTTGTCATTTCTCTTGGCGGAGCCTTCTATTTTTTTATCGTCATTTAGTTCTCAAATTCTGGTCATCCAACTGCACATCATTTTGATGTTAATCTTAATGGGGTTATTTATTTTAGAAGTGACTTTCAGGCTTAGTGGCTAGGTCTAAATATGAATTGTATTTGTAAGATATTAGTTCCTATTCCTTTATTAATCTTACTAATATTATAAATGCGAACGTTTGTGTGTTTGGATGTTTGTTGCTCAATCACGCCAAAACTGCTGAACGGATTCGAATGAAACTTGGTAGGTAGGTAGAGTATGTCCTTGAATAACATATAGGACTATTCCCAACCTTTTATTTTACATTGAATTTACAGTATTAATGTTTAATTATTTTGCAGGTTAGATGGTGCTGCCAGTCATTTGCTATTTTTATGATAAAAGTTCAATAGTATTTTTGTGCTTTAGCTTACCTCACCATTTCTTAAAGTTAGTAACTATCAGGTCAAAACTAAAACTTACTCACCATCTAACCTGCAAAATATTTCTACAGAACGAAAAGTTGAAAGAAATGTTGTTTTCATGTGTAAATACGAAGTCACATTTATGAAAAAGGTTCAATAGTAATTTTTGTGTGTTAGTTTTAGTTTAGAACTTTTCTTTACTAACTTTATAAAGGTGAGGTAAAGTAATCTGGTTTCTTTTTAGGTGCTGTTCAATGACTTCCTCAAATGAGAAGTTATTTTTGTGATCTATCCTCAAAAGTTGTTGAAAGATGCCGGGGAAACGTAAATTGAATTTGTCACAATGTTCGAATAAAGCTAAAATGATTAAAGTGTCCAGGAGCCAGGAAACTTAAGCCCAAGCAGAGGCTAGAAGGCTTAAACAGGCTCAATTTCAGGCAGCATGCAGAACAACCGGAACTCCAGAGCAGTCAAAGCAACGACATCAACAGAACGCTGCTTATCTGGCGTTCCAGCTAGCTTCCGAGGCGCAAGAAGAATCTAGAGTTTGGCGTGAGGAGCAAGCTTAGCGGCAGGCCAGCTTGAGAGCTGATGTCTCAGCGAGCTGTTGAAACTATAGAGGAAGCCGAAGCTTGAAGACGTGCTGTTGCTGAAAGAGTGGCACTGCGGCGGCAAATCTTCAATAGAAACACGTGGAGTGTTTTTGAACATGCTGCATTAGAATACAATGCAACTCTCGACTACAGCAGCCATAGGCTCATAAAAACTAAGAGGATTGACAAAGAGTGTAGATTATGCGGAGCGTTGAAATGGGAGGAGGAAAATCCTGGGATGTGTTGTTCTGGTGGTAAAGTAAATATTTCTCGAATACAGGAACCAGTGCAAACATTAAAATAAAGTCCGTTCACTGTAGGAATTGTTCTCTGAAAGACCTTTTTTCCTACCAGAAATCTATTATATAGTAGGATATTGTTAGGAAAAAAGACCTTTCAGAGAGTAATTCCTACCGTGAATGAAGTATACCTTTTCTTATGTGAGAATGAAGAGTCACGTCGCTTTCTGAACAACATTAGAAAATATAATAGTTGCTTCCACATGACGTCGTTTGGTGTGGATAGTGTCGTTTCAATGTCACCACTGGAACGTAACAATGGACGAAGCTGTGCTATGTCACTCGCCTGCAATAATTAGAGAGATGTTTGCAATATTAGTGTGCACTTGCGGACTCTCTAACCCTAAACAACTGTGGGATAGATACAAAAATGCACTTTTCATAGGATATTGCTCACAGATTAAAAGGAGCGAATGATAATTTAATCAACGAAGCATTGAAAATAATCGAAGATAAGATCATTTCTATGACAGGAAAGGGACTCGTATATTTTGCTTTGCCTACACCACAGCAAGATGGAGAGTTGTCTAGCTATGTAGTCAAAGAGCTCAACTACGATGCCACGGCATTACAGGCTCATGTCAATGACATGATACCATGTCTACTTCCTGAGCAGAAACACATTTTTGATACTATCTTGCATCACATACAAAGTGACGACGAGGGACTTTTTTCCCTCGATGCACCAGGGGGTACGGGCAAAACATTTGTGCTTAATCTTTTGTTGGCACAAATCCGTAAAGATTGCAAAATAGCCTTGGCGGTGGCATCTTCGGGCATCGCTGCGACTTTGCTCAGTAGCGGAAGGACTGCAAGGGCAGTGGTCGCGGTGCTCTTATGCAGCAGTGCAAGTTGATCGTCTGGGATGAATGCACGATGTCACACAAGAAGGCGGTAGAAGCGTTAAACCGTAGCCTGCAGGATATCCGTAGCAACGAGACGCTGATGGGCGGAGTGGTAGTTTTGCTCGTGGGTGATTTCATACAGACCCTACCTGTTGTTGAGAGGGGTACTCCAGCAGATGAAATGAATGTGTGTCTCAAGGCATCACCACTGTGGGATAGAGTTGAAAAACTTCATCTTACGTGCAATATGAGGGTCCAGCTTTATAACAACCAAGAATCTGGAGCATATCCCAGTAAACTGCTGCAAATTGGAGAGGGTCGCTTACAAACTAATGAAGAGGGCAAAATTACTTTTACGACGGAATTTTGCAACCCAGTAACATCGGAGGAGCAGCTCATTTCTAAAGTGTTCCCAAATTTACAAACCAATATGTCTAACGAAGAGTGGTTGTGTGAGAGAGCAGTATTGTCACCAAAGAATGACTGTAAATAAAATTAACAAAAAAATATTATACGGTGTAGTCCGTGAAAAAAAGTTTTATACGTCGATTCTTATCGTAAGGGCAAGTGACGATAGTACAACCTATCCCGTAGAGTTTTTAAACTCATTGGAATTATCAGGTGTGCCGTCCTATTGTCTTGAATTGAAGATCGGCGTCCCCGTTTTGCTGATGCTTAATCTTGATGGACCCAGGTTGTGCAATGGTACCAGACTACGCATCATTGAGCTGGGGAGAAACGTCATAAAGGCTTCTATAATCACAGGAGGATCTAAAGGAGATGAAGTTTTGATTCCACGGATTCCTATTATTCCCAGCAACCTTCCTTTTCAATTTAAACCCTTAAAATTTCCATTGAAGATGGCTTTTTCTAGGACTATCAACAAATCACAGGGCCAGACTTTAAAAGTAGCAGGAATCGACTTAAGAACTCCGTGTTTTTCACACGGTCAACTGTGTGTCGCCTGTTCTAGAGTATCGAGTGCTAGAAACTTACATGTACTTGCCGTAAACAACAAATCGTACAACGTCGTCTACAGAAACATTTTGTAGTAAGTGTATAAGTGAAAATATAAATCTTACTAATATTATAAATGCAAAAGTTTGGTTATGATTATAACATGATTGAAATTATGTTATCTAAAATTTGTGGTTTAATATTTTGTAATTAAAGTAAATAGTAATTAGTGTAACGTAGTTTCATACTAATAAATAATAAATATGATGTAATTTTAACTATGTAGATCGCAAAAAACATTTAATTTATTTATATATCTTACTAATTAAGAAGGTAAAAATTTAAAATATTTAATTGATAATTGATAAATTTAATATTTATTTCTTTTACTACTAAATATTTAAAAGGTAAAATTAAAATGTTTAAGTCAAGTTAGCATCATATGGCAAAATTATTTACAGCTAGAAGTGAAAAAAAAACGCATATATCTTTGAAACAAATAAGTAGTTTATTAATGAATTTATGTAAAAATTAAAAGATTCTATCAATTATTGCGGGCGAAGCCGCGACGGGTAAAAGCTAGTATTTTATAAAAATATGTCCCAAGGCTTTGTTATTTTAGGCAGCCATTTCTATTTTTTGTATGCTTATAAAAGTATTTTTTTTAAAATAAAAAATATATTATCATATAATATACAAATTTATGTAAGTGAACTATCCAAAAAGCAAACTAAAAGTTAAAATATCGTTAGTTGTTTTATTTCTTACTACTAGTTTAACCTGTGCGCACATATTTTCTACTTATAACATAACTACTGGTTATTTTTCACGTGGTTGGTATCCCTGCCAGATGTTTTCTCTACTACTAAACAGTTTTTTTTTTCTCATTTGCAGATAGGACTTTTCAACCAGATTACACTAGAAAACTGCCCTGGTCTTACAGCTTTATTAATGGATGAAGAGCACATTGAGGATCTTATGAGGTTGTCCCCTGAAGCCATTCTTCTTAGATGGGTGAACTATCATCTTCAAAGAGCTGGAGTTGCTAGGTATGTCTTACTTGTGTTTCAAAATATTAAATTTTTATTTATTCATCCTATTTAATAATTTAATTTTTATTATTTGTAGTTTATGTGGTTAAAGCTAGAGATGGGCCACTCGAATTTTTGAATTCTCGAATCCACCGAATCCTGACAAGTATTTGAGATTTGAGGATTCGGTGTTTTACTGTACTCGATCGAATCTTTCACCTCATAAACAAAGCATAATATTTTGAATTCAAAAATTACTTAGTTAGGCCTACTTGAAAAAGCACAACTTAATCCGTAATATTTATTTTGTCATACAAAAGAGATAAACGTGAATAAAATCTTCTTTAAAAAAAAACCTGTTAGGTGAGAAAAATTTTACGTGCCTAGGACCCTACCCTCCCAATCGTATGGGAAACTTGGACTCTACCATTTCGGCACATGCTCACTTCTAAAACTTTCACCTAACGAACAATCTTGTAAATATTTTAATGAACACATTAAAACTCTTCACAACTGAAAATCAAAACTAGAACTACAAATAAACTTGAAATAAAACAAATTATGGCTCTTTTTTCACAGAAATAAGAACACATTACGGATGATACAAAGTCGGCCACCATTACACACGATATAAAGTCAGTCGCCATGACGTATATTATGTTTACTCCTCTGAGTGATGATTAAAATAAAGATACTGTTAATTCTTACTACCCAACTGGTTTTAATTATCTACATTTATGCAAATAACCCAAATTTATTCCATACAATCCTTAAGTTAGAAATTTTGTTGGGTTTTATGAAAAATAAATACTGTCAACAGTCGGACAGCAATAAAACTTTATTTATCCTTACCAGACTACGTATCGTATATCGATTGTTTGTTTAAAATCGATTCAGGTAATCTGATCACTTAGTAAGCGCTCTCGAGTTCTAAGAATCAAATAGCGACTCGCTTATCCATTATTTATTTTAAAATTGATTTTAACTTAGTTTTTATGATTTAAAAAAATATTTTATTGAAGTAATTGTAAAGATATTCAAACGTAGTCCCGCCTTATAAAATGGGAATGAACATATTTTAGTCAAAAATATGTTCATGTTTTAAATAGAACGTATTCTTCGAAATCGTTATATCGCAAGAATCGAATATATTTGTTTTCTACGTGGAAATAGATAATGGATATATAAGAAAATAATAATAAACCATACTTAGGCATTATTGAGTTCACTATTCCCAATGTATGTTTAATTGTTAAGCATGTTGTTTTAGTCATTATTAAAAATATCTGTATTCTAATTTTTGCTATCTTAAAACAAAAAAATATCCTTTAATGATGATTAAAGTTGATCAAAGGATAAATAGGCCTAATTTGTTTATATCACATGTTTTTTAGGAACTTAACTCATTCTAACAACACTTAAAAATAACTAAAAGACACTCAAGTTTTGATTGATTTGATTTTTAAACAATAATATGATTCAAGGTTGTTTAATTTGGCTGGATTTTAATCTGTATTTTGTGAAGTGGGGGAGGGGGGGGGTTGGTGTTGATTGAAATAGGTGAAAGTATGATTGAAAAAATTTTAATTCACAGTTTAGACCTATATTGTGTAATGTAGGTCTATTTGTAAATCATTAAAATTCATAACGATTTACTAGGATTTGGATTTGAGATTCGAAAATAAAATGTAGATTCGGATTTGAGAAATAGTGGATTCGACCCATCTCTAGTTAAAACTGTTCACTTGTTTGAAATCAAATCACTGTACAAAAATTTAATTTAATATATTGGGACTATAAATAAATCCACTTTTTCGATTCGATTATGTCTTATTATTTTTGTTATGATCACATTTTTATTTTGGCCATTTATATAACTTCATGAAACAAAATTACTTGAAAAATGTTTTATTGCACAAATGATTGTAATATTTAATTTTATTCTTACAAATAAAGTACATAAAATTTTTTCTATATGAATATTGTTTTGTACCAGCTAAGAACTGCAATAATTGACCATTATATGTGATGTGTAGTTGTCGAAGCCAGAATTTTTTTTTTTTTATTTAAGTCGAAGCGTATATTTGTTTTGAAGCCAACTTGACGTTTCAAATTTTTGCACACTCCTATCTATGTTACAAACCAGCAGTAAAAGACAATAGAATAAGTTTACCAATATAATTTTTTATTTCCAGGACAACTTTGGGATTTCATTTTAGAAATCATAATGGAATCAAATTTTTTCATGAATAGTTTTTTAAAACTAGCCATATCAGAGCTCGTTTATTGGAATGCAATATTTATAGTCTCATTTATTATCAACACAAACATGAAATAATACTTTAATAATCAAACTTAAGAGTTGTCAGTCTGATTACTACTATCTATTGCTAATTATACTGATCAGAGGCTATTCATTTAATTTATTTTCAAATTAAAAACTATAATATAATGACATAAGTTTTTGGTAAAATAATTATTTTCTTCATAAATTCATAAAAAATAATTATGTTAAATAAATACTTAAAAACTAAAAAACTTGAACTGAAAAATGTGATGGAAACCATTTGAAAGGCGGGTGGTAAGGCAGATAGGTGTCGTAAATCTCCTTGCTAAGAATCCAGGAAGTTTAGCTATAAGCATAAATTAATAATAATTTATGATATTTGTAATAGTTGCAAAGAGTTTATACAAAACTTGCACCGAGTTATATATTACCCCAAGGTACGGTTTTGTCTTTTTCTTTTTCATGAGTTGTAGCTAACAACTATTATTATTATTTGCTTTTCAAATTATTAGTTAAAAACCAAATAATACAAATAAATGAAATATTTTAAAATAAAGCTATAAGTATTGGCTTTTGACTAAATTTAACCATAAGTCCTGTATCCATTGGATAGTTTTTAAACCAATAATAGTTCTTTCTTAGTCTTATCACCATTTTAATATTAATCCTCATTGCTTAGAGGTCTTTTTTCTTTCACATGTGGTAGTTCCTTCAAATATATCTTCAACCCCTCCACCTTCCAAATAAACATTTTACATGTTCCAATCTATCTGTCCTATCATTCTTTAAAAAAGATTTTCCTCCCTTTTGGGGGTTATTTTTGTTTCTCTTTTTAGGAAGCTGCTTTGCACATTTCACACTCCTTCGGGATGAGTTCCAATAGAATAAAGCCTAGTTTGGGAGATTGGGTGGTAACAGTAGATTTTTTTCAAGAGGCAGCCATTACCCCTTTGTCACATGGCAGCAATGTAAAGTGTGAACTGTGTTCTTCTTTTCATTATAAAAAGCCATATTGTGTTCGTTCCTTTCATGTATTTTTATCCACCTTTCCTATATTGTCTTACAAATTTAATACTTCATATATATTAAAATAGACAAAGGTGTTATGTGGTACTTAGATATTAAAATAGACAAAGGTGTTATATGGTATAAAAAAGCCACCTATGTTACCTGGTTTATTAGAAAACAATAGTTACATTAATAATCTGGCACTCCTGTAAGTAAAATATGAAAGGTTCAGACCACACATCACATAACTCGGAAAATCAATGGCTGAATCTGGCATAAACACTAGTGTTAAAGTGTCTCACACAGGCCAATCAACTAGCAAATATCCTTCAGTTATTGTGACAAAATTATACACCTTATTGAACAAAAGTTAAAGTAGAGAATGATTCAAATATTGTATAAAACCAACACAAACTTTTGCCACAGGACAAGGAATACCCCAATTTTCTCCTGACAGCTAGAAATAGTTACTAAATCTACTTTAACAAATTCTGAGGTTGGGTTTTACATAAATACCACTTTTGATGTATCACATCAATACCTATATAATAACTTTAATTGTATAGTAAAATGTTGTTATGCTTGAATGCAGAGACTATGTTTTTGTTTTCTAAACGGGGCTCTAAATGTCCATTCATGAGCAAATCAAGGCATAGTTTGTAAAATAAATCAGCCATTTGACCAAGGTTTTTTTTTGGGGAACTTCAGCAGGGAGGATGAAATATACCTTACATTTTCCTGACAGTATAACTAAACATGACAAATATGTAGTAAAATAAAAAAATTAAAATTAACGTCACAAGAAAAATGTTTCTAAGAAAGTAAAAATAATATTACTCTTTGAATGAGAAATTGCATTTTTTTAATGTAATTATTAGAGTTTTTATGTGGGAAAATTATTTGCTCTTTGTTCATATTACTCTCTCCTGTATCTTTTTGCATAAAATAGGTCTGTAGCTTCTATAAATTACCTAAACATAATATGCATAATACAAAAAAAATCTCCATCGCATAAGCCATATATTCTAGCTTGCAGACATTACGTTTCAACAAAATCGAGCCAATGTAAATCAATCTTGTGCGTCTTCTATTTTCTGATGCCCTACCCCATAAATAGCATATACATAATGTTTGATTTGAGAAGTCTTACTATACTATCTGTAACTAAGAAATATCAATTACTCCTTTTAATGCGTACTCCCTTGGGAACATCCTTGTTTTTATTTATCATTTTTGGTAAGCCTACACAAAATATGTTTTCAAAAATTGATTTTCTGAAGTTAGTATTTTTAGTGGTACTCTTTTCACAATGAATTGTATTGTGGATTAAAGTGTCTCATATTGTTTATTCATAACTTTTTTTGTGTATGACTACACAATTTATTATCTCTTTTGGGATTGTATGCAAAAACTAGCTTGATTAAATGATAAGTAGATATAAGTAGTTGTGATGATGATTTGCTTGTCAAGATAAGTTGCACAGATGTTTTTCCAAGAATGGAATCTTAACATAAGTAGTGCTATAGCCCAGTCCCAAGCACACTTTGCGAGTACATTGTGACCACTCACACTAATGCACTACTTACACTAGTGGGGCCCACTGAGCATCTTCTCAGGCCCGCCCGTCCTTGCATATGGCCCTCTGCCTCAGCATTGCTGAATGATAAATTCAGCTTTCTGCCAATAGTGTATGGATGTGAGCAATATTTAACGAGTAATTCTCTTTCACAGCCAAATCAAAGGCTCATTCCCTTTAAGAAAATGTTTTGTGTACACCCAATCCCTAATATTTTCATTGAGATGATCTTTTACTGGTTTCTACAACAGTTAAATTTCTGGGAATTATATTGGATTTTAAGCTCAATGGGCACCACACATTAAATTATTATTTTTAGCACCGCGTCTTACTACGCGTTCGGGCTATATGTACTTACGCTAATGTGTAATGATAGTGTGATTGTGAGATGACATGGAGGACCTACAGTTTAATGTAGAATCTGAACCACGACGGAGGCCTGGTATTCCACACATTCCCAAGTTGTGATTATTACACGTCTTGTCAGAGGTGAAGGAAGTGTTTGGCAATCAGATAAATCTGTGCCGGGACTGAGGATTGAGCCCTGGACCCCCAGCACAGAAGTCAGGCACCATACACCTAGACCACCAGGTCACCCCACATATTAAAGATCTTGAGATGTGTTAAAGCTCTCAATTTGTTTAAAGTTGTTAATGTTGTCCTTAGGTTAGGGTATACTAGGGTAACTTTGACATGCCTTAAGGGCCTAAAGTAAAGGTTTAATCATCTCACCTTTTTTTGTATGCAAAACCTGCTATAAAAATGCTAAATAGTGTCATGCACACATCTTAGTGGATATTGGTGCTTTCTGAACCAGTCTAATCGAAATCCCTCCATTGTTCTGATCCTACAATGTGCTGTTGTTTAGGACAGCCTATGTTTTTAATTTAAACTACCCCATGAACCATTTTTTTTATGGCAAAACTATGTTTTTTGAAACAAATGTCATGTCTATTCTGCTAGTTATTATGTTCTCATCTGTTTGGATTCTTCAAGTCTCATTATAACATTGTCCTTTGACTCTTGGTAGCCTCTTGGGCGAATTTTAAAATTTTGTTGTTTAAGCACAATCGTTATCCAGCTCTAGTTGCCAGGGTGTGATTTACAAGCCTTTCCCAGAATTATAAATCAAGAAACAAAACTGCCAAGTTCTATTTATAACACTACTGCTATCAATGACAGTAACGCCTGCAATTTATGACAGAAATACACAACAATAAATGAAATATTTGTTTGAAAAATAAGGAATAAAACCGCCAAGTTTTATTCATACAGCTCCTGCTATCTATTAAGTATAATAAGTATAAGCAAGAACACACACAATGTGCAAGCCCTGCTCGTCAAAGTAGCTGTGTGGCATACTATGTTATGATGAGCCCTGCTTGTCAATGAACGTCAAAGGGTTAAATGGAATGTTGAAACTAAACATTAAGTTAAAAGTGGCGGTAAATAAAGATTAGGGTTGTTATCAACTAACCATCTAAGCCTACAGTTTTCCTATATGAGGTGTGGAATATAATCATTTGTACTCATCACCACCTGAAATTTTATCATTTTACCAAAGTGTATCTTTAAACTATAAGCCATATGTCAGGTATTTAATCATTTAAGGCTAAACTCATGTTTACAAATTATGTATATGAAGCAGAAATGTACTTTAAATTGTATAGCTATTATAATATTAAAAATTAAATTGAACATTATTGGTTCTCCTGTTTCCTAGCATATAAAATAGGTTGCCTGAAAATAGGTAAAATATATTTATCATTTGAACCAATCATTACTCTATTGTCTTACAAAACAAATACTTATCCTGAAACAATACATATTGTATTCTAGTTATACATTTGGTTGTAATTCACAAAAATAATTCAAAACATGTCTGTCCCAACTCAAGCAAGATTTTTGAGATATTTTTTTTGGTCCAGATTATATTAATAATAAACCATGTCAAAACTTAAAATAATCAAGAGGGTTTATTAATTTTTTTAATGTAATATGTCAATTTAACCATAAACTGCTATATTGTTAATTTACCTTTAATATGCCTTATCGTAGCAATCCATTTCATTATTTATTATAACCATGAAATAAGTACTATTGGAAAATGAATGTATTTTTGGGATAGTGTTATTAAAAGTATTTTTCTAAGATTAGTAGTAATTTTAATTGGGCACCCAAAACAAATATTTGACTTATATCTAACATTATCTTCCCGTTGTTATTATAACATTGACATTTAAAAAAGAGTAATATTAGTATTTTTCTTAGGTAAATATATTATCTCTTAGAATTTTTTTTATATGCATTGTATTTAATATTTTACAGACGTTGTAATAACTTCCAAGGAGACATCACTGATTCAGAAATATATACCCATTTATTGAAGCAAATTGCACCTACAGATGCTGGAATCACTCTTGAAGCTCTTAGGGTAAGAATCATTATACTCAAGTAGTAATTAGGAAATTCAAAGGCAGAAATAATTAATATACTTATAAGTCAATAGTTTTAATTATCTTTAAGCCTTTCAATCCATCAGATACTTGTAAAACAAGAAGATAATTTTAAATTTAACAGAATTTATTCTTTATATCAATCGATGACTATATCTTTAAGTATATAAGGCTTTACCTAAGGATTTTTTTTTAAATCTGCCTTTCTTAAAATAAATGAATTACTTTTATTTAGATTTATTCACTTTCCAATACATCAATTTTTTTATTTGGTTTTCAAAATAACATGGAATGGTACATAATCTAAATCTGCTTGCTAATAATAATTTAAATTAATGGCTAAATTATAGCAATTTAGCAGTTGGTCGTTTAAAAGTTTTATTACATTATCAAAATAAAAAATAATAAACACACACTGACATATATTTAACAATTTATCTTAAACATGGTAAAGTAATAATGTAATTAAATAACATGCAGAGGACTTCTACTGTATATAAAGTTTGTGCTTAAATATAGCCTTTTTTCTGGCATTTTAAATTCTTTTTATGAAACTCATGGTTTCCTTTGTTATATCCAAACACACACAGAATATAGGTTTGCAGGTGTGTAACAACCCAGGTAATGCAACAATGTTTCATCAACAAATCCCGACCAGTTAAATACCTTAATACATATCTAATATAAAGATAAATCAAAGTTTAAAAGAATTTTAATCTGGAACGATTCAGTTCCATTTAAAGGTTTTTCTTTCCCAGAATGTTCTCACTAAGCCTCAAAGTTAAATTTATTGGTTAATTATTTGACAATTCTAAATAAATACAATGTTTTTAGACTCATTGATGATTAGGGGATATTACAACCATTTTCAATGTTGTACTAATATAATTTCATAAAAGTACTTCATACTCAAACTTCGATTTACCTTTATATTAGCTATGTATCAAGGTATTTAACTGTTCGGGATTTGTTGCTGCAACAGTGTTGCATTACCTGGGTTGTTACACACCTGCAAACCTATATTTTGTTTGTGTTTGGATATAAAAAGAAAACCAGTAGCTTCATAAAAAAATTAAAATACCAGAAAATTTGCTATATTTAACCACAAACTTTAAACACATAAGTACTCTGCATAGAAGAAAATAAAACCCCAAAAACATTGGGTTTCTTAACTAACAGGGGTGTCTGGAATTTCAAAATGTTGAATTCAAAGATTCAATATCCATATCTTTGAATTTTACACCCAGAATTACCTATACACTTTGAAATATTTTGAAGGACGAATAAAACCTAGATATATTATAAACAGACTTGAAACAGCATAATAATTATTATATATTTCAACATGTAATCAATTTTAGAACAGCTACTAAACAGAATTTTAACACAAAATGCTGATTAAATAACATCTAGAACTAAGGTAAGAATAGATAACTGCAGATGTGTCCTCTTAAAATAAGTTTTTTTTCCACCTTTATCTTAAGCTAGACACACTTATTGGATAGGTAACAAAATAAAAGTCTTGTTATGTGACAACAACAACAAACTTATCTTAGACTTTTAACTTTGCTTGAAATCTTTCAAGTTTCCTTCACATTAAAAAAGTGAACTTTGCACACCCTTATTAATGACTTGACACTTTTACCCATCAAGGTATAATCAACACTAATGAAATTACTTTACACTAGACAATTTTATGTAAAATTAAATCTTTATTTTCTATTTTATGTTATAAAATTTCTAAAAATATGTGATTTTCTTTTGGGAAAACTGTTTACTTTTGTTTTTAGAAAACAGAATGTATTACTTGTATTATTTGTTCCTTTAACATAGGAATCCAATCATCTGGAGCGAGCTGAGCTCATGCTGCAGCAAGCTGCCAAACTTGGTTGCCGTAGCTTTGTAACTCCGAGTGATGTTGTAAATGGAATTTATAAGCTTAACTTGGCATTTGTAGCCAACTTATTCAACAACCATCCTAGTTTGGATTTACCAGAAGGTGAAATAGAAGGATTGGAAACTTTAGAAGAAACAAGAGAAGAAAAAAGTAAGAATTACTATTGGTTTCTATTATTAGATGGAAACATGTTTATTATTAGCACTGTGTCTTACTACTTGTTTGGATTATACACACTTATGCTAATGTTTAATGATAGGGTGATTGTGAGATGAAATGGAGGACCTACAGTTTAACATGGGATTCGAACCCTGGTGGAAGCCTGACATTCCCCACATTCACAAGTTGTAATTTAATACAAGTCTTGTCAGAGGTGGAGGAAGAGTTTGGCAATCAGATAAATCTGTGCCAGGACCGAGGATTAAGCCCCAGCACAGAAGTTTGACACCTTACCCCTACATCGCCAGGCCACCTTGGAAACATGTTAAATAAATATAGAAACAAAATATAGATATTCTTTAAAATTGTTTTATTTCTGATAAAACTAGATAAACTTTAAATAAAGGTTACACTACAATAATAATATTTCAAAATAAAAAATCGTTATATTTTAAACCAAAACCTTAAAAACACAACTTCTCTATCTAACTTTCTTTCTAATTATGGTTGAACATGGTGGGTACAGACCGGGAAAACCTGGAAAAGTCGGGGAATTTTTTGTGGTGTCAGGGAAAACAGAAATGAAAGGGAATTTTTTTTAAAATAAGAAAGTCCAGGAATGTATATAATTGCTTCTAAAGATTTAAAAAAATGGATAAATGTTTTTTTCGATATCAACCAAATGCATTGTCTGCATAATGTTACTATAACATGAGATGGTTATATAAGGTTTTATAACACATCCACGTAGGGACAAATAGGCGCCAATACAGAAAACAATAATTACTAGAAAAAGAACGTTGATGTTTAATATATGTTAGGATTGATTTCAAAATATGTAGTAATCTAATAAAAAAGAAATTGCCATTCACGAAGAAAAACTTTAAAAAGGCCAAGTAGGAAATTTTCTTTTATGCTGTCTGGAAAACCTGGAAAAGTTCGGGAATTTTACTCTAAGTTTTGTCGCAACGTCAGTTTGATTTGGAAACATTGATTTTGTTTCACATGTGTTTTATATGGTGGTTCTTAATGTGTATTGTCAAAATTTACTGTACCTTAAGTATGCAGCCTTGTGAATAATCTGTGAAGTGATATGTAGCCTTCAAATGCTGAAATGTTGCCCACCCCTGGGTGAGTTGATCTATTTTAGTTTATAGCGTGATTTTGTATGGGTTCTTATTATTATTAGCACTGTGTCTTACTACCCGTTCGGGTTATACGCACTTACGCTAATGTGTAATGGTAGGGTGATTGTGAGATGAAATGAAGGACCTACAGTTTAACGTGGAATCCGAACCACGGTGGCGGCCTGGCATTCCCCACATTTACAAGATGTCTTGTCAGAGGTGAAGGAAGGGTTTGGTAATCAGATAAAACTGTTCCGGGACCGAGGATTGAACCCCGGCCGCCAGCACAGAGGTCTGAAACCTTACCCCTATTGGTTCTTAAATTTCCACTTTTAACGTTGTGCACAGGCTGCTAGGGACAGATATATTCCGATAGTGTGTAGTACTATCGGTTTGTCGTGCTCGTGATGGCCCGGTTAAAGAGGGAGACAGTATCATTACCTCTCACTCTCACTTAACTTCTCACTTTGAGCACAAATAAAAGTAAGGAAAGAGGGGATTAGTAGCCTAACAGGAAATGTTTACAGAAGGGTTTGGTGGAATACAATGCTATCGTTAGAAGGACAAATACTTTTAACTATGCCTAGCTCAAGGGTGGATCCAGGGCTAGTTGTAGAGGTAAATTGGTTTTTACAAGGCTCCTTCAAGGATAAATTTAATAATTTTGATTAATAAAGATTTTAATTTATAATATTGCGAGTTTAACAAACTAGTTGAAATTAACAATTAATTTAATAATAATAATACTTTAAGAAAGAACATAATTTAGATTAACCAATTTGTAATTTTAATACAAAAATAACATTAAACAAAAAGTCGCCGTCAAAATAAAAATAATAAATATATACTGAACATAGGCCTAAAGTGTTTTAGTAATAAAAGAAAAAATATGTATTTTAATGCTAAACTTAATATTAATACTAGAACATTTTAGTTTTTCTCTTCTTTCTTTGCTCTAGAGCTAAGTTGAAAGAGATGTTGCCTAATTTTGGTTAGGTCGTGTAGGAGAAAGGATGAGGAAGGTGTGAGTCAATCATTCTTTACAACTTTAAAGTATTGGTTTCGATATTTATGATTATTTTCTATGCAGGTGGGGACGATTGCACCCAACCCCACCCGGATCCTCCCTTGGCCTAGCCAGGGAAACTCGAATAAATATATGACTTTTAATGCTGATGAGAATAAATTCACTGTGCTGTTTGTAAAGATGACTACATATTCCCACAAGTTAATATACAAAATTAAATACACTTTTTGGAATATGTGGAATAAAAATTACATTAACTAATGGTTTTTTAATTTAAGATAAACATTTTTTTTATATGATATTCAACGAAATACAATAAGTGTAATGATCTTGATATTTTTGGACACAATTATATTTTACTAGGACTGATTGCTATTATTGATATGATTTAAATTTCTAAGCCTTAGTACTATAGTTGTATTTGTAAACAAAATTAGTTACAGGTTCATATTGTTTACACTGTCATCATACAAACTGGTTGATAAGCTGCAAAAAATATCTCTTAGGCTAGATGAGACATGTAGCCGACACGATTTGGAACAACTGGTTGACAAGTTCATGCTTAGTTGGACAAAGTGACAGTAAACTGGCCGACCAATTGGGGCTCCAGCTAACTGATCGACAGCACACTGGTCAACATGTGTGTAAAAAGTGGTCGACAGACAAGTGACTTGTCATGCAAAAGCAGTGTCGATCACATGGTCGATGTGAGTAGGACCATGTGATAAAGAGCCACTTGGTCGACAAAAAGTATACAAATATTTGGAATGCTTGGTGGGTTAATTATCTGACCCTAGTATGACCTACTGGTCGACTAGTTCATGCATACGAGGACAAAGTGATATACACACGAATAGTTGACCAATTTGGGTGCATAAAACTAATCAACAATAAACTGGTCGATACGTGTGAACAGAGTGATCGACAGACAAGTAATCTAAACGAAATGGTACTTATACCAATTTGTTGATAAGGGTAGGACCATGTGCTAGACAACCAACTGATCGACACAATATTAACAAACATTTGATAGACTAGGTAACTAGTGGCCGTCGATTCGTCGAAAAATACGTACATAGAACAACAAAGTGATAAACAGCCAACTGGTCGACAAAAAACAACTGGCAGACAAACGTTGAGATGGATCCATATAATAGTGGACAACAAGTTAATACATAGCGAATAAAGAACTCGCTTAACCAAAAGCTAGGTGTTTTATTTTTGTATCCAGGTGTTCTTTTTCCACTATATATTTAGTTACATTACAGTGAACGTCTGACATATGTTAATAATAACAATGTCAATCGATTATAATAGTGTGCTTTACCTAACATTAAATAAACAATGTCCCTTCTGTTTAATGTACAAATAAAAACAATTAAATGTTGGTAAATCATATACATAATATACAGCGAAAATGTAAACCAAATTATTGTAAAATAATAGCAGAAAAGGTATGTTCTCTAAGAAGAAAACACAAGGAATTCATACAAATATTAAAGTTATTATTTTTATAACAATAAAATAATCAACAAAAATGTACACAATTCTCTAACCACATCACTCACAAGTAGCCTTATTAACGTTGTTATCTCCTGATTAAATATTACTTTATTTGGAAAGATTCTCATCTGTATTATTTTTTAATTGAATGTTTTTAGAATCTATTTGGCATTGTCACCTGGGCTATTTTTGAAAATTATATGCATGCATAGTCTATTTGGAGTGCTTCCCTTCCAGCAAATTTTTAGAACTGGATGTCTCTAGAAACTATTTGAAGGGGTCATCGTCACCTCAATCACTTGGTGCATTTTTGAAAATTAAATGTCTTAAGAAGTTATTTGCCGTTTTATTAAAGTCATTTAGCTTCATATTCGAGAATATCAGTAGTGTGAACTATATCTGGAAGAGGGCTAATTTATTCCAAGAAGGGCAATCACCCCTCTCTACACTCCACTTATCGTTTTCTCTGTCCCTAATTTGAAGTGGTCCTTTCCCACTTTTTTGAAATTATACTCTTTTAAAAGATATTTAGAGTAGTCCCCCCTTCAAATTATTTAGAACTGTGGATGTTCCTAGAACCTATTTTGAGTAGCATCCTTCAGAAATTTTTTAAAAGTTTGGATACCTCCAGAAGCTATTTTTAATAGTCCTCAACCAGTTTACTTTTTTAAATTTAGATCTCCTGAAAGCTATTTGAAGGGGTTCTCCTTCAAAAATGTTTAAAATTTAGGTGCTTCTAGAAAATATTTAGACTGCTCCTAGCTTGAATTTTTTTCGAAAATTAGATGCCTCTAGAAACTTTGAGGTGGTCTTCTCTGGTAAACTTTTGGTAATTGAATGTCTATAGAAGTTATTTTAAGGTTAATGCAAGATCTTTCAACTTCATATTCGATAGTATCAGAGGATTTAAAATATATTTAGCGGGGTGGGATTTATTCCAGCTGAGATTATTTTCAGGAGAACGAGGCCCCTCTTGCCCCCGCCCCCCTCGGTTCTACCACCATAGATTGCAGTACTACACACATTTATTAGATGAGTCCATGCATAAAAATAAATGCTGACCAACTCCTGTTGGGAGACTTTACCACGATCCACCATAGACAGGACCTTTCTCTCTCCACTAAAAACGAGGGTACATCCATGATATTACTCTAAATTCTAAACGTATATTTTTTAAATGTCTGGATCAAAAGGCCATTATTGCACGTGTGATGTGTGCTCAACTACAAGTGGAGATTAGGCAAGATAAATAGTAGTCTGCATAGGCCTATACATTTACAAAAGGTGATTCACCCAGTGGCGGTGGAACTTTATTTGTGTAGGGGTGTACACAATTTTTTATAAAAGGAACTTTCTTCCAATTAATAGGAGATCCAGGGACTCAACACCATATATTTTGTGAAAATTGAATACCCTTAGAATCCATTTTGAAAGGTCCTTGTCCAGTAATATTTTGAAAATTAGACTCTTTCCGAGATATTTGGAGTAATCCTCCTCTAGAACTGTTTTGATATTTGGATACCCCTAAACGCTAATTATAGTTTTCCTTTCCTATAATATTTTTAATTTAATTTTTCCAAAATATATTTAAAGTGGGTTTTCCCCATGGCAAATGTTTAAATGTGTAAGCCCAAAAACTATTTATAGTGGTCCTCACCTTTAAATTCTCAAATGATTGGCAAATTTTCAATAACATTTCCCGGTATTTTTCCCAATTTTACTGGTGAGTGGCCACCCTGAAAATATTACTTGCGGTATATCCCTCACAATTAACTACAAATAACACTCATATCACCCGACAAAATATTACTTTAGCTCTATCTCTCACAATTCATTACAAGTAAAACTCTTAATTCACGTCCTAACAAAATATTACTTTGGATATATACCTCTCAATTAATTACAAGTAACATTGTTAAATCACTTATTGACAAAATATTTCTTGATATAGGCTAATATATCTGTTGCCAGCAGCAGAGTGATGTTTTAATCTCAAACAAGTTCAAGATACCTACATCAACTCTCTTTTTAAAATATTTCAAGTTTTTGAAAAATCACTCATCACACCTCAAAATTTTACTGACCAAAAACCAAATAGCCTCTACGTTATTTGTGAGATCAATTACTCCCTAGGTTTGCATTTTAATCAGAATCTTTAGATCCAGTTTTGAAAAAAATGCATTAAAAAATCTCTCATTTGTAAACTATCCTTAATTTGAAGGCTAGGGTCAAAATAAAATAAACTTGAGATATTGCCCTATAACTTAAAGATATCAAGTTTGAAGAAATCAATCAAACCGTATCCGATCCGTAGCCAGGGACAGGTTGACAGATAGACATGGGGACAAACAGAATTGTGAAAACTAGTTTTTTGAGTTCGAGTTTATAAAAAAGTAAAAATTCCATCAATATCGTGAAACATTTTTTGTTGTTTCAAGATTACAATATTTTATCTTGATATTAGTAAGGAAAAGAGTGGGTACTCTGGTATGTGGTTTGGACACTACTCAGCAACTATAAAACTGCTCACTGAGGGCTGTCTGTCAATTCATGTGTAGCTAACATTGTATCACCACTCTCTAACACCAACACTTGCTTAGTGAGGAAGTAGACTTGATACTTCCTAGTTTATAAACTTAACATTTTAATATGACAAAGTTTATACTATGCTTCGTAACCTTGAATACAAACACTCTAACTAAGACGCTTTAGCTTTTACTCTTTGAAACACATTTATTGTATGTTAGTATTTTTAAAAATATATTACTAATCTAGACGCCTACTACATCATGCCTGTTACATTTTATCTTGTTCCATCAAATTTACCCTTTCGTTAAGCCAGTGGTGTGCCTAGACATTTCCATCAGGGGGGCCACTAGGATTTTACCAAGTTCCCTCCCATATCATCGTCTGATATTTTTTTTAAATAAGATTTCTTTAAAAGCTAGTTGGAGCTTCTCACCCCCAGATAAAAAAAATAGATGCCTCTCTCATTTATTTGGAGTTATACTTATATGGATTTATTTTAATTAGATGCTTCTAGAATCTATATGTTAGCTTCATAAATAATTTCAATTGTATTTAGAGTTCAATGTGTTCTTCTCCCAACAAATAGTTAATTTTTACGAGTTGTTTTGAGGTAATGCATTGCTTGCCATCAAAATTGTCACAAAAATTAACCAGAGTAAATTCAAGCCCATTTCTTATTTCCTTTTCTAGTTTATAGTGACCTAACGTACATGATTTAGAGTGTTCATCTAATTTAATGATCTGTTTAGAAAAAGGCATTACATCAATAATTCGGTGATCCGTAGTGGAAGAATCCTGTGTTCTTTCAACCTTTCAATATTTTCTATGAAAAGTGCTGGTAAGGTATTTTCATTATTATATTCATATTTTGAAATAGTGTTTTCACTAACGAGTGAAGGATGTTCCACATTCGGTAGTCAATCCTCCAATTCGTCATCTTCATCAAAAAAGTATGTGTCTGCCTGCATATCTTTGGAATTGGAGGTTCTTGCAGTTGGTGTAAAGTCTTCACTTTCTTGGGCGTAAGTCCTAAAAACTATTAAATATATATATATATTTACATAGTTATTTATTTAATACAGAACGTCTTACCATTCATCTAAGCTATTCGCATTTAGTTATTATAATAGGGTAAGAGTGAGTAAAGTAGATTAGAGAGGAAAAGTACCGCGTTTGCGTGGAGGAAGCGTGGGAAGCTGTTACTTATAGAAGCTTTAGTAGATTACACCAAGTCGGAATTCAAACCTTGAACTCCCGCTCACTAACAAACCAGAAATACATGTAATTTACTCGGCATGCATACTGATTAGGGCTTATAATCACTAACCCATAACTTATAAATTATATTATAATACAATCATCATCTTATATTTTGTGTATATCTAAGGACTATTTTAAACTTTAGGTAGCCAACACACTCTATTACAAAAACTTGCCATCATTTTCGTTTGGAACCAATTTAACGCGGCCACATTTCATGTACAAGAGTGTAAATTTTTTTTTACAATTATTTATCAACATAATATATTTGGCACATTTTTGGCATATTCGTGGAATTTTTTTAGAAATTAAACAAATAAAATACGCCTACATATACTTTGCTTCTAGAGGAGTTTAATATTTAAAATTTGGCCTAGCCTTCATCAATTGGGGGATGCCCCCACCCCTGAAATTATTTGCTGGCTAAGGCCTTGATTAATATAATTATATTCATGCCAGTTAAATGGTAGCCTACGCTCAAACTAAAATATAAAACTAAACAATGTCAAAGAATACTGGTAACATTAGACTGTACAGCTTACACACATTAAATAGCTAACAGGCAAGAACAGTCTAAAATATCAGAATATTACTCTTCGTATGTTTTTGTACCTCAATACTTTTCTCAGCTGGTTTTGAAAAGTTTGCTAATGATCTTCATCCCCCTCATCACTCCCCGCCCGCCCACCGCTGTCAATCAAAACACAAGCGGTCTCTCCTACCTGTGTTTGGTTCTCAACGGTACGGCCCGGTTTTGCTGTATTTATTTCTGTGAAAATAACGTAATTTGTGGCTATTTCCTATCCAGTTTTTAAAATATGATAGTAACGATTGTATGGAAAATGTCAAATGAACCAGTATTTATTGCTTAATAAGCAGAGTTAAATTTAATTTCAAAATACAAAGTAGTTTTCTAATAGGAAATTTATTTGTAAACGAATGAGAAAGTCTGCCGCCGATTCAGTTTCATTATTTATTAAATACAAATTAATATCCTGGAAAATATGGTACAGACCGTGCCTAAAATATGTTTACCATTTAGTGCTATACTATCCGTACATCCACAAAAAAAATTAAGGCTTTTGCTTGTATTTCTTAATACTTGGATACGAATTAGTATTATTAAGTAAAATTAATCATTATAACTATTTAATCAAAAAATACATAACAATTTTGCTCTATTATTACTTATTTTAATATTTTTATTCTATTAAAAAGACTCGCAACAATAAAAATGAGAAAATAAAATAAAATACTATCACTCTTGCACAGCCTTAAGTAGTGTAAACTTTTTTCTTTAAACCTACGGTTAAATTTGTTTAATTCTTTGATTTTCTGATTTACTTTTACATATTTTTGCCAATTTTTAGTCTTATTTGCACCTTAAAATACCTAGTTTGAGATAGCAGAGATATTGAGTTAAGAGTTCAAGGATATTTATCATAATTTTCCTGTAAAAATTATAGAAACCACATTCAGAGGTAAACCTACTCCAGCGCATCAAGCTAGGATTCTAGCTTTTGCTTCTCTGGTAACTATTATATAAACTCTCTTAGTGATTATTTTATAGTTTTAGGGGTCACCTCCATGTGTTAATCATTGTCATGAGGTATAGTAAGTCCTGCTATAACGTTGTTTGGTTACAACGTTGTTAATAATATCTGACCATTTTTTTACATAACGTCTGCTATAGGGTACAACATTGTTTTTCAGCTGAACACGCACCAAGTGTCAACTGACTGGTTCCCGTTTGTGTAGGCCTAAAAGGCCTATGAGCCATGCATGTCACGTCAGAGATTTCTATCCCCCCTCTCCATCTTCCATACAATAAGCCGTTAGTAGTAGTAGTAATAATAATAATAATAATATAAATGGGTATTTTTACGCGAAAAAAAATATTTTGTTTGTTTACAGTATTTTAAATTTGGAATATTTTACTTGAAACTTGGTACTTTTTGCACCAGATTTAGAGACTTTCAGCATTACTGAGTTGCCAACACTTAAGATGGTGCAAGCTATGAGCAGTTTTGTTCAAGCTTACGAATTTTTGTTTAGCTTTCTTTGTAGTTTTTATATTTTCAGTTCGTGTGGGTCTTTTGTTTATCTCTCGTGTTTTTTTATATTTAATACATTTTAAGTTCGCGTGTGACTTGTGTTTACCATTCTTTGTTTTTATATCTAATTTTTTTTAGTTAGCGGGCAATGTGTGTTTACTGGTTTTGTTTTTTATTTTAGCTAAGGGAGGTTGGGGTGGGGTGTTATCTGTTTGCAATGGCGTCTAAACGTCTATGTAATTTATTTAACACTTTAATTGCAAAGAAAAACCGACGATCATTTAGTTTGGCTGTTAAAAGGGACGTAAGACAGCGACTCGAATCCGGTCAGCGCGGTGTAGACAGTGCTGTAGCTTTGGGCCTACCTGCAACTACTATTCGCCATATAGGGAAAAGTGCCATGAAAATTAAGTTCAGTGTGGAAAACTTTTCAGGGCTCAGTGTGACAAAGGTCAGCTGTACAAGAAACGAACGCATTGATAGGATGGAGAAAATGCTTTCGCTGTGGATTGAATCTCAAAACTAACGTAGTGCCCAGTTACTTTAGCCATTGTTCAAAGTAAAGCTAAATCTTTATATCATGACGCGTTAAAGCCTAAGGACGGCGAAGGCTCTAAAGAAGAATCTTTCCGTGCCAGCCAAGGGTGGTTCGATGGTTTAAGCACTGGTAAAATTTTCATAATATTAAAGTGACTAGTGAAGCTGCAAGTTCTGGCAACATTTTGGCGAAAGCCTTTGTTGTCGAACTTCAAAACATCATTGAAGACGGTGGATACTCACCAAATCAAGTTTTATATGTTGATGAGACCGAACTGTTTAGGAAACCTATGCGGAAGATCGTGTAACACTGTTGCTAGGTGGGAATGCATCTGGTAACTACAAGATTAAGCCACTCCTGATTGCCAGATCAGAGAATCCACGGGCTTTGAAAGGAAAGATGAAGGAGCACCTTCCTGTTATTTACAAAGCCAATTAAAAGGTGTGGATAACTCGTCACCCGAGAATGCAAGTGTTCTATCTCCAAAATTGTTAAATTTGAGATATTTTGTGTTTACGTTTATTTAGAATGCATATGATTCACCTGCGGTGAAATTGAGACTACTGTATAATTACTTAAGAAGATACAAGCTCGAGTTGTCATCTTGTAACATTGGTTTTATACACAAGGTCAAACTTCAATGCTCTTTTACACAAAAGTGAATAATTGGACATAGAACACTTGCATTCTTGGGTGACGAACTGTTGCCATGTTCTATGAGTGGTTGAAAGACTACGCAATACCCGCGTGGAAGAGGTACTGTGCGAAGGATAATTTAGATTTCAGAATTCTCCTCCTCATTGATAATTCTCCCTCACATCCTCATGACATTCCTGACTTGAATGAGCATGTAAAGGTTGTTTTCCTCTCTCCCAATACTACGGCTCTAATCCAACCAATGGACCAAGGTGTAATTGCCACTTTCAAGCGATACTACTTGTGACATACGTTTGAGCAACTTGTCATAGCTACAGATGGTGAAGACAAGATCAGCATCAAGGAGTACTGGCAGAGCTACAATCTCTTTAATGCCATCAACAACATATCCATGGCTTGGCAAGAGGTTTCCCATACATGCCTCAACTCGGTGTGGCGAAATCTATGGCCTGAATGCTTCACAGATTTTAAAGGATTTGAAGAGATTGTGCCAAGCGCAAACACAAACCTTATCAACATTGCTCGTGAAGCAGTCTTCCAGAATCTGGAAATGGAGGACATAGAAGAGGTGGTGGACGCTGAAATTGAGGAACTCACTAACGAGGAAATCCAAGCCCTGAATCTGACAGCGAAGAGGACAAGCCTTCATGCACATTTACTACGAAGAGCATGGCTATTGTATTTCACCGCATTCAAGAAGGACTTCAGATGTTGGCCGATGAAGACCCTAATGTAGAACGCAGCGCTAGAGTTCACAGGACGGTCATGGAGGGCCTTACATGTTACCAGGAAATTTACAAAGAAAAGAAATGTGCCGCTAAGCAACCAACTATCCGTGCATTCTTTCAACCAGTGGCCGCCATGGTGACACATAAGGGGGAAGATTATGAGTGGTGAACTAGTCCCATCCACGTCCCAAATTTAAATGTATTCCTGTCCTGAGCTGTTTCCGCGATATGATACTACATGTATTTGTAAGAATCGTGGGGGGCCTTGGAACATAACTCCTACACTTAACATTGATTCTTATGGGAAAACATAACTTTTATATAGTTGTTTTCTATAAAGTTGCATTTCTCAGGAACATAACACAACGTTATAAGAGGATTTACTGTATTTTTCTCAGACTGTGTATTGCAAATTTCTTTAGAAAATGTAGTGTAATATAAAACAATTTTCTATTTGCAAATCATCATCATCAGTTTCCAACCTGTGGCCTGGTCAGTTTAGTAAAATGCCTTTTTTTTTCCCTGTATCCTTCCACCACCATTCTTCTTCCTTGAATTTCTTCCATTCTTCTCCTCTCACTTGAACACTTTCTGTTATTTGCTCCTCCCATCTCTTTCTTGGCTTCTCTTGCAGGCCTCTCCCTAAATACTTAATTTCCAATGTTTCCTTTGGCATTCTCTCTTTTTTCATTCTCATTACATGCCCATACCATCTCAGTCTTGCTTCCTCTACTATCTCATGTACTTTCTGTATTCCTACTCTTTCCCTAATAACTTCATTTCGAATCTTGTTTCTCCTCATTACACCTATCATGCTCCTCACAAACTTCATTCCCATGTTCTCCACTTTCCTAGTCTCTCTTACATAGAATGTCCATGTTTCTTGCGCATATATTACAATGGGTACAAAGAACGCCCTGCACAATATTTCCTTACACTTCCAGGGCACATCTCTTCTCCATAGCGGGACTCTTACGCACCTATAAAACAATTCTCCCCGCTGTCTTCTTCTCATTAAATCATCTCTACTTCCACCTTTCTTCTATATCACGCTTCCAAGATATTTCACGTTCTCTACTTATCTCAGCTCTACTCTCTCCAACCTTAAAGCTTTATTAGACCTTAGCCTCTTTCTTGTCATTGCCATGCTAAATTTCACTCCACACTCTTTCAATGCCAACTTCCATTCATATGGTTGTTACTGTACTTTCGTCTACCACCATACCATAAAGTCATCAGCAAACATGGCTTTCATTTTTCCTCCCCGAGTTTTCCTTTCACTTTTTTCATGACCATTTCCGTTACCATTTAAATAAGTAATGGTGAAAGGGCATTCCCCTGTTTCACTCAATTTTTTTATTTGGAACCACTCCAGCATTCCACTCTGTCTTAACAAAACTCCTCTTTCCACTTTGACCTCCTCCATCGCTTTCTAAACTTTATTTCTATCAACACTATCATATGCCTTCTCCACATCCATAAATACCATTACCAAGTCTTAACCTTATTCATACCTTCTATCCATCAGCTGTCGTATGGCAAAGATTAACTTTATTGTAGACCTCTGTTCCCTAAATTCATGCTGTCCTTCTCTCCACCTTTAATTTTATTTCTTATTCTCTTTTCCATTATCTTCTAAAATATTTTTGTACATTGGCACATCAATGTTATCCCCCTACAATTTGTACACCTTTTTCTGTCGCCTTTCTTAAAAATAGGTATGACAACTCTCGTTTTCCCGTTTTATAGTACCTTGTTCTCATTTCAAACCACTCAGCATCCTATATAACCAATGTATACCCCTTCACCTGATGCTCTTATCATTTTCACATTTGGTTTATCCACATCTGGTGTGTTCCCTTGTTTCATCCTCTTTAATGTGTCCTCCATCTCTTTCCATGTTGGACCTCTTTCCTCCGCAGGTTGAACATTTTCTTAAAATATCCCCGCCATTATTCCTTTTCTTCCTCTTCTGTCTTGCACGTTCATTCTTCATCTATAATTCTAACCTGTCTTTTCTCTATCTTCCTGTTTCTTTATTGACTATATAACACCTTCTTACTTCCTTCCACGTCCTGTTCCAACATTTTTATCCATTTTTGTATTCAATCCTTCCTGGATTACTATACAACTCGCTTGGCTCTTTTGCCCTAAATTTTTCCTTATTCCTATTCTTAAAACTACTTCTGAATGCTTTATTCTTCTCCTCTACTGCTTCTTTCACCCTGTTGTTTGTCTCATTCCACTTCCTCTTATTACTTGTCCTCCCACATAGCTTCTTCTCTGCACCAATCAGGCTATTCCTAAACCTTTGCCATTCAACCTCTATATTTTGCATCTCATCCTTGGGTATTAGGCTTCTTGCCTTTCTTAGGTACATCTTTCTTTCCTCTTCATTTTTTAGCCTCCAGACCCTTATTGTTCTTTCTTGTCTTACTACTCTTTTCCTACAGTCCCATCCCATTATGTCTGCCACTAACCACCTCTGGTCACTATCTAAGGACACCTAGTAATTACCTTGATGTTTACAGTCTGCCCTTTCATTTCTTCATTCATGATAAAGTAGTCTTATCACTGACTTTTGCTCCCCATCCCAACTGTATCTCGTGATATTATGACTTTATCTTTCCTCTTTATGCCACTTGTTTGCCACTTTAATTTTATTTCTTGCATATAACTCTTAACCTTATTTCTACCCTCCTCATTTTCATCTCCCCATCCTTCCTTCCCCAACACCACCTCAAACCCTATTCCCTCCTTTTGCATTCAGATCACCCATTACTATTCGACACTTGGCTCCCATATGCCTTTATAGGTATTCATCAAACTTTCTTCTGCTGGGCACCCCACTCGTGGTGCATACACTTGTATTACCTCTACCTTTTTTTCCTTTGTCATTTGTCATCTTCATTATTCTATCATTCATCCCTACTACTTCTTTCTGCAGCCATTCTCTTACTACAAAGCCTACTATGTTTCTTCTCCCTTCATCATTCCCCATCAAATGTAGGAAAAGCAATTCCTTACTTCTCTCGTGCCACTCCCTATCTTATTGGTCTCACCCAGGCCCAGGAAATTCACTCTTCTCTCGTCCATCAAATCTACAATCTCCTCCACTCTTCCAGTTAGTGTACCAATGTTCACAGTCCCTATTCTTAGCCTATGGCTGTCAACAACTTATTCAATTTGACATTTTACTTTGTTTTCTCAAGTATGGGCTTGTTTCGGCCACTGGTTTACTAAGCCAGTCGTGGCCTACAGTTGAGTAGTGGGACTTGCCGCTTATAGGCTCACGCAAATGAAGATACACTTGCCAACTAAGTATCTGCAAAGTTTTTTTTAACCAAATTATTATTCAATACACATTATTTCTGGAGACAAATATCATATTGGTGTTATACAAATATTCTGTATTTACTTTTTTAAAGCATATAAATGATACTTTGTTAACTTACAAAATATTAACTTTATTTTTACAAAGACTTTAGGACACATGGTCGACTTGAAAGCAGAAACCGCAAACAACCTCTAAATAGTTGTTAGGTTTGGCAATACTTCACAATTTGTTTAAAAAAAATTGTTTTGATTTGAAAGCTACATAAACAAAAGGTAGGATTGAAGCTTGCTAGCACAAAACCATGTCCTACATTTGCACTTAGTGCATACCTTGTCACTTCCTTCCAGAGATATCAATCCCCAAACCCTAAATTCTCTTAGTTCTAATGTTTCAGTCCTGGTAATGCTTTAATGAATATGTCTGCCATCATATCTGGAATTTGCAGAGGATACAATTTAATCAAAAACTGTAATTATGTTCCTTGATGAAGTGATGACAAATTTATGTTGCAGGATTATTGTGAACTTAGCCTTTTTGTGAGAAGACTAGGCCTTTTACAAAATACCACCCTTGTGCTGATAAAAAGTTTGTCTTAAATAGACCAGATTTTTGTAAATGGCTAGTGCCCTCCAGCTTAATTGTTATGTAACAATTGACCACAAAAAGGCTTTCCAAAACTCGGCTGTTTCATAAACGGGCTAACTCATCCAGCCTTTCTGTAAAAAGGTTAAATAAAGGCTGTACACTTAAATAGTTTTATTAAAAGGCCAAATCATCGAGCTGTATTGTAAAACTTCCTCAGCCACTATGAGTGTGATCTTCCCTCTGCTACAGATGTTTATTTGGCAGTGATAAAATGATCACGTTAACAACCATGGATAAGATTTACAAGGCAATTCTTATGCTGTTTAAAACACGAGAGAATGTGTTTTTGATAATAGAGTTAGTTGGTTGACACAGTCGTTTAATTTGGCAGTGGATAAATTGTATCCAGCTTCGGTGGCCGCGGGATCTAATGCGCCACTTTTGAAATATACTAGACGGCTGATGACAGCGAGATTGAGCTTCGAATCTTGATTGGGTGTACTGAGGGTGTTTTTTCCAAAATAATTTTCCATTCTACCCCCATGAAAATGAGGGTTCAAATCTTCTAAATACAACCTTCTTAATTCCTAAAACCATTAGTGTAATTATTACTACACTAGAACGAACTGAACACTGAACGAGTAATAAGATGAGTGCTAAAAATAGTTCTATAAGGGAAGAATTCCTGGACCAAACAGCGTGTGTTTGAGATTACACAGATGGTTACAGATGCAACAGCAATTTTGCCGTTAGGTGGGCGACAAAAGCCTTCACTATATCATTTTACCACTAAGTATGATGTTATGGATGCTGGAGGAGAAGAACATTTGATTATGAGATGTAAAGATTGGAGTAAACCAACCACCAAGATTATTTTACCTCTCAATGAGTACATGAAAAGTTGTTAGAGGTCCATAAGGCTTGTGGCCATGGAGGCCATGCTAAAATGATCTCTGTTTTAAAATATAAATTTTTAATTCCAAAGCCCATGCTTAAAATATTTGTTGCCATGTGCCATGTTTGCTTAAAGAACAGATTTCAGCCTCGTAGAAGTCTTGTTACTTGATTGATTGTGTCAAAGGATTTTAATATAAGAGGTCAGGTAAATTTAATTACCTGCAGTCTACCTACAGACAATTCAAATGTCCTATGAATTACCAAGATAATGCCAGTAAATTTCTGCACTTAAGGCCATTACGCTCTAATAGAGCAGTAGAAGTGACTATAGAACTCCTCATAATAATTCTGGAATGTGGAGCTCCACACATTCTCAAAAATAATTGTCGCGAAATTGTGGTGGTCATCCAAGATTTGGTGGTACTCTGGCCAAAAAGTAAAATTGTACATGGACGTTCACATCATCCTAAGCTTATCAGAAAATGTGTTTTTACATTACATAAGTGGACCCTTAGATAATATAGTAGATTTGCCTTCGAAATGTTTTACTTGCAACTAACAAATGATGGAAATAGAAGTGCAATGTTCAGGTTGTAAAATTCAACTTCACATTTCCTCCAAAAAGGGATATAGCATACGAAAACACCAAACGGGCAATAGAAAAAACAAACTCCCTTCTTTTAATGTTTACAGCTCTGAGACAGCTGTTCCAAAAATTGATTGGGAGTTTTAACAAGGCTGAAGGGAACATAAGTATACTTAAGAAATGGAGTGTACTCCATTGCAACTAAAGCAGGGATGGTTAAAGACTAGTTCCTCATGCTAAGATTCAGCCTCAAATTGAGATTCAACCGTCAATTTCTCTATTTGAAAGAACAGTATAAGACAAAACCATTACACTCTGAGAAGCATTAGCTTCTCAATCACCATTCGGAGAGCAGGGTTTCTAAAAGTGTATTTGCAATTCATAAAAAGCAGTACTTCAGAGAGATTTGCTTGTCACAGAAGTGAACTCAAGTGCAATTCAGATTGTCATTCAAGTTTGATGTATGTCAATAACCATTTTTAAACTCTAATTTTATGTTTTTTTTAAATGGGTCATTTGATTGCTTGAGTTGATAATTTAACAAACTGATGTGTTGGTTGTTTTAATTTTATTTTACAATAGGATACTTAAATTTGTAATGGGCCATTCTATTGGTGAACAAACTCAATTTTTACTATCTTATTTTACCCTGAGATAATTTTGAATTTTGAATTTAAATATTAAGTTTTCTATGCAAAAAAGGACTCACAAATTTATACTTAGTTAAAGTATTTAGACCTGTATAGATGTTTTGTAAAATTACAATTTGTATTACTAGTTTTACAATTTATGTAACTTGTTTTTTTTTTCTGACTTGATGAAACATTTTTTTTACTTTAAAAAAATGTTTGCCTTATTGGCTGATGAATCTATAGTAGGCTAATTGTATTGTGAAAAGTGTGAACGAGTTAGCCTTTTTAATATATGGGCGAAGTTTGGACAACCTTTTTGTGGTCAAATGTTTCCATTACAATAAAGTGTGTGGGTGAAGGGGCATACTAACTTACACCTAGTCATATATGGACTTCCTCTATAAGAGACTATAAAAGGATAAATGTCTTTCATCTTTCCAGCATTAAATCAAATCCTAAGCGGATTACTACAATTACTAACTACTCCCAGGTCAATACACAACAATAGCTAGTTATTACACAATGAAAACAACTTATATACCATATTACAAACTCGATATAATATATCAATGTCAAAATCAGGGGCGAGTTCCTACAGGAAAGCTCAACATGTCAAGTCCAAGAAATTGTTATAGGTTCAAACCTAATGAGTGTTAAAAGTCACCATCCGGTTTATTCTTTCTATGTCAACAATTACCTAAAATTGATCATGAACATAACTCACAACATAATTAATAAACATTTATAACTATAAGTAAAGCACATACATAATTACCTAATCCTCGTATTGGAGAGAGGAATTTTTACTTCAACATCTTAATATGACTTACTTGGGCTCTTCTTGAAACAGAGGGGTCTGCAATCCTGAAGGATCACAGTAACAAGTGTGAGGAAATGGTCTGTTTCATTTCCAGGACAACTTTGCTGAGATCTTGTGGCCTCAGAGTTTTGGGGAAATTCTTTACAAAATATCCTATCCCTTACCACAAATAGGACAGGAATCTTACCTTTATTCTAAATAAACACTACCTTCCTCTGAGCCCTTCTCAAGCTACAAAACATTTCCTTGCACCTATCTGCATGTAACAAAACGGCAGAATCTGCTAACAATGGGTGATTAAGCGCTTTGCTTAGTAGAACAGAGATTGGATAGACACTAATTGATTCATGTAAGGAATAATTAAATGCGACATTCAAAAACTGTGTCGTGGTCTCACTTGACCTGCTCCTTGCCATGATAAATGGTGAGGGCCACCTTCAGGTTCCTGTTGAATTGCTCAACATGATTAGGGAAGGGATAATAAGGGAGTGTGGTGACATGCTTAGTGCCTCACCTGAAACACATCTATCTAAATATAGATGACTTAAAACAGGGCCCATTCTTGCTAACAATCATTTGAGGGGCTCCAAACACAGCCCACACGTGCCGAGTAGGTGCACTTGCAGTCATAGTGGCCTTCAAGTGGAATAATCATAGCAAACTTAGAAAAAGCATTCAAAATAACCATTACACCAGTGTTTCCCAAAGAAGAATGAGGAAGAAGCCCCACATAGACGCAAAAAAAAAAAACCTTCCCAGAGAATGTTCTGAATCTAATTATTAAATGGTTACAATTTAATAATTTATACATATCATTACCGGATAACATAGGGGAGAACATCTCAAACCCCACTTTAGATTTAAGAGACCTGATGATGGCTGAATAGCCTAAACATGTCGTCAATAAACTTCAATCCAACGAAGAAATATTAAGGAGAGGAATTAACGAACATAGCTAAGGAACGGTTTATGATGAGCACTTATTAACCTAATTTCATTTAAAAAAATATCTATCTATCTTATATATAATACATTCTGATGTTTAATTGTATTTTAGGACTACTGTTTTTTGATTACAAACTGAATGATCCTAAATAGGCTTAAATTTAATGTATTAATTTACTTTCTTATTTTTACTCAGAACTGTAATTTCACATAGCTTATGTGCATTAATTTTAACATATTACATATTAACTAAATGTTCATCTAATCATTATATTACAAATTCTAATCTAATATTTAATAAGGCCTATTTTGTTTTTAATAGGATTACTGTAATTATCTCTTTCTCAATTATTATATGTAGTGATCTAATATTCTCACAAGCTCGTTCCTTACATAATATTCTTCCCAAGGGTGTCAGCCAAATGAAGCCCAACTATGAAATCCTGAGTAGGTTTTGTTATGTGACAGTCTTCACATTGACTCACTTGTCTCTTAACATCCCGGTACATGCCGGGCCATAAAAACTCTTTAGCCACCTTGAGATAAGTTTTAAGAATAGACTACTCAATTGTCCACCTATAACTGAATCATCCAAATATATAAGTAATATGGGTCTAATAATCACAAGAACAACCTTCCTAGATTTCCCTTTAGCAATGCTCACGACTAACAAACAGCCCTTTGAACAAAGATTGACCCCAGCTAACCTGCCCTCTTGGTAGAGACAACACTCTTGCACTCGCCCTAAAATAATTTTTATATATCTTGTCTTGTTTTCGTATTGGATGTAATAATCTTGTGCATAAAAGTGAAGCAGCATCGGGCAAGGTCAAATCCAGGGGAGGTAACATCTTCTTTCAATTCACAAAAATGTTGGCCATAAAAAGGGCCGATTTCATAAAAACTTTGGACTGAACCAAGGAACATCTTTATTTCTTTTCACTATCTGTTTGTTGTATCACATAAAATAAGCCTCACCCTTCTTGTTGCGGCTGCCTTTCTGCCCTCCTTCAACATACTTAGCCAACTACGCCACCGAGGCGGGTTATATAACGCGCTAGTTGTGTTGAGCCCAACTGCTGAGGACGGGGAGATTGGGGTTCGAATCTTGATCGGGTGAACTGAGGGGGGTTTTCCCTGAATGGTTTTCCACTCTCCTTCCACGCAAGTGCGGGTTCACTTCCTTTAATTCAACCTTCCCAATTCCTAAGCCATTAGCATAATTAGTACTTAAGCGTATAACCCGAACAGGTAGTAAGACGCGGTGCTAAATAATAAAAATCATACTTATATCTGTGAAGATTTGTCCGCTTCGCCAATGGTAAAGCAATCACCACCAAATGGATAGTGGGATGGACAAGACTGCTCCCATTGGTCGCCAGACTCACACCAATCGGAACACAGGGTTATTCACATGTAAAGAGTATATAAGCCACAGAAATTGTCAGTATTTAATGGCCACCGCCCCCGAGTAGAGGGTGAACCTGGCTCTGCTCTCGTATTTAGTAAATGTTACTACCACGTGTCAGTCTACTCTAAATCATCCCAACCTTCCACAGCGGTCACCACTGCTGGAAGGACCTTTGTCTCGTTTTCTCCCTACCTTGATGTGCCTCACTGTTCAGTCGGCCCTAGTATCTTTCCTCCGCACTTGCACTGGCCGCGCCACCCTCCCTTTCTACTGCCTGGACCCCCCACCCCCTCTTCACACCATGTTTTCTGAGCCGTCCGTGACGACTCCACCTTAGCACACTGCGCCAGCGCTCGCGTGATGGACACTGTCTCTAGCGTTTTCTCGCGCCAATAGGAAGCCCCTGTTTTCCCCATTGGTCAAGGCCAGGCAGCAGTAGAGGGTATATAACACAGTGATCTCTGGAGCTGGTTTTAGTGGTGACCCAACCCTGGCGAACCACCGTTATGAAAGAGCTATATTAAATCATCATTATTTGTTTGAAAGAGCATTTCATCATCACTCCCTACTCTTCCACAACTATCCCCGACCTCCCACCGCGACTCCGTGTAGCCGGGACAGTCCTTTAACTCCCACCGCAACTCCGTGTTGCCGGGACAGTTCCTGTACCTCCCACCACGACTCCGTGTTGCCGGGACTGTTCCCTCACCTCCCACCGCGACTTCGTGTTGCCGGGACTCTGCCCTATCACCCTCCAACCTTGATCGACCCTTCCGACGGTGAACTCACGGGATGGGATACACCCGCCGCGCTGGCAAGGCCCACCGACAGAAGACCCTAAAGAAGACGGCGACAACAAAACAATACTCCACCCGTGGACCCATCTTCTACGATCCCGACCGCAACCACCAGACCACCGAACGCCAACACTCCGCTACAGCTCCTGCAAGAGTTCCTGCACCTGAATTAACCAACTCCTCCCCTCGCCTTCCCCTCTCACCAACCATCCGATCCCCCACCTACTCCGATTTCCCCCTTCAGCCCTGAGGGTTACCATCTACACGACCTGACCACCCCAGAACCCGCCTATGTTTTCTCCCACATCTCCCTTCCCTACCCCCATCCACTGGACCCGTGAGATCGACGCATGGAAATCAAGGTCGCCCGAAAACTGGACTTCGACTAGGCCAAACCAGTTACCCCGAAGTACTAGTAAGAGGGATAACAACCTTTCCCCCCCCTCCTCTCACCTTCCACAGTGGTCGCCACTGCCTGAATGATCCTCCCGTATCTTTCTTCTGACCTGGACCCTCACAGTGACATCCCTAGTCGCTGAGTAACCGCCAAACCCTACCAGCCTTCCACAGCGACACCCGAAGTTGCCGGAGTGCACCTGATCCATCCTTCCTGCCCCCATTCTCCCTAAATTTCACCGCGGTCACCACTGCCGAAAGGGACACTCCTATCATAACCTTATCTCCCAGCATCACCCGACTAGTTTCATCCCAACATGGGATTCAGCCATTGAAACGGACGACAGAAAGAGAAACTAACTCGCAGATATCAACAAGAAGACGAGGCCACCAGACCAGCTCCCTCCAGAGGCTACTCAACCCAGTGGCCTTCTCACTGATGGCACAGCAGCCCATGAGACTCCCGCCTGCTCAACAATAATTGCAAAGACAAGCCTGAGGGCTCCAACCACGAGAACCTCCCTGTCTCCCCTGTTAAGCCATTTACAAGATTCCCCCACCACTTGGGGCCCCTCCTAATCCCATCTCACCTCTCAGCCCAGATCAAAAGTACCTCCTGCACCTGCTAAACACTCCTCCCACCACATACACCTTTTCCCCGGCTTCCCTCCCATAAACCCCGTGGGGAGACCCACAGGACAAACGACTAGTCTTCAAGGCATTCCGACGCCTAGACCCACTCTTGGATGAGCTCATGGCTATCGGTGAAAGGAACTCCACTGCATAGACAAACAGGACAACTAACTTCAAGACAGCACCACCTTCAAGGTCTCCACTATCCTGACGCCAACCCCAAACCCTAAAAACCAAACAACCAACCCTGAGTCCCTCTTCTCATCGTACTCAGCGCTACGCAAAAGGGGGAGTGTAGCAGAATATGAATCAAAAAATTCCCCTTTCTCAAGTTTACCAATTACCAAGGCTTATCAAGGGTTAGTTTTCAGATGATAATGAATAGAAATTAACGACTCTGGGATGGATTTCAAAACATACAGAAAGAATATCTTCTTTCGACTCAATAGGATCAAGTTCCTCGGCCATTGGGTCGTCCCGGGATATGGTAAGTAGAAAATTAAAATCTAGAAAGACACCAAAAACAAATTTTCCATAATAGCTTAGAGTGGCGCCCCATCCATGCCAACACCATATTAGCATTTTAATGTTAAACTCATGTTGCTCAAGGAAATCACAAAACCTTTCTACGCCTAACACATACGCGAGACATTCCTCTTTATACGTGTTCTACCTCCTCTCAGCCTCGGTGAGCTTTCTATGGGCAAATGCCACAGGTTGAACGCCATCCAAGAACTAGTGATACATTATAGCGTCCAGAGCAATAGATGATTCATCTACCTGCAGAAGGAAGGGAAGAGAGGAATAAGGCGTGTACAACACCACAGGCGAGATAAGTTTGCTTTTTAAACAATCAAGGGCACTGGCCTGGTCAGCACCCAACACAAAGGGAACAGTTTTCCTTTTTAACCCATTTAGTGGAGCTGCTAACTCAGAGAACTTGGGAATAAATCTTGTTTAGTAGGGACATGTGCGTATAAAGCACATGAAACCTTTTAGATTCTTGGGAGGAGGAAAAATCAATGATGTTTTTCACCCTCTCAGCGTCAATAAACATTTTCCCAACAGAGATAACATATCCTAAATACTTAATAGAATATTTAGTCCAAGAAATCTTTTCAGGATTAATTGTCAATCCTACACTGCGAAAGTGACAAAACACAGTCTTTAAATCCTTTTCCAAAGAGTTACTGTAGACACAACTTCAGATTGGAAATCATGTGAAGCATATGTCTTAGAGCTTGACTCCATATGGATGCTCTCATTGGAACACGGTCTAACTCGACTTGCCAAGGTGTAATAAATGTATTGTATTTCTTAGACTTCTCAGTGAGCACACATTGCATAAAACTAGTATTCAGGTCATTCAGACTCTAGATCTTAGTACTTCCTGGATGTTGAAAGGCTAATTCTAAACTTGGCATGGGTTACAGGTCAAATTGAATCTTGTTGATTTTCCTTTAATCCATAATAAGTTTTATGTCCCTGCCCATTACAATAAATGTGGGACTAGCGTAGGTTAACATAGAGGATCAAACTACCTCTCTCTTCTCCAAATATGAAATTAATTCTTTAAATATCTTCATTTTAAGAGAGAGACAGGTGCAGTCTCCTTACCTAATGGAAACATCGTCATTAACCACTATATCATACAGGAGGACATCGCACTTTCCCTGCCTCGAAGTGATCACATCCAGGAATTTCTTTATTAAATTATCAATACGTTAATCAGTAGATTCAGAGACAAAAGATGAAACAGGACTAGATTGGCTGCAAAAGGCCACAGTAATCTCAGGCGCAAACTTAAAGTGAACCTAACTTACAGTCAGGTCTAAAATAACATCAGTTCTCCACAAAAATCATTTCCTAGAATTGCGTCTAAAGGAAGCCACGGAACAACAAACATATTTTTTTCAAGTTATCCCTTCCATCTTCATGAACAGAATAGCTTGCTCGCACACAGTCATAACACTACCATCACCGATTACAAACTTCTTTCTAGGTACCAGAGTTTAAAATTTAATCTTATTCGTACACTCCTTACAAATTCCAGTGAAAAAAAAATGTATAATCAAACGCAGGAACCAGAGTCCAGCAGAGCACATGGAGGACTTGAACCACTAGACAATAAAATACAGAGAAACGGGAGAAGAGGTGGCTTTTGTGAACAACCAGAACCAGGACCACAGCCCTAATTGCATGTTTCTGGAAGGGCAGTGATTTTTAAAATGTCCCTTTTGACAACACCTAAAACATCTTAGTCATAATATCCCTAAGGGTACAAACTCTCGACTTCGGCTTATTCCTTACAGGAGGCACAAACAAACACCTATTATTCCCACTTCTCGCTACAGACACACTTAGTGGCAACAAAAGGGGATTTTACACTTGGCCTACTAACAGGATAAGTTTCTAAACACTCTTTGTTAGCTGACACTGATCTTTAAATTTTGGAAGCCAGAGAATAATTCATTAAACACAGAGGGTACATTGGAAAATACAAAATGCCTACAAATAAGTGGTGAAATATTTTTCAAGAGTATTTCCACTACATCCTGCTCTGCAAGGTGCAGGCTATAAATAAAAGCTGCTTTAAAGACACAGGGTGAATATTTTAAACAATTATTGGAGATGCTGAAAATTCCGGCGAACTCAGATTGCCCATTCACTGCTTGAGAAAGATTTGTCTTTGACCAGCCACACTCGGAGAGCAAGCCATGGTTGACGTTATCCAGCTCGGCCAGTGAAGTGAGTCAGCTTGTATTATAGACCTGCTGGACTCAGGGCTGTGTATTCAAGTTCCCAACAAAGATGGTAAAAAACAATTTTACAAAAATTACTAAATAGATGGAACATTTTTTGCAGCATACAAATTCATTCTGGCTGTGGCACTAAAAATGTTAAAACGATTATGGATGGGACCCTCAAATCCTTGAGGATCTGAGAAAATATCGGATTTGAGACTCACATAAAAAAAAAATGTTCTGTCCATTTTTAATTTGCAACTTGTTTAAATCTCTGACGCTGCCTGGTGGCTCAGAAGCATCCATATCATAGGACAAATTCGGAAACAACCAGGCCCCATACCATTAATTTAACTACTGATTGAAAGAATATTATAATGAATGTATTATAAGAAAATGTTTTAACATTTATTTACATCTTCTCTTATTCTATTTTATTTCTAATTACAGTACTAATCCCCCCCCCCCTGCCAAGATTTGGATTCACATTTTCACATTTGGGATTTGAAAGTTAAATGAAGATTTGGATTTGTAAAACGGGATCGACCCAACTCTAAAATGATAATCTGTTGTTTTTTTTAAGCTCACTAACAACAGTTAGGGCTGCAGCCTGCTAGCACAAAATCCATATCTTACACACAGTTAAACTAGTTTTTTTGTTGTTTAAAAATATATAAAATAGCCTATTTATCACTAAGTAAATAGAATTTTTAACAATTTTGTCATTACAAAAATTTTAAAACCATAATAGTTGAAAGTTTGAAAGTTATCAAAATTAATCAATTTTTTTTTTGTGCCTAAGATTTTTTTGGTCCTGTAGAAAGAGGGAAGGAGTGCATAGGAAGCAGATAAGTTCACACATTTAGCACTTTAGTACAACATAGACCTGTTTAAAATTGTCACTCTTCTACTAGATAAGTTTGTGTTAAATATAAAACCCCAAATTGTTTAGATGAAATAAAATTTACTAAAATCCATGACAGTTGCTCATGCAATATAACTTAGTCACCCAATACTATTTCATATTTGTTTTGAAATCTAAATTATTAAAAATTATTGGATTCTTGTTTGGAGTATACACTCATCTCTTATGCATACTAACTGGGTTCAAGCACATACTATATATAAGTGAATAAATATATTTTCTAACTTTTAGTTGTGAATAGTCCTTCAAACAAAGGATGTTACATATTGAATGAAGCCACCAAGATATCAGATTCGAGATTTGAAAATACAGAATGTAATTTTTAACTTTTTAAAAAAAAATTGTTTTAGAACTCATATTGCTCATTGATGGTTTAGGACATGATTATAGAACAAACTTAAGGCCGCAGAACATTAATGTACCACTTGAATTGATATAAGAAAAAATGTTTACATTTAGCTACCATTTCTTTTTTCTATAGTAATTCAAGAATTAATGTAATGTCTTATGTTCAGAACTTTAATTTTTTTAAACATGGTAGGGTTTGGTTTTTAGGTTAAATGAAGATTCGGATTCTTAAAATAGTGTATTTGACCAATCTATAGAGTTAATTTATGTATACAAATCAGAAACAAACATTTATTTATTTAAACTCATTATTTTATTATTTAAATAATGATTGAATTTCTCAATATTAGTTAGTAAAATGTATTTATCAAATCAAATGCGGTCTTTTCAGCTTATAGAAACTGGATGAATTCAATGGGTGTTGCTCCTTATGTAAATTGGCTATATTCAGACCTTGCTGATGGACTTGTGATCTTCCAACTATATGACATAATTAAACCAGGGATAGTCAATTGGAATAAAGTGCACCGGTAAGTTATTATATTTCCTACAAATAGAATCTCATCTTTTTTTAAAAAAAAACTACATGGGTCTATTGTGCGTTTATATATTTTTTATTCATATCTTACATCTGTAGATTCATTTAACAGAATGAGATATCCCACATAGTTAATATCCCTGCTTATTAGAGTTAGTGCTTAGTTGTGATTTAAGCATAAATGCGTCATGTAAGAATTTGACCCTCGAATATAAAATGACATCATTCAACTAATTATTTGCTCACAATTTTTTTATATGGATTAATATTGTAATTTTGAAAGATTTGGTAATGTAAATTTTTTTACACCCCTTAAAATGCAGTTAACTAAATATTACAATACTTATTGTTATTAAAAGCATGTTTTCACTATATAAAAATGAAAATTCTGTAAGGGGATGTACAGTAGGGTGGGCTGATAAAGATAAAGTTACAATTTCCAAATTCTAATAACAAGAAAAAGTTGTGCTTTTGTATCCTAAATCTGGAATAAATAATAAAAAATTATTGGTGTTTTAAGATCGCACGTAGGACCTTAAGTTTATAAAACAATTGAGAAATAAATTTTCCATTATTTTTTATTTTCTTAATATTAATTTTATAAATTTCTAATAGTGTGAAATTGCTTATTTTTAGCTGCATAATAATTGGAAATATTATTAGAAAAGATTATAGATTTTTTTTTTCTGATAGCACATAGGGCCTAAAAGTTTGTGAAATTTAATGAAAAACAACACATTTTCCATTTTTTTAATACAATGTTTATGAACATCTATTAGGGCAGAATATTTATTTTTAGCAACATAATAATGACACATACAAAAAAATAATATACTTTACATGGTTGGCTTGCACGTGCAGCTCTTTGCTTGTTTTGTAAATAAATTACGGAAACAACCCAGAACTCACCACGTGGAGATGGCTTCACTTCAAATTCCACCCACGCCCGCCCCAACCATCCAACCATTCAGAATGTGCTTATTTAAAATTTACGGTACATTACCTCATTGATCACTCTTAGGCATGGCCTTGAAATCTGATTATTGGCCGAATTTTGGCATTTTAGATCTTAAGAGCAAAGTTGTTCTTATATACCCATCTCTGCTGTCTTGTCCACATACTTTCCATCATTGGTGGAGAGGACAGTTTACATTTTGTCCTCTCAATTAAATCTGTATAGTCTGAAGCTTCAAAATCTATCATGGGTGGAAGAAAAGTTCTCACAGATTTCCCTTTTGATAGTTGATTTCTAGCTTTCAATATTTTCCTATATGCTAATTCCCTTATGTGTAGCCTTTTATCCAGTGCCATAGCCAATAACATATTTTCAGGATGAACGAAGAAAGCGTTTCTTTGAATCACTGGATCTCTGATTTTAAATAGATCTTTGAGCAAATCTCTTGTTTGCACAACCTTAAATATATGCTTAGGTCCATATTTCACCTATTAATGTCGAACCACGTTGGATCATACTTTTTACAACTTAACTGGCAAGAATCTTAAGTTCATTAGAAGGATTAGTTTGGGAAATAAACCATTTTAAGACTCGGTTTGTACATGTCAATCATCGGGAATGACTGAGAGGTTCTGGATCTTTTACAGCAAGATATGGTGCACACTATCCTGTCTGGACTACCTGGTCTTGAACAATAGTATTATCTTTTCTATCATCAAAGTATATTCCTTTTGCACTTTTGTAACTGTAAGCTTATGATTACAAATATTACAAAATATTATATGTTCTTTTTAGCATAATGGTAAAAATATTTGTTAAATTTTAAGAAAAAAAAACTATGAGCAATTTTCACAAACTCTAAGACCTATGCGCGATCTGAAAACAACGTTGTTATTTTTTCTCTTATTTTTCTCAGATTTAGGAAATAGAAGTGCAACTTTTCTGTGCTATTAGAATTTGAGTAATAACTTGATTTTTTTTTTCAGCCCACCCTAATAAGCAGGCAGGTTACTGAGTGGGACAAAAAAAGTGCAAATATGGTGCTGGTGGGAAAGTGGGTATGGGGATTTAGAAAAAAAACTGTAGGGTTGCAGAGGACTGGCGACTTTCTGTGTGCTGCATATTAAGAATATGTGAGCACAGTGATAGAGAAATGAACAAACCCCACAAGTGACCTCATTGTAAATAATATCTCACATCAATATCCAGGGTTTCATTAAAATATACATGTTTAAATTTATTTAATGCATTACACAAGTTTTTTATAGTTATGTAATTATGCATTATTATACAGTGTTTTGAGTTTTTGGAAATTGTTTTGTATTGAACATGTGTAAATGTTCATAAAATGAAGGATTTAAAAAATCAGCTCAAACATTATTTAAACACTTAATGTTATTTAATAACTAAAATAAACAATATTAAGTATATTTTATCGGTTACATGAACCTAGTTATGTATTTAAAAATATAGTTTATAAAAAATGTTTATCATTAATCCATTATAGCTGTCTCATCAATATGAAAGTTTTGAGGGTATAATGTTTCTAGTGACTTTAAAATATTCATTAGATTGACTGCCCCCCTCCCCTACGCCCTTCTGTTGAAATTAAGAGGCAAACTACATAAAATTAGGACATTTCTATAGAAATAAATTAGGAGTGATTGTCCGAAATTATTAGGAATATTGAAGGATATATGTGTGCTACAACCATGATTATTAATAGCCAGCTACTTAAATAACGATACTATTGATTAATACTTGATATTTTTATCAAGCTTTTTTTGGTTACTCTTTTACGCTTGATAAGGATTTTTAACATGTTAATATCAAGAGAGAAGTAACACTTCTCACATATTGTTCATAAAATAGTTATTTTTTCAACTGCTATTATTATTTTTTATCACTCATCATTTTCATAAGGGCACCAGTTCAAATGTTCATTTTTGAAATGTATCATCACACCTGTAGGCCTAACAGGTAGCAAGATGTGGTGATAAAACAAACTGTTATATAACAATATCGGGGTGTTTTGTGCCTTGTAATCAACAATGATAGTCTGTTTGAAGTGCTCATATTTAATTTAAATCCTGGTAAGTTTTTTGGTCTAGGAGTGCATGCCTCTGTACATATTTGTACAGTTTACTAAAGAATAAGATAACATGATAACAAAATGAATTTTAAAATTAAAACAGATATTACACTTGACTAAGCCATGCCAACACTCATTTAATGGCAGCACATTGAATGTACCCGTTTTATTAATATTTAAAAAATCTGTTGAGTTAATTTTTTAATTTCTTAAACAGAAAGTTTTCAAAACTTCGAAAATTTATGGAGAAATTGGAGAACTGTAACTATGCTGTGGAATTGGGAAAACAACTGAAGTTCTCCCTTGTGGGAATAGCTGGTCAGGATCTCAATGATGGAAATGCAACTTTAACACTAGGTTTGTCTTTTTCACTTTGTTTTATTTCTATACCTATACTGAATAAAATGAAATTGTCTTATTTTTGGATAGTTTTGGTAAAATAAACTATGAAGAACTTTTATACATAAATAGATTGATGGAAATATACTTTAAAGTAACCAATTCATCTCATCCTTCTTGTCATATCACTTCCTTTTATTGTACCTTAACAAGTTCATATTTTGAAGATAGAACTTGCTTAATCATCATTTAGGAACTCAATATAGTCATAGCTATTAATTTGATTAGTTCATAAAAAAAAATCAGCACTGGCTCACCATTTATTAAATGTAATTTTATTCAAAATTAAGTTATCAAATATGAATGGAAGTTAATTAAAACTAAATCAATTTATCTAAATTTTTATATCTAGACTAGCATTTAATACAGATTTTAGATTTGAACTATGCATAAGCTTTTAAAATATATAATTAATTGTTATAGTTTGAACTTGAGATTCTTGATTTTGTTGAAATTTTCAGCGCTTATTTGGCAGTTGATGCGTGCATACACATTATCAGTTCTCACACAGTTGGCTAATACAGGAAGTCCTATCGTAGAAAAGGAAATTGTAACATGGGTGAATAGTAAATTGTCAGCAGCAAATAAAAAGAGTTTTTTGAAAAGTTTTCAGGTAAGAACTATTTTTGTTATCTGATTTTACAATACATTGATCATAATTTATTAACTTATCATTATTGATAATATATTTTATATTGTTACTTTTAAATTGACTGTGTTTAACAATTTTCTTACTTTAATTTCCTACCAGTCCTAGTTTTTGTGTGCAGTTTAAACACTTTTAATATGAATACTTTCTATCTCGTTTAGCAACATTTTCAATGTTACCAATGTTCTCGGCGAATCATAATTTTTTTTAAGTGTTATTAATTTTGTATAAATAATTCAAAAAAGGAATGCCAAAAACAAAAAAAAAGAGTATTTAAAGGACAACATTAGCGAGATAGAACAAAATATCAAAAATAAGAATATCGGGGAACTTTATTTAATTATTAATGGATCTAGGAAAAGTTATCAACTAGGTCCATTTAAGTAAGAGTTGAGAATGGTAACTTGACTGCAGATACAAGCGAGGGTTTGGGTAGTTGGAACGGCCACTTCAGGCATATTTTGAATTTTCATTAAGAATACGAATTGGGTGAGGGTGTCAAAATCCATCTTTTTTAATCACTAGTCCCAGATTCAAGTTTTAGTGAAGTTAAAGAGGCTTTAGGAAGTTAAACAAACTATAACTCTCTAAGTATAGATTCAATTCCAGCAGGGTCATTCCTTATTATCTCTTTGAGGGCCAACGTTGCTCAGAGCGATACAAGAAATATCTGCTAAAATTGCCAGCGTCGTTTACAGCAATCCCATGTTTTCAAGCTCCTAGTTCAGTATCAAGTCAACAGATAGGGTAGATTTTATTAAATTGCATTTTCCAATGTTCAAGCTACTTTTATTTGTCTTTGCACTTAGAGTTTCGATATATATCGAACATGAAAATTATTTTCTAACTGTATGACCCACCTCGGCGTAGTTGGCTAACGCGCTAAATAATAATAATAATAATAATAATAATAATAATAATAATCTAACTTTATGAGTTTTATCTTTGGCCTTGTTTGTAAACATGACTACTAAGAGGAAAGCTGTGGTTCAATACACAGAAATACTTGCAATATTTATTGATAGCTCAAACGAGAGTGATCATTTTGTTAGTGATTCTGAATTTGTGAATGATGAAACTGAACAGGAATTATATTCTAGTTAAAGTGAAAGATCGGAACAAGTAGAAGTGGCAGCTGACATTGAGAACACAAGTGTGAATACTAGTGATTCACAAAGGGATAAAATAAATCTTGAAGATAGGGATAATCCATCCCAAATTCTTCATATTTATGCAAAAGTACCAGGTTTAAAGTTCCCAATTATTTATTTTATACTTTATTTTACTATAACCATGCTAAAGGTGATGGTCACCGAAACAGCTGCTATGCATAGCCCAATTTCAGTTTAAAATCTAAAGTTAAGTTTTTTTGTAAATTTAATTTTTTACTCAGTTTTTTTGTGTTCTTTTCAGTGATTTATTTTACTTCAAGTTATTTAAAATTTCAATTCTTAAAAATTAATAACAATAAAACAGTAAAAAAAGTTTTTCTATATATCTTGGCTAGTGATTTATTTATTATATTCAAAAATTTAAAAAATTATTTTATAATTATATCATCGGATTGGCAAGCATGTTAGCTAGTTTATGTAAAAATTTAAGCGCAAGAAGCTCAAAGACTAATAAGTTATTAAAATATAAACAAAATCCTGTATTTTTAGATAAATAGTTTGGCACTTTTGGCACATTTTTTGGTCATTTCTCTTGGCACTCAAAGGGTTAAACCAACAAATTTTTATAAAATGTGCCCCACCATTTTTAATATCGATGAAATTGGTTAGGGGAGGTGCACCAATCTTCTAGACTACAAACCAATTTTTTTTATATAAAAAAAATATATTCCCTTAGATATAAGCTATTGTTTACAGAACAGAAGAGCAAAAAGTGCAATTTCATTGTTATTTTCTAAAATTTGTAGAAAGTTTATTTGAATTAGCAGGGATGTCAGTTTGGGCTCATTTAAAAGCTTAAAGTATTAAATCTATTTTTGTTTAGCTGAAATTAGATTAAAGTACTTCAACTTAAAAAAAAAATTACTTGAATTTCGAACATTTCAAAATTTTGGTTTTTAGAGCCAAAAAAGGGCATGCAGGATAGGTGACACAAATTTGAAAATCCTAGGATATAAAGGCCTTAGCTTACAGTGTACTTTAAAACAAAAAGTAATCTTTTTACTTCAAAGGGTTGAGGTATCACAAGCCTTTGAAATAACAATAAAACAACACTCAATCACCCTAGAAAATTATGCTATAAAAAAAGCTTTAATGTTAAGTGATCTAATAACAAATTGTTTGTTCAATTTTTTTTAGCTTGATAGTGGTGGTACAAAACATGAAACAAAGGAAATTATAAAGTATTAAGATTAAACTGTAGGATAACATCTAAGCTACAAACTTTTCTAGACAAGCAGTTTTTACAGACTGTGGCTGTTCAAAACATGTTTCAATGTGCATGGCTTTACTGCCTTAGTACCTCTGTTCAACTACAGAGTTTACTTAGACCAAATAGGTTGTATGTTGTGCTGCAGTCACTGTTTTTTCAGCAGTGTGATTTTGATTTCCTTTTAGTTTTGTATCCAAGAAAAAGTTCTGAAAGCCCATTTAAGGGTCAAATTTTGAATTCTATGCTAGTGAAATTATATTAAAATTGAGTGTTCTTGTTCTTTTAGCATCTTAACAGGAGGGGTATGTAATAAATTATCCTACTCTAGGTCTTTCAGTACTACCTAAATAATATTTCTTAGTTCACTGAAGAACAAAAAACATTATTTGCAATGATAAATGGTTATACTGATATACAAACTGCTTACACTTTTTATAAAGCTGAATTTTTGGACAGATACTTCTGTGTTTGTGTCAAGTCTTGCTCAGACCCCAACATTGATCATGCAAAACCTGTTTAAAAATCTCTCTGGGAAATATCAATAGCACTTTCAACTGCAATCCTGACGTGACTTTATTCTCAGGGAAAGCGTTGTCCACAAAATGCCTAAACAAACTTCAAACCCCACAAAAAGGACACATACAGGTAGTGAAGACGATTATCTAGACATTTATGAATCTAAAATGGTCCTAGTTTAGTCTGTTAATCATGCTTGTTCTTCACTTGGCATTTCTCCTGTAAAGTTGCAGAAACTATCAGCTGAATCTAGACCCTTAGTGATAAAGAAGAAGGTTATATAAATAGCTAAATCTGTATCGGAAAAGTTAAACTAGTCTTTTGAGACTAACATTTTGACTGATGGGCATTTTTCAAAGACATGCATGCTGATTTGGATTGTGAGTATGAGCAATTGGTTGACAAGCTTAAAAGAAAAAAAAGAAAATTACTTCTTCTACCCAAGTAAAAGTTAACATTTTGTGTTTAGTTCCTAGCAGATGGAGTATTGTTAAAGCTCAGAGCGAGTTTGTTAGTCAATACCTAGTCCACCAGTCAAGAAATTTGGTAAAATAAATAAACGGGATTTTGCCACAAATTGGAAAGAATCTGGCTAGAAATAAACTTGATGGAGCTTCAGTGTAAACTAAACAAAATTTCTATTAAAATGATGAATATAGCAGAATGATGCTGGGAAAAAAGGATTATGTCTGTTAGAAGACCTGACAGAATGAAGGCTAGTATTCAGAAACGATTAATTTTTTATAAACTCAAGGAGCTTCACACATGTTTTTAGAAAAAAGTACTCACACGAAAATAGAATTTTCAAAGTTTGCAGAACTAAGACCCAAATTCTGTGTGTTTAATGGTGCGTCAGGCAATTATTCTCTCTGTGTGTGCATTATACACCAGATTGTAAAACAAATGCTTGCAGCCATGAAAGTAGGAATTGATTACAAACATCTCTTTACCTATATGGTGTGCAATATTAATAATGTGTTGTACATGTGGTCAAACCGTTGCTTTTTTGTAATCAGCGATTCATTGAAATACAACACCATAGTTTTCTACACATTTCAAAAAATATTCAGACCGTTTTAAAACCCTCAAGTGAGAAAAGTGATTTGCTTTTCTGATGGGTAAAACAAAAATAAATATTTGTAAATCTGTGTCTCACTGAACTAGATTTTGGAATTAAACCTAAGTGGCATTTTGTTGCCAAGTACCATTTCAAGGGACCATGCGACGGAATTGGTGGGACAGTTGAAAGGATTGTGAGAAAGATAGGACAGTAAAAAATCACATTATCACTCTCCTAGATATGTACAAGTATTGTGTGAGCAATATAAAAAAGATACAGTTTTTATTTTGTTCAAGTCAAGATATTGAAGAGGTTGGACTACATCTCCAGACAAGGTATCAATTTGCCATACATGTACCACAGACAAGAACTTTGCACATTTTTACAGTGTTAGCCAAGGTTTTATTCACGTCTGCATTATATCCCTGACAGAAGAATTCAGAATTGTTGTAGTCAACAAGGAAGTTAGTTACCCACCAGACTAAACTACATCCAAAGCTGAGGGATTACATCTGCTGTGTGTATGACGAGGATTGGTGGGTGGGTGAGGTTCTCGAAATGAAAGTTAATACTGAAAAAGAATATCGGATACACTTTTTCTATCCTCAAGGTCTTGAATCATCTTTCAAGAAGTCAGCCAGTGACTACAACACATGGGCACAAAAAGATAACATTCTGTATATTTTCACACACTGAAAGTTATTCTTGGCAGCTACTGGAAGAGGTCACATCACACCGCATATGAATGAGCACCTGTCAACTTTTCTGAATGAAAAAGATGGTAACACTGTAAACTTAAAACACTAAAGGTGCCTTCTCAAAATGTAAGCATTTTTAACAAAACTATGTCTGCTTAGCCTCATGTTCAATAGTAATTTAGTGTTTTATTGTTACTTCAAAGGCTTGTGGCACTTTAACCCCTTGAAGTAACAAGATGAACTATTCTCTCTTTTAAAGTACACTGTAAGGGATTTCTATCATAGCATTTTGAAATTTGTATCACCTGTCCCACATGATTTTTTTAGGCTCTAAAAAAAGGCAAAATTTTGAAAATGCAAAAAAATTCCAGCAATTTTTCAAGGATGAAGAACTTTCAATAACAGTTTAATTATTTTTTTTTTCCTGCACATACTACTCATATGTAAGTGTAACATGAAAAAATATTGGCCTGTCACTCTATCTTAATCATTAATCAGTTTCCTTAAGTCCAAAATTATGAAAGAAAAAAATGTAAGCCCAAAAAAAACTGCTTAGCCTTAACCTTAATCCAATTTCGTCTAAACCAAATAAAATACGTTTTGTAAGCTTTCAAATGAGCCCTAACAGACATCCCTTCCAATTTAAATAAACTTCATGCACATTTTATAAAATAACACCGAAGTGGCACTTTTTGCTTGTCCATGCTGTAAACAATAGCCTCTATCTAAGGGAGTAAAATTTTTTTAGATAACAAAATTAGTCTTGAAGTCTAGAAGATTGATGCACATCACCTACCAAATTTCATCAAAATAAAAAATGTGATGGCAAAGTTCATTTGTTGATTTAACATTGAATGACCCAGCAGATATAAAGGGAGGTGGTGAAAAACTAGTAATATAAATGTATATGGTTATTATGGAAGCATGAGGTATTACCATAAGAATGAAAGGATATTATATTAGCCATTTTCAAAAAGGGGATAAAACAGAGTGTAATGATTGAGGTATCTCACTGCTATCAACATGCTATAAAATTATATTCAACATAATTTTAATGCAATTGACAACATATGCAGAGAAAATAATTGGGGATCCTCAGTGCGAGTTTCAGCTAAATAGAGCAACGAACCAGATATTTTCTATTTGGCAAATATTAGGAAAGAAAATTAGTAATACATGAAGGCTTATCACTTATACATAGATTCTGAAAAGGCCTATGATTCAGTTAAAATAAGACTATATAAATTTTAGTTAGTTTTGGGATACCCAAAAAAACGTGTCAAGCGATGGCTCATCACTTATACATAGATTTTGAAAAGGCCTATGATTCAGTTAAAATAAAAATATATAAAATTTTATTTAGTTTTGGGATACCCAAAAAACTTGTCAATCTAATCGAGGTACTGATATGCGTGGCAAATTATGAATTGGATGTCACTTAACTTATACTTTTGAAATACATAATGGGCCAAAAGATGGATATAAACTATCCCATTACTTTTTAATCTAGCCTTAGAGTATGCTATTAGGTTAATGCAAGAGAGTACGGAAGGATTGACATTAAACAGGACAATGCATCCATTAGGATACACAGATTATTTAGCTTTGTTGGGCAATAGTAAGGAAGCTGTAGTAAGTAATGTAGAAATTTTACTAGAGGCTAGTAAGGAAATAGGTTTAGAAATGAACACTGAAAAGACTTAAGTATATGATCACACAGATAACACAGAATGAATATGATAATTTAGAGATTACTGCGAACATATCATTGGTGAGGGTTAATGAGTTTAAATATTTAGAAATAATTGTAACTATCAATAACAATATTAGATTGTAAAAGAATCGCCGGGAAATGCATGCTATTACTCTGTTAGTAAGTTGTTGACATCTTGCCTGCAGTTCAGGAAAGTAAAACTCAGAATATATAAAACAATAATTTTATTTGTTCTTTAGGGGTGTCAAATGTGGTATCTTGCCTTACATGATGGAATAAAAAATTAGGATGTTCAAAAACAAGGTGGCTGGGAAGATATTTGGTCCAAAAATAGATGAGGCTACTAGAAAGGGGAGGAGATTACATAATAATGAGTTACATACCCGTTTACATAATGATAAAGTTGCTTACCCTGTACTCTTTACAAGACATAGTTATGGTAATCAATTTTCATGCATTAGAGTTTGCAGGAAATGCAGGGTGAAAGGGAGATTTTAGAATGTTTTCAGGTACTGACAGGCAAACCAATTGGAAGAATTAGATGAAGATTAGAGGATAACATTAGAATAGACCTGAAAGATATAAGGTGTAATGAATGAGGGGGGTAATATTACGTGCTCAAAATAAGGATAGGTGGCATCCTTTTGTAAGCGCGGCAATGAACTTTTAAGTTCCTAATAACATTGAGTAAGTAAATATCAGGTTAGTACTCTCTCTGGATTAAAGTTGAATTTGAACTATGATAGAATGTATTCTTTAAGATTCCTTTTCCTGAATCATTCTTTTTTTTTTTTAATTAATAGTGTTCATTTTTATAAACATCACATAAGACTAATTTATTTTTAAGAGAGCTAAATGATTAACGATAATAAGTAATATTGTAGGATTAAGACTTGAATAGGAGCACTCTTTTTCATTATCAATCAGGCTACTCCTATGAGTGCCATCTGTCATTCCTACCATGCTTGAACTAACACAAAGCACCAATATTTTTAAGAATGTTCAACCCACATGCTTGTTTTTATGCTCTCCCCCTAGCACACTAAAGTCTAAAGAGTTCTCTCTAAAAGAGACTATTAGGGCTAGTACTAGTATTCTTCCATTTTAAAATGTTTACCAACATTATCCTTCATCATGAAACACCAGTGAATTTTTACCAAACTTATTGTTGCTTTACTTGAAAGATAGTTGGATATCAGGGCTGCATTATGGGGTATTAAAGGCAGAGGTGTACCATGCACCTAAAGTATATAAAACTGTTTCATTTGTAATAGAGAGATTGAAGGTGTGGAATGCCAGGCCTCCACCGTGGTTCGGATTCCACGTTAAACTGTAGGTCCTCAATTCCATCTCACAATCACCCTACTATCACACATTAGTATAATTGCATATAACCCGAACGGGTGGTAAGACGCAGTGCTAATAGTAATTTTTGATAGAGGGTAAAATGCACTCCAGCAATGTGCATTTCTTCTTATTAAAAGGGAATATTTAAAAAAATTCAAAACAATGCTCAATTTGGAAAGTGGTAGATGGAAGTGTGAATTGAGTATGGATAAATAGAGAGGGAAGTTTATTTGTTTCTATAAAGGCCTAACCTAACTATCCCTTTAGGTTGGCTTCTTAACTTTACCTTTTAACATTTTCTCTATTTACAAATCACATTTAATTTGTATTCCTTGGATAAAAATAATCTAGTTTACTTGAGGTGATTTGGAGTTTTATTTAGATAATATAAAGTGATATAATTTATTTTGTTGTGTGACAAATTTGGTCAAAATAGGTCGACTTCCTCTCATATTTGGTACCTATTAATATGCCAAGTGAAAAGTACTGCAGTTAATCCTCGGTCCCGGCACAGATTTATCTGATTACCAAACCCTTCCTTCACCTCTGACAAGACATCTTGTGAATGTGGGGAATGCCAGGCCTCCACCGTGGTTTGGATTCCACGTTAAACTGTAGGTCCTCCATTTCATCTCACAATCACCCTACCATTACACATTAGCGTAAGTGCGTATAACCCGAATGGGTAGTAAGACGCGGTGCTAATAATAATAATAATAATAATAATAATAATAAAAAGTACTGCAGCAATTGGAAAAACTTTTGTCAGTGTTGATTATGCTGTATCTAGTTTTAATGTTCTCTCAAATACTCTTCCAAAGACTGATAAGGTTTAAATCTAGTAGAAGCCTTCCAATTTTGAAATAACTGGCTAAATTATACATTTTTAAGGATCAAACATTATATGTTTTAATTTTTCTATAACAAATATTTAATAGAATATCTAACACTGATTTTTTTTTTTTAATTTGCTTGCATACTTTGCCTTCCTAGAAATCACTATAATATTGTACACAAGGAAGATAAGTAAACTAAAGTGTTCTGACAATTGAAACATGCTAGTATTTAGTGTGTTTAGATAAAAGGTATTAAACTCCTCCATCAAGTTTAATAAATGTACATTTCAATGTTCTATAGGCTGTATGATGAGTGTTGTTAACTGGTTGTGTATAGGTTTCTTCACTTAACTAGGAGTTAAATTTTTTGCATTTAAATATGTCTCTAAGTTTAAGTATGTTAAAGATTATCCTATAAATTTTCAGACAATATATTGTGTAGTTAAATAAATGATTATTAAGAACAGATAAGGTTAAAATTACTAATTCACATTTAGATACCACATGGATTCTTTCTCAGGAGGTAGTACACTGAAAAGTTAGTTTGCTTCATTGGTATCAACTTTGTTGTTGTTTAAGGCTGAAAATTTATTTGTCAAGCTAAAAATTCTCTTTAGCTTGTGCTATTATATTTTGATGGCAGGTGGTGTTGGGATTGCAATAGGGTTTTAATATTGGCTAGGTAATTCATATTTATGTTGGATGATTTTCTTGACTTATACTTAACTATAGTATAATGGTAAATGGCACATCATTAGATCAAAGTCCAGAAAACTACCCAGTTTAAGTATCTGTTAATTAATCCATATTTAAACCTTTTTGCAAGACTAGTAACATTCATATTCATATATAACAATAGCAGAAGCAAAAAATAACTTTTATTCCTCCAAAGAAGTGTTTATCCTTTTACAACTAAAATTGCATCACTGAATTTAACTTCTTGTTCACTTTATTAGCTCCTGAGGAAGATGCCATGTGCCATTGAAATATGTCTTTTGAAATGTATTGATATATTTTTTTTTTTTTTCAATTTGTAACACATTTTCCACTATTAAGTCAGATTTATTTATATATTATAACATTCTTAATGCACTTTTTAATTCATACATACTAAGAAATATATTAAAATGTTCGGCTTTCTCACATAAAAATAATTTATAACTAAAAACAATTTTTTTTTTAGGATCCCTCTATAGCTGATGCCAGAGTGGTTATTGACTTGCTTGATGCTATCAAACCTGGAACCATCCATTATGAATTTGTAAAAGAAGGTGGATCTGAAGAGGTAGGCAAACCTGTTCGTTTAAATTTAAATAAAAAAATTCCATAGAAAAATTTTAATACATTTCGATCTAGAGATAAATTATACATGTGTATAAAGTCACTGCAGTAGCTTATTAGCGCTGTACATAATTTAAATATACCATACTCTGATAACTACCCATATCTTTTAACAATGTTTATGTCAAAGTTACTTTAAAGCAAAGAAAAGTAATTTTAACATTAGTTTTAAACAGCTATACTATTTAGCTATACCATTAAAGGGTAGGCATTAGTCGAGAATGCCGGAAATTATGCTTGAATTTTGAGCATTGGGGGAAAACCCAGGAAAACTATTTGACATTTTTTGCATTGACACTACTTACAAAATGTCTGGTCTCATAAATCAAATGACGGTGAGCATGCACAGTGCACACATATTTAAGAATGTGATATCCAAAGAAAAGTATTGATATTATATTCATTAAAAGTATCAGAAGATATTGTACTCATTAAAAGTATCATAGGAATGGTATGGATTCCATACTAGTATCAAAAGAAGATTACACCTCCTCTGGTCTGTATTGTTTGCTACGAAGGTAGTTGATCCAGTAGATGTCTTAACAGTGTAGATGATAGTCTTACTTGCTTACTTTTCTATTATAAGTGTATATCACCCCCCTTCTTTAAATGCTAGAGAAATAAATGTAGAAACAAAACTGTAGGTTTTTACTACTTTAGCAACCAACCTCTCGCCTCCTCCCAAACTTTGGCCTAGTAGCAACACAAAGTACACGGCTGTCTGTGATGGAGCATAACAGTGATGAGTCACAAGTTAAACCCCACTTCAAAATATTGTCAGAATCTATTGTAACAACGCTCTGGTTAACACTAGAGACGACGATGACATAAACAAGGTTAATAACACAAAAGGAGAGCACTTGAAAGAAGAAGATAGAAATGCATGTTGACAAATAAGTTTAATGTAACAAAGGCTGAGTAAATACACAGTGTAACATCATAACACAATCCAATATTTCTAAAACGGTCCTTAGAGTTGACCAGGATAATTAACAAGGCGGGTAGTTGAATAATCAATACTCTCCAAGACAAAGTATTGAGCGTTAAGCGCCAATGATTGTGCACAACTGGTTAAGCTTACGCTAACTCGTGTTACACCAGTCCTCCTCTTAAAAGGTATTGCTGTGCTAGCAGGAGATAATAATAATTATGTATGACAATTTTCCCCCTCCCTTTGCACCGGGAGGTTAAGACATCCTATACTAAAGGTAGCAACAGGTAATTTGTTGCAACAAAAGACTTGCGAGCTGGACACTAACGGACCCTGCTCAGTACCTAGCTAGAACAATTCTACGATAAGAGATGAGGACTATTTGCGTTATTGAAGTCAGCTAGATACTAAAAGGCTAGGTTACAAAGGTACCTGACATTTGTCTCTCAGCTTCGATCATAAATGAACCGGCCTAAAATATATATGGAAAGCAATTCAGGATTCTAGACCTTGACTTAGCATGGGCTGGCGCACAACCAAATGGTATAAGCCAGAAGCATTAAAAGAATGACCATGCAGGGCTTGCAATAAATAAAGAGGCCATCAAACTCCCCCAAACGGTAATCGAACATGAAAGTTAGTTTGATGTGGGCCCTGCCAGAGGGGCAGAAAATTTCCACAAGTTGAGTAACATAAGTTAAATAATATACATAACGTGAGCCACGCCAGATGGGCAAAAATGACTCGCAGGTTGAGCACCACAAACTGGTGAACTTGATTGACATACAAAACGCGAGCCATGCCAGACAGGCGGAAATGGCACACAGGTTGAGCACCGCAAACTGGTGAACAACACAAGTTAATTAACATAAACAACGCCAGAAATGCAAACCTAAACCTAACTAGGCATGCCCATCAGGCCTGGAACAACCTAAACAGCCCCTTTCTCGATTGAAGGCCTTGCTGACTATGGCATGGTCACACTGACTAAGGAGTGGGAATTATCCCTATTCAAACCGATGGTCTTAAGGACCAAGCAGAAAACATGTGAAGTGTAAAATCACTCCACAGCATGTAAATCATGTCATTAAAAGGCTAGCCTAAATAATATGTAAAATAAGATGAGAGTTGCTAATACTCTCGTCAGGCACAAAAATATCCCTAAACCTATACTCTGGCCATTAAGCCGCCTACCCCCTACAAATTTAAACGTTGAAAGTTACGGCTTGTTACTTCCGTCTGTCTGATCTGTCCGTCGGCAGCATCGTATCGACGGGGGAGCTGAATTGTATCTCCTCTGAAGAGACTCTCTTCCGATACTTTTGCCACAAGCAGCTCAAATGAAAATCCTGAATTATATCTCTTATAAAAATCGGAATTATATCTCCGAAATCCTGAATTGTACCTCCTCGGAAGAGTCTCTCTTCCAACACCTTACACATAAACAGCCCCGACTAAAAATCCTGAATTGTATCTCTAAGTACACGACCTTAAGTTTTAATTCTTATGCGCACTTTGAAAAAGTTAAGCGGTTAGTTTGTAGTAATACTTCAAGATGGCATAACAAGCGACAAACTTTGTTTGATGCTTAGTACAGCTCATAAGTAACAGAGGGCAGCATAGGGTAAAATTAATCAAATTACTAAATGTAACAATTTATAGAGCATTTTTATTTTCATTTATGTTTGAAAACATTAAAATCACATTGTAATATGTATTTTAACGGAAAACACACAATTTGTGTAGTTATAATTATTATGTTTGTATATTTATTTACGCATTTTATGGAACATGTAATATTTACATCTGTTTTTAATAATGGTATAAATAATATGTCAAATCATATTGTAAAATATAAAAAGAGTTAAGGGTGTCGAAGTCTCAGAACTTTTACCATAAAGTGAACTGTTGGCTCCATATAACAGATTACGGCTGTGTTATAATTTCAAAAATATTTAAACTTATATATTATATTTTCTGATATATTTTTAATTTGATCAAATTGACGTTTTAATTAAAGGAATTAGATTAGTAAGTTTCTCAAAACTAGTAATTTTAAGGAGCGGATATTTTGCATTTGGCATAACGACTTCAGGTCGCCACCGTGGTTCGGATTCCACGTTAAACTGTAGGTCCTTCATTTCATCTCACAATCACCCTACCATTACACATTAGCGTAAGTGCGTATAACCCGAACGGGTAGTAAGACGCGGTGCTAATAATAATAATAATAACATAACGACTTGCTATAGATTATCTTGTAAAGATTACAATACGATTGCCTTAACTTTATAAAATATTTAATATTTATTATTACATTTAAAATTACATTTTCATATATCCATTTTTAATTAGGTATTTGATTTTTTCCTCTACGAGGAAGGTTATTTTACATACCTAATTTCATTCTCATACTGTCAACAGTTTTGACAAGTCAATACATTGCTTTACATAAGCTTTACATAAGACGGGGCAGTATACAACCTGCATTACACCCACTAAACTAAAGGTTAATCTTCCAAAACTTCTATTTTAACTACCATGAATGATAATAAAATATATCTTATGTCGAATCGATGGTAACATTATGCTGGAAATGCCGTATTCATCCAAATTTATATAAAAACTCCTAGTAATTTGATAAAAATTATATAGAAATTAATAAACATGTTTTAGCTTCAAACGCAGAAATTAGAAGGAAATTTAAAATTTCATTGATTAGATAGATGCACAGTGCAAATAGTTTACGCTTCCCACCGTATAATCTCATCTGGTTTTTACTTAATTAACTGAATAAATGCTTTTAAACTCTTTTAATATAAAATATTTTATTCATTAGTACGCTAAGCATAAGTAAATCTATTAATATCAGGGAGTTAATATGTCAGGGAAATGCAAAGAGAAAATGGTTTGGTTAGAGAGAGCGAAACAAATTGATCAAGCTCACGAACATCGGTGATCACGAGGACCAACAAATGCGATTATTATGTTTCCCGATGATTAGGGATGGGGTTTGGACCCCAGAGGTTGTATATAGGTAGGTGGCTTATTCAAAATTGTTTCCCACTCTCTCTTCTAACAAATGCTGTATACACTTTCTATAGACTATACTTTTTACAACCTTGTTCTATTAGTGTGACGGGTGGTAACATGCAGAGAAAAGATTTAAAAAAAAATTACGTCAGAAAAGCAGGGAATTTAATTAAAATGAGCAAAAAACTTTACTTTACTTTACTATATTTTACTTAAAAAAGCCTTTTTAAAGCTTTTAATGTTTGTTTTTAAAAGTGGTAATCAATGTAATAAACGTTAAAATCATAATTTACCAAGAAAGACCAGAAAAAAGTAGTGGCAGAAAAAGTCAAGTTTGAAAATCCTGTAAAAGTCATGGAATTTTATAAGTAGGCTAATGATTTGTAGATACACTGTGTAAATATGCAACCAATTTGAATTGGTTGTAAGATGTGAAGTTTGTGAATAATGTATACTCACTGCACTACCAACGTAGATCCCGATCTCCCAGGTTACATTTGGGAGTGTAAGTAAACCTATTCAACAACCCTGCCGGCAATTACAAGGTATAAGATAGAGGCTTAGTTAGTTCTAATTTATGCAGTTTAGTTACATCCCTTGAAATTAGATATTTTTATTGTAAAGTATTAAAATACACCATTTCTATTTTTAAAATAAAATTTGCATTAATGAATATATTAACTTAATAAAAATATATAATATTCTTTATAGGCTATGTAAAGTTTGTGAATTCATCTAACGTGGATCGAATTGGTTTTAGCCGTTTACTAATTATATCCCACGTCTAGCCAATTGTTCAAGCTATCTCCATCCTTAAAAAATTGAGTACACTAGCTGTAAACAAGGAGAGTATATTTCAATGGTAGGATAGTTGCATATACATAGTGAGAGTGAGATACAATTATTTAAGATAGCCACACTTAGTATACATAGTCTGGATTCGAGCCCTGACCATGTTATCGATGGTTAAGACAAGATGAAACTGACACCTTTGTTAGCATGATCATTATTGTGGTAAATTGAATGTTTGTGTTCATAATATGAGGGCTCTTTTAATTTCCTTAACAATTTTTAGAAAAAAAAAGAGGTGAATTATATATATATATATACATATTTTTTTTTTTTTTTCAGTGCTGGCCTGTTATAGGTCTTATGACTGTTGGCCAGCACTATAATAAAGGAAATTGAAATTGAAATTATTATCAGCACAAGACTTTTCTTACTACCAGTTCGGGTTGTACGGCTATGTACAAATTACGCTGATGGGCTTGGGATGTGGTATGTGTAATTTACATTAAGTGTACCGACATTTGCGTCGGGAGAATGGGGAACCATGTATTAAAAAGCACCCTCGGTACACCCAACCAGGATTGAGCCTCGATCTCCACATTATAGGCAGTTTAGCCTAACACGAGACAAGCACGTTAGACCGTGCTGCCACCGAGGTGGGTTACACGCCTTATTCACTAACTTAGAGACCCTGCCCGTCAATTTAATCACTCTGAAAGGGAAACACAGATTTCATAAATCAATAATTTTCCAGCTATGTTAGGAGTCATTCCCAGGACGCTTATATCAGAACCGACATGTTACTTATTGATCTACAGTGTCAAACTATATGTTATTTTTAAATGTATACAACACATAAATACTATATCGAGGTGAACAAATTCTGACAAATGTAATGACTTTATGCAGTAATTTTATTATAAACAGGCCCCAAATGATTGGTATATTAAACGTGTCATGTCAAATTATTTTAATCACTAGCAGTCAGAATATATCATATCAGTGGTGTACATTCTTGGAAGTGAATTGCTTGTGTGAGCTCAAGGTAGTGGGCGATATTGTAGATTAGAACTCTGCCAGCTTATACAGGGTTCCTACGCTCTGGAAAGTCAGGGAAAGTCAGGGAAAAAAATAATAGTCAGGGAAAGTCAGGGAAGCTTTAAAAAGGTCAGGGAAAGTCAGGGAAATGACAATTCATGTCTTCATGTCACACTTAGAAAAAACAAAGAAAATATTTTTTCTATTTACTGCGTCATAAGCCACTGCCCCAATGAAGAAAGCTGAGGGGCACTTACCATGCTCAAACTTGCCCTAACACAAGTTTTGGTAGCATTTTATTTCAGAATGTGAACGCAGAGGTCTCCTAGCCTGCACATGACAATTCTTTTAACTTTAGTGATCACTTGTTTTTGTTCTTGTTCAAGGTTTGTCATCGTTATAGTTTGATACAGTGCACCAGGACTGATTAGACTACACCAGCAATGTCTAATAAAAAAAACCGTTTTTAACCAGCTCTGGCTAAGCCCAGACCATTTTCCTGAATTCTCATACTGGATAAGTGGTGTTGAAAGTAATAAGCTGCAGGCATTTTGTAAAGTGTGCAAAAAAATTATAAACTTAAGTAATATGGGAAAGCAAGCATTAGCTTCCCATGCAAAAGGACCAACTCATATCAAAACTCTTGAAACTTTGACAAATCAACGCTCTCTGTTGACTTTTTTTTCAAAAAAGTCAAGTGATTCAGGTTCATCGAGCTCCCCAGATTCAAGAGAATCTCTGGCACACAAAGACATTCTACCTAGTGATGATTCTGCTGGTTGCTCGAAGAGTTTTTTTGTTTCATCGAAAATCGTAACGTCGCAGAAGGAAGCTGTTGCTAAAAGTGAAATTAGTGTAGTGCCTCAAAGAAACCATAACACTTTTGTTATAAAAGATGATATAACTAAGGCGGAAGTCATTTGGGCTATGCAAGTTGTTGACAAAAAAATGTCTTTCAATTCGTGCAATAATTTAAGTACAATTTTTCAATTGATGTTTCCCGGGTGTTCCATTGCCAATGCCTTTACCCTTGGTGGAGACAAGGCTGCATACTTCATTGTGCATGGCTTGGCTCCATTCTTTCATAATAATTTACTGGACCGCCTAAAATCATGTAACAACTTTGTAATTTGTTTTGATGAGGCATTGAATAAAGTTATTCAAAGAGGACAGATGGACATTGTAATTAGATTCTGGGACAAGGAAAATCATAAAGTCATCAGTCGTTACTTAAACAGTGTGTTTTTCGATAGGAGCACTGCTGAAGAATTACTGAAGCATTTTCTGGATGGTATTTCTCCTCTTCCACTCTCTAAGTTGATACAAGTGTCAATGGATGGCCCAAATGTCAATTTAAAGTTTATAACACTTCTTCAGGAACACCTCAAATCTGTAACAGACAATGAAGTATGTAGTTTGCTAAATCTGGGAACATTGTGGCTTCATGTTGTTCATGGTTCCTTGAGAACAGGAGTAGAGTCTGTTGATTGGGATATAAGTAGCTTATTACGTCACATGTACTACCTGTTCACTGACTCTCCAGCTCGTCGAGCATTGTTCACCCAGTTGACAGGGTGTACAACTTTTCCATTGAAGTTCTGTGGTGTGCGTTGGTTAGAGAATGCGAAGTGCTTTCAAAGGGCATTACAAATTTGGGACCATGTTATTAAGTTTCTCAAAGAAGCAAAACTTTCTAAAACAAAACCTGTAGAGACACTGAAAAGAGCAGCCTGTGATCCATTCCTAAAGTGTAAACTAGCGTTCTGCAAGACAATTGCAGATGAATGTCAGCCTTTCCTGCAACGGTTCCAGACATCAAAACCAATGACTCCATATCTTTTTGAAGCTGTAGAGAAACTTCTAAGATACCTTATGAATTGTTGTGTGAAACCTGATCTTATGAAGTGCACGGGTCCAAAGTTACTGTCTATTGACACAAAAAAATCAGAAAATTTGATCCTTAGCAAAAATATTGATATAGGATTTGCAACAAAACGTTTGTTAGGAGAAACTGCGATCACAGTAACAGAAAGACAAAAATTAGAATTTATACATGAGTGCCGCAGTATGTTAACCACCATGATTGCAAAACTACAAGAAAAAAGTCCCTTAAAACAGAAAGCTGTGAGAGGTTTGTCTTCATTGGATCCTTGTGTTATTCAACATTCACCTCAACTGGCCCAGAAGAGATTTTCTTTTCTTTTGGAGGAACTCAACCATGCCAACATCATAAATGATGTTCTGGCTGAAAATGCCAAGAAAGAATACTTGCATTTTTGCAACCTCAAAAAATCTGAGCTTCAAGAAATATTTCGTCCTTGTGATCAGTTTAGTGATGAAGTAGGACTTGACACTATTTATGGTAGCTTTCTAATAGGAGAAGCAAACTACAAACATCTTTGGGAAGTAATAAAGATTTGCCTTGTCTTGTCGCATGGGAATGCAACTGTTGAAGGTGGTTTTTTAGTCAATAAATCTTTACTGGTTGAAAACATGCATGAAAAGACAGTCATTGCACAGCGTCACATTCATGATGAGATACAAGAAGCAGGAGGGATTAAAAATATACACATTAGCAAAAAGATGTTGGATTACGTGAGAGGTGCTCGGAAACGCTATCATGAATACTTAGAGATGAAGAAGCAAGAAAAAAGTGAAAAAGACAAGAAGAAGGCAGAAAAGAGGAAATTAGATATACAAGTTAAAGATTTAGAAGGAGAAAGAAAAAAATTAATGATGGCAACTGAAGAGAAACGAGAAGCAATAGACGTGGAGTTGCAAGAACTGAAGAAGAAGCAAGCTTCACTTTATTAAATATAACATAGTTTCTTATTGTATGACTATAGTGATAATTTTAATAAAAATAAAATTGACTTGAGACATGAATAATATGAAAGCAGACAGAGTTCCTGTTGTAAGCTATTCAGTTCAGGAAATGTACAGTTTAGGTAAAATAAAACTGTAATGATACCAAACTCTTTAGTATGTTCTTAGTGGCCTGTTATTTAATACGTATTTCTGCACATGATACCAAAGGGAATCAAGTTTGTTACAAATTTTTGATAGGGATTATTTTTCCATCATTTTCCCTCAACTGATTAGCAAGATGTCTGCTTTCTTATTCTTCCATGAGAGGTGAGGCAAGGTCGGCTGTAAGGGGGGAGGAGGCCGAAATAAATTTATTTAAATTAATATTTTCACGTGTATAGTACCGTAAAGTTATAATGGAAATTTTATGAGAAATTGGTCAGGGAACTTGGGAAAATAGTCAGGGAAAAGTCAGGGAGAATATTTTTACAAATACTGTAGGAACCCTGTTATAGCAATGGGGTGACTGGGATTCCCAGTATATCCTCTTTTTTCGTTATTAGTCTAAATTTAAAAAAGTGAGCCTGTAACTACCAGTAGTATTAGAGTTGTTTGGTAGGTTTCATCTGTTTTCGAAAGAGTAAGCTAACAAAATTATTCCTGATATGAAGAAACTAGTACCTGTTGAATCATGAATTTATTTGGAAACGATGATTTAGTGTAGCACTAAAACTCTAAATTCTTGTTAATTCTCATTACTACGCTCCTGTGGATGTGCTCTGTTGTTGATGGGGTGTCATGACGTCCCGCCAAGTGAAAAGATAGAAATAAAGCTTTGAACAAGGCTGATAAAAATATAAACATACACAAGTAATAATACTCTTTTATTTAATTTAGGAAATTATGTTGGTGGCAGCGTGTGCTGCATAATACTTCATTGTTGGGAGTGCACCAATAAACTGTTCCCGTCCCCACGGTCTCTATTTGACCAAACCAACACGTTAGGATCAGGCCTAGGAATGTGGTATCGAAACAAAAGTATCAATACTGTACTCATTAAAAATATCGGACAAAATAATTAAAAATATCGGACAAAAATATAGATACAGTGCTATTATTGAAAGAAAATTATTGATAGCAATAAGTATCGGTATCTAAATACTAATCTGGAAAAATGTTTTTTTATCTAGGATTAATAATCTCTTAACCGCTTCGATGTCCAGGTTGTCTAAAAAAATTAAATGTTTCTACCCAAGTTTGGTTCAAATTTCTTGGATCTGTAGGGCCTAGGTCTATGCACACTTATATGGTTGGATAAAAAATTGATTTTACTATCAGGGTCCAGCTTTTAGTTCTTGACAAAAATTTTGGATTGGTCCCTGGGGAGCCTTAAGTAAATGTGTAATGCAAGCTTTTCCTTAAAAAAAAAAGTATGTTCCTCACTAAGTTTGGGTCAAATTGATCGGATTTATAGGGTCCAGGCCTATGCACACTTATTTGATTGGATAGAGAATGTATTTTAATATCAGGGCCCCGCTTTGTGCTTTTGACTAAAATGGTATGGGCCTTGGAGTGACTTAGAAATGTGTGTAATTCAAGATTTCTCCTCATGATTGGTCAAATTTTATATAAATATTGATATAAAATAGGATTATTAAATGCATATGGTTTGTAGTATTAATTTTTAGGCCTTAAAAAAGTATAAATATTATATAAATGTTGATATAAAATAGGATTCTGGATTTTGATAATCATTTTCGGTCCTTAAAAATGTCTTTAATGCCTATGGTTTGTAATATTCATCTAGCTACAGCACCGCATTCTTTAAAATTTATGTTTAAATTAATGTAAAGTCCATTCACGGTAGAAATTACTCTATGAAAGGTCTTTTTTTCCTACCAATATCCTACTATATAATAGATTTATGGTAGGGAAAAAGGCCTTTCAGAAGTCAATTCCTACCGTGAACAGACAATAGCTATAGACGTTTCAAATGTCTAATTTAGTATCGTATTTAGTTGGTTACAAGCCTGAATATTACCCTAAACTCTCTAAAACAAACATTTTTGTGGGTGTGTCATAGTTCAACCTCGTTCATGGATAAATGCATACTATAATTGTAATTACTCAGCCAATAAGTTATTTACATATTGCCGGCTTTCCAGGAATGTAAAACTCAGAATATACAAAACAATAATTTTACCGGTTGCTCTTTATTGTTGTGTAACATGGTCTCTTACCTTACATTGCGAAAACAAATTTAAGTTGTTCTAAAACAAGGTGGTTAGGAAGATAGTTGGTACAAAATGGTATGAGGCTACTGGGGAGTTTACGTTATATAATGAAGAGTTACATACCCTTTACTTATTACAAAACATTGTTAAGATAAATAAGACTCGTATATTACGATGGGCAGGACATGCAACATGAAGGGAAATTCTAGAACCTTGTTTAGGGTATTGACTTGCAAACCCAATGGGAAGATCTAGACGTAGATGGGAGGATAATATTAGAATGGACCTGAAAGAAAGAGGGTTTAATGAGGTGAACTGGATATAACTATCTCAAGAGAAGGATAGGTGACATACTTTTGTAAGGGCGGCAATTACTTTTTGAGTTCCTAGTGCCATAGAGCAATTAAGTAAGTACTCCTCCACCTCTTAAATTCCCACATTCTCAATTTGAAATTTTAAGATTTGGTTAGACCGTTTAAGACAATCAAATAAAATCCTTTCATATTTCAACCTAACCACATCGAAAATAGTTTTCTAAATTAGTTATTGAAATTTCATAATGCTCGGATGCCATTCTGATATCTGGGATGGTCCTTTACATACATGCAGAGTTTCAATTTTATACCCCCTTAAGAATTGTTTTTATATTAGCTTGAAAATTTTTTAGGTGATCATTCCTCCCCATTTTCCACTCCAATTTAAAATTTGAGAATTAAGAACTTTATAAAGTTTTGTCATCGTCCTTATGCCCGCCTGTCAAAAGTCAATCGTCTAATACTGTGAGAAATATAGTTTATTCTTATAGTTTTGGAAATTTTATCCCCATCACTTTGCCAGAATAACATTTAAGATTTAAAATTTTCAGAATCTGTTGGACATTTTGAATGGGCCTTTTACACTCCTTTAGAATTTCAGTTTTCAACTAACATCTGAAAAATTCCAAATTTTAAAACTTATTTTCTTATATGAAATCATACTTCTATTCCTGCCAAATTTAAATTTTCTCTAGGAATACCAATTAAAAATGTTAAATTTTCAGACTTTTACGGATAAGTTTCAATCATATTAGTTTTGGAAATTTGGTAGTCCAACCTCTTTCTCCAACTCAATCTTATTGACAAAGTAAAGCTTTCATGCACTGCTTGACAATTAAAAATAGTTTAAAATGGGGTTGGTCAAAATCGGATAAGAGACGATGAAGCTAATAGCCGGATAACCATTTCAATATATTTTACTTTGCCTTTTTTGTCAAAATAAAGGCGTCACTCATTGTTTGACCCAATTATAAATCGTTTAAAAATGGTTTGGTCCAAATCGGTTGGTAAAGAAAAACAAAGTGTATCACTGAAAAATGTATGATCACTTTGTATTATTATTATTATACATGGGGAAGGGGGCTCAAAATGTACAAAATTAATAGAAACAACTACAGCCTAGTGGGGTATAAAACTGAAATTTGGCAGGCATGTGAAAAATACTAAATCTAAATAACTATAACATTTTTCAATTAGACTCCGGCAAATTGATGTGGAGGAGGAGAAGTTAAAAAAATACTTTTAGGTGTGGTAGAAAACTTAAATTTGCTTGACAGGTAGAAAAACAACTCCATATAACCAGATAAGTCATAAAATTATAATTGTTTAAGTGGGAATTAGAGAAATTATGGTGGGATGGGAGGGGTAAAAGTTTCATAACTAATAACAGAACAATTTTGTTTGGTATGGTAAAGCGCTTACTATTGCTTTCAATCTACTTAATTATTTTTTTGTGTTGATTGTAACAATACCTCTAAGTAAAAGACCCTTTGTTAACGTGCTTGTGGTTGCACCTTAAATTGGGGTATTTTTCAATTATTTTATGATTTTTGTGTGTAAACTAGGTTTATATTGTTTTGTTTATTAGATAGTAAATTTAAACTTTTTATTTGTGTTCGTTATAACAATGTCTTCCCGTAAGCAAGCAAATCCTGATGCAAGGGCCTCAAAAAAAAAAAATTTGGATACTTACTGTAGGTAGTCATGGTTTCATCAACATAAAGAAACAAAATCCTCACCTCATACGTGCTAGAAATGGTCTTATTGGTAGTTTAAAAGATTCGCTAGAAGAAAAAAGTATGTTAACCAACTTAAATGCGAAGGAAGCCGCAGGCACATTCTAGTTGTTAATACGTCCGGAATTTGAGAAAGCTCTTTGTATGATCCAATATTTCATTTTAAGTTTTACTAAAACGTAAAATAAAAATAAAAATTATTATTAATATGTTGGCCAGAACTATAATAAAGGAAATAATAATGATGATGATAATAATAATAATAATAATAATAATAATAATAATGATAATAATTATTATTATTATTGCTATACATTAGATAGAAACGTTGTATGTACTTTAGAAAATGTTCCTTTATAAATTATTGGGAACGTTGAAAAGTTGATATTTAGACGCTGACAAACCCAGTCTAAAAGACTTGATTGCATATTAATTAATTTGAAAGAAACTAGGATGTATTGTGGTATAAAATATGGGTGAGTTCTCAATTTATTTAAAAGGTGATCCAATTTGTTAATAACATTTTTGACACTTTGTATATATAATATAGATATTAGTATTTTAAATTCCTGTTCCCTTCCCTTGAGAGATCAGAGCTTATAAGTAAGGACCTATATAATGCCAAAATTACATTAAAATTAAAAGTAAAAGAAAGACTAAACTTTATAGAACATAAGGGTCTGACTCACAAAAAAAAAAAAAAAAAAAGTTTGATTTGTTAGGTGCACAGTGAGGTATTTTGAATTAATATGCTAAATTATTATCCCCCCTGTAATAATTGTCAGTGGGTATCCTCAGTCCGGCCAAAAATATTTCGAAAACAATAAGGTATAGGAAGCTGGGATTTGGTGGGCAATCAGTTCTCACCCTAAAAAGGTGAATTAGTACCTTATCTACATAAAGTTCCCATGGGGGCCCCCAAAATAGGTGGTTTACCAAAAAACCAAAGTAGAAAAAACCTAAATGCCCAGAAGCTGAAATTTTGCAGGCATTGTAGCCTCCAACCCAAAGTTTCAAACATTAATCTAAATAACTACTTTTAGGTGTAGTAGAGGATTTAAACCAAACCGTCAGTCTTTTACGTGCTAGGAAAAGCTTCTCAATTTGATTTTTTTGTATTATTACCGATAAGTTTAACAGACTTGCTAATACTAAAGGCCGGATTTAATTGGTAAGACCATAACACGGTATATATATATATATATATAATATACACACACATATCGAATGTTAATACTTCAATATTATAGATAAATTAGGCCTTTGTAAATAAGACTCGCATTCGCGTGGAGAGAGGATGGGGAATCCACAACAATAATTCACTCGTCATGAACCACCCTCAGTTCATTGAACTAAGATCCGAACCTTTGCCTCCCCGTTAACAGCTATTGCTAATCACATGCTCGCCAGTTTGGCCATGTAGTCGCTCACGCACTTGTCAATCGAGCCAAACAAAGAATATTAGAAATTCTTAGCGTTCCTTTAGTACCAATCTTAATTCTTTTCTAATTAAAATAACTTTTTTTTTCTATCTGTCAGTGAACTTTATATTTTATATCTTATTAAATGTATTTTTTTCTCAAGGTTTTGTAAATTTTCTTCTCATTTTCCATTTCACTGTCTCCCCCACCACTCCCAATTTTTAATTTAAAGTTTTAAAAATGTGAGGCTTTCATTGGTAGTCGCTACTATATGACAATTTTTTATTTTTTACCACACCAATAAAGGGTTTAGTAGATTCAATTTTGGAAATCTCCAGCCCTTTCCATTTAAAGTACTCCCACTTTAGATTTTAAATATTTAGACTCTCCAGTTTATTGGGGTTTGTCCTGTTAAACTTAATTAAATATTGTTTTACAGTAAACATAAAACTTTATTATTTTATTTTAAGGGGAACCACCTTAGATTTTTCGACCCTTCATTTTGAAATTTAAGAATGTTCAGAATTTTAAATCTATTTGTAACAGTCCCTAAAGTGGCTTGCCAAATTTCAGTTCTCCAACATACAGAGAAGTAAAAGTTTTTAATAGTTTCGGAAATTTTGACACCCCCACCTCCTATCCTCTCCCTCAGCCATTTCCTTTTCGAAATACCCTTTTTTAAAAATCTAGCTGTGTTCTTCTATCTGCTTGACAAATTCAGAATTTCTAACAGAGCTAGAAGAGTTTTATACCCCCCACTACCCCTTTTCCGGGTTTTCATTTTAGATTTAGAGAGATTTCTCGTCCCTTTACCTCCCTGCCGAATTTTTGGTTTACTACCGTTTCAAGAAGAAGTGGTTTCTAAGAATGTTGGAAATTTTAAATTCCTTACCCCTCCTAGATTTGGCCAAATACTACTTAAAGATTTCAAATTTTAAGAATTGTTTGGTTAACTGTAGCTGTCTTTCCACTTGTCTGTCAAATTTAAATTTTCTAACTCACTTTAAAGCATTTTTTCCGTTTATGGCCCCCTTAACCCTACCTATGATAATTTGGAGTGGTTCATTTACCTATCTGCCAAATTTAAATTTTCTATTATTTTTTTACTAATTTAAAACTATTTCCTCGAAAATTTCCCATTCTTAAACTTTTCTCGTTAGATGGACCAATCCCTATGCCTTCCTGCCAAATTTCCGTTTTTCAACTATTCTGGGAGTAGATTTTATTTTCCGGGCGGACATAATTTCATCTTTATGTTGAGAGATTGAGTTTTTTTCTCATAACCGCGCCTTACTGTACTACCTGTTCAGGTTGTACTCATACATTCTTTAAGTTACTACTCAAAGTGGGTAGGGATGAGAAAAGACGCGTTTTAGAGATAGTCTACCCGCATTTTCATGGAAGGAGGGTTGGAAACCATTTAGGATAAAACGCCCTCAATAGACCCGACAGGAATTTGAGCCCAGATCTCTCCATCATCAGCAGTTCAGTCTAACAAGAGAGTGAAGCCTTATATCGCTTATATCGTTCAGCCAATGAAGTGTGTCAGTTATTTACAAGAGTAGATTCCAATAAAGGTGATATTTGTACATACAAGCAAGAATGTAAATAAGTAAAAGATATATCCGATAGATGATTGGACACTCATTACCAAGACAAGGTGTCGTTTAAATTAATCAAACAAGTACCACGTGTTACTACCCTTTCGGGTTATACGCCTAACCCATGTACTAATTACACTAATGAGTTAGGGATTAGGAAATCTTAATTTATAGGAAATGCACCCGCAGTGGCGTGGAAGGAGGGCCGTTTAGGAAAAACCACCCACAATACACCCGGCTGGAATCAAACCACTATCAACCTGTATTTGTCAATCTAGTCCAACACGAGAGTGGCACGTTAAGACCCCATTTTATGACAATATGAACTCAAAATTGAAGGCTATGAGGAAAAAAAACATCTCAGGGGGTGGAGTCTAAATTCTGTAAACTGCTAGGGAAGGAGTAAAAGTTTTGTAAGTGGGGGTCCTTGAGTGTCAAATCATTCCCCAACTCACCCTCTCTATCCGAGTGAGGTGAGGAAGGTAGTCAGCCAGTTATTTATGAGTCATTATCTCCCCCAAGTAAGCAAAAGAAGAAAAGACAGAAATAGCTTGGTATCAAGAACAGATAAGCTTCTTGAATTCTAACTTCCAATTTCCAAACCACTCTGGACGCTAAGAGTTTAATTGTTGCATTTTATTATTTTTTGCAGGTACCTAACTAACACATTTAACAAAATTTTACTTTAAGGTTTTAACTATCGAACACATTTTACAAGAATTGCTGATAAATGAAGATATTTTTAGTTATTAATACCTACTTCATTGGTTGCATGGTTTAAGGCGTCACTCTCGCAAAAGATTAGACTGCCAAGGAGGTGGGGTTGGGCCTCAATTCCGGTCAGGTGTACTGAGCATGGTTTATCCTAGAGGTCGGTCAGGTGTACTGAGCGTTGTTTATCCTAGAGATCAGGTGTACTGAGCATGGTTTATCCTAGAGGTCAGGTGTACTGAGCGTGGTTTATCCTAGAGGTCAGGTGTACTGATCGTGGTTTATCCTAAATAATTTTCCACTCTCACCCTCACACATTAGATTAATTTGGTAGGTCTACATAGGTGCATAACACGTACGGTTAGTAGATGCGGTGCTAAAAAAAAACTACTCATAAAAAGTGTAAATTCGATCAATAGTTTTATTGCTACATTGACTAGTGTAGCCTTTTACCTAAAGAGTTGGCTCAGTTACAGCGAGATCGACTGGTGAGATCAACCTGAAACGGGACATGCTTATAGTACAGACCAGCAGGATATAGGCCTACATTGAACATAGATGTTGAAGGTTCGATGTTTTCCTCATAGATGAGTTTCAACCATCAATATTTTGTAGCGATGTCTGAGACAGTGATATGTTAATGTGTGTGTTTTAAAAATAGTAATTTTTTATTATTAGTTTTAAAACATTTTTTGAATTGATACAAGAGTTTCATATTCATTTATTACAAATACACTTCACATACAGTTTCAATTGGTTTGAAAAATATTACCGATGTTTTTGGTTCTATAACATCGATGTTTTCAGACGATGTTCTTTTTACTTTCTCGCAGGCGTAGTTGGCTAACGCGCTAGATTCATGTTGATCTTAACTGCTGAGTACGGGGAGATCAAGGTTCAAATCTCAATCGAGTTGACTGGGGTGGTTTTTCCTAAATGGCTTTACACTCTCCCTCCACGCAAATGTGGGTACACTTCCTCTAAATTCAACCTTACCCATTTCTAACCCATTAGCGTGATTAGTAATTAAGTGTATAACCCTAACGGGTAGTAAGACGAGGTGATAAATAAATAAAAATTGTGAATGTTCCACATGGACTAGCTTTATTCTCGTCTTATCTGATTTTTAGACGAAGAGGGTATAGGGATTCGAATCCCAACCCAGCTGACTGAAAAGGGGTGGGGGTTCAAAATGTTGTTTCACTTTTCCTCTAAATGTATGCAGGTGCATTTTGAATTTTCACCACAATTATTTTACTTACAGTTTAAAGTTTAACGTGTGATCCGAACCACGGTGGAGGCCTGGCATTCCACACATTCACAATTTTTTTGTATTTTATTAAATCCATTTTTAATTATTTTTTTTTTGCTAGAGACACTCGATGGAGGGGAGTAAAGATGAAATGAAAATTCCATGTTGACTTTTAGAATTGCGATTAGTATACTCAGTATGCACATCTGTACTAAAAAAAAAATCGTGAAGAGTATTAACTGGAATAAAAATATTTAAACAGTTAACTATTGTAAATAAGAGTAGCGTAGGCCTATTCGTTTAGTGAATATGTGAAAATTCCAGAGATTTAATCAAATTCCATTACATAGTCCTGCTTTACAGTTAGTCCTAGTCCTAGTTAGTAACTAATCCTTTAAAATTATTAGTTCTAACATAAATGTACTAAGACTTAATATATCTTAATAGGTGCTAATTATGAATGTAATCCTAGGACCAAGATTATATAATAGGAATAAAATAATACTTGCAGTGTAGTAAATTAATTGGGTAGAGGAAATAAAAGTGTGTTGTTAATTTAGTATGTTCCAGTACATTGATTATGAATAGTGAATATTTGTAGAGTTATGTACTGTAACTGCAAGCCTAGTGTTGCAAATCACTTCCACTTAATATATTGTATTGCTTTACTCTTTATTTACATTGCATTTATGAATGGTTATAATTTCAATACAACTTACTAGTTTGCTATTGCTATAAAAACTTATCTCAAAAATTAATATAATATATATTTTAGACCTCACAACCAGACTAGGAGCAATATCGATAGTCAATGTGTCTGTAACCTTGTATAGTATTCAAACATGTCATAGATCAAAGATATATAAGATACTTATCAAAGTCTTAAAAGTTAAGGTGAAGCATGGGGAAAAATAGCTCAAAATTAATTAAACCAAACTAATTTAAGAATACCTCTAAACAGTCAGTGAATATCTATTATTAATATTATTATTATTATTATTATTATTATTATTATCACCGCATCTTACTAACCGTAAATACAATACAATAAATGCTGACAACTCAAATCATTGCATTATTTTTACTTCTCCCAAATTCAATATTAAAATAAATAAAGGGTTTTCTAATGAATTAATTTCCCCCATAATTGATTAGTTTTTTTTTCTTTTTTTTCAAATTTTAGTTCTAAATGTTGAAAAATACGTAGTTTAAGACCTAAAAACTAATTATTTTTTAAAAATATTTTATTTAATCGTAACCTAAGTTTTACTTTTGGCATATTATTTATACATTTATTAAAAACATACGTAAATATTACTGGTTCCATAGAATGCGTAAAGAAATAAACAAACTTAATAATTATAAATACTCAAAACATGTGTTTTCCGTTAAAATGCTAAAATACTTATTACAATGGGATTTTAATTTTTTCAAACATAAACGAAAATAAAAATCCTCTATAACTTGTAAATTTGTGAATGTGAGCAATGCCAGGCCTCTACCGTGGTTCCAATTCCACGTTAAACACGTTAAAAATCGGAATTATATCTATGAAATCCTGAATTGTACCTCCTCAGAAGAGACACTCTTTCGATACTTTTGCCACAAGCAGCTCAAATGAAAATCCTGAATTATATCTCCGAAATCCTGAAATGTACCTCCTCGGAAGAGACTCTCTTCCGACAACTTACACATAAACAGCCCCCACTGAAAATCCTGAATTGTATCTCTAAGTACATGACCTTAAGTTTTAATTCTTATGTGCACTTTGAAAAAGTTAAGCGGTTAGTTTGTCATAAGACTTCTAGATGGCATAACAAGCGACAAACTTTGGTTGATGCTTAGTACAGCTCATAAATAACAGAGGGCAGCATAAGGTAAAATCAATCAAATAACTGTAAATGATACAATTTATAGATTATTATTATTATTAGCACCGTGTCTTACTACCCGTTCGGTTTATATGCACTTACGCTAATGTGTCATGGTAGGGAAATTGTGAGATGAAATGAAAGTCTGTCAAAGTGCACATAAGAATTAAAACTTAAGGTCATGTACTTAGAGATACAATTCAGGATTTTCAGTGGGGGCTGTTTATGTGTAAGTTGTCGGAAGAGAGTCTCTTCCGAGGAGGTACATTTCAGGATTTCGGAGATATAATTCAGATTTTTAAAAGAGATATAATTCAGGACTTTAGTTTGAGCTGCTTGTGGCAAAAGTATCGGAAGAGTGTCTCTTCTGAGGAGGTACAATTCAGGATTTCATAGATATAATTCCGATTTTTAAAAGAGATATAATTCAGGATTTTCATTTGAGCTGTTTGTGGCAAAAGTATCGGAAGAGAGTCTCTTCTGAGGAGGTACAATTCAGGATTTCGGAGATATAATTCCAATTTTAAAAGAGATATTCAGGATTTTCATTTGAGCTGTTTGTGGCAAAAGTATCGGAAGAGAGTCTCTTCCGAGGAGATACAATTCAGTCGCCTCTTATCGACCAGATGTTTTGTAGTGTAGACTAGAAAAAAAGACATTGAACTTATTGACTATTTGACTGGTGATGTATCACTGTGTGTGGCTCCCAGCGAACCGTGGAGCTTTATAGTAGCTTAATGTAATGAACCATGGGATGGAAAGGAGGGGGAGGCATCCCTCTATGTTGAAAAAATCACATAGGCAACAGCCGCACCAAACTATGTTTAGGCCGCCCACCCTGAACTCCAGTCAGTTGTTTTGATTGCTCTGACGAGTCAGGTGCAATGTTAGCAGAACTGTGTGAGTGGTCCAACACTTCTGATGGCGTCTTTCTTGTTCAATAATGTCTCCGAGGTGTGGTATGTAACACATGGAGATTTACATTAATAGATCTGTATATGTAATCAGTGTACGATATATATTCTTAAGTAATGATTATGTGCAGCAGATTTAGGCAATACAGGGCTGAACTGGTTAGCCCGTTACACTCTGGCCTGCCTTATCCTGACATGTCAATGCCACAGTACACTATCGGTTGTGTTCTTCACCCCCCGCCTGTCCCCCTAAAAAAAAACCCTGTAAAGTTTGCAAGCTTGGCTCAATGTTAGCACTCTGCATATATCTCAAGAATTGAGTAAACTCATAGGACAAACTTATTTTAAATATGATCATTTGGGCAGTAATGTGTTTACAGAGTGGCTCTTGCTCCAAAATGTTGATTGCGATAAAAGTAAAGGACATTGTTATTTGTGTGAACCCAACTTTGTTATAAGTAACATCTTCATTTCAATCTCTATGCCAAGGGATGGAAGCATGTGAAAGAGTGAAAGCTGCTAGGGGTAGCATAACAAAATTATACTTGGTCCTTGCATCAAAAAATGCAGTTTCATTTGTAGGATTACATGGTGAAGGTGTACATTTTGTTGTATAAAGTAGATATAAAATAGTATGCAACCCAAAACTAAACTTAGTTGTGCTGAAATAGCATGGGCTATAAATCAGATAATGCTTCATTCTTCTCCTATAAGTTTTTCTGTATTCACAGAGACTTGCATCGAAACCTTTGCCTCTAGATTTGCAAAACGTTCTTGATGAAGTGGTCAAAGTTTTCATCTTTCTCAAGGCGAATCCTACCAACTTCAAGTTGTTTAAATTGCTATGTGAAGACGTGGACATCCTACACAACATTTTGCTTTTGCACACTGAAGTTAGGTAGTTGTCTTGGGCTAAAGTTCTGGCAGGTTGTTCGAACTTCAACATGAGGTATCCCTTTTATTGGAAGAGTTAAAAATCTTAGATCCAGGATTCATGATTTTGAATGGCTACAAAGCCTGGCATACCTTAGTGGCATTTCTCACCAGATTAATAAATTCAATCTTTCACTTAAAAAAAAATTGTAAAATTTTTCAATTTGGTGACAAAATTGATTATATGAAAGAAAGAAAATTGGTTTTTGGGCAAAGTTCATTAAAAAAGGACAGCCTGAAGTGTTCAAAACACTTATGATTTCTTGTCACAAGCCGAGCTAAATTTAAGTCAGTGATAGGATAACTGAGCACTTGGAAGGATTAAAATCCTAGTTTGAAAAAGAAAATTCCAAAGCCAGAAATGGGTGATCGCTGGATAGCTAATCCTTTCAAAGAAGAGTATTTTGAACCGGCTTCATTCTAGATTCCTGGAAAGGAGAAGTTGCTAGAGCTCGCATTAGATACCACTCTGAAGAACCTCTTCAACAGTGGCATGGTGAACCTAGTCAGTTTTTGGGCTCGTCGCAGTGTCGAATACAGAGAACTTTCTAGAAAAGCCATAATGTTTTTTGTTGCCATTTGCTAGCATGAAGCTTGTTGAGCGGGCGTTTTCTTCGTATACTTATATAAAATATCAATATAGAAGCATATTAGATGCAGCTCCGAATTTGAGATTGTATCTTTCCTCTTTTGAACCCAATTTTTCAAAACTTTGTAATTCAATACAGTGCCAAATATCACATTAATTTTTCTTTTTTCCCATCTTCGTGTTACTTTATTTGCTTACTTCAAAAATAAAAAACTATGTAATTAAAAAATCATTTGTTTTAATTCTTATACCTTTTTAGAGAAGTTTTAGGAATCTGTAATGGGTGAAACCGTTTTTGGGGTAGAGGGGGGATGCCTGGAGGATTTGGGGTAGGGGATACGTGGACTTAAAAAGGTTGGGAACCGCTGCATTAAGGCCATATGTACAGAATTTTTTTTTCTGTCATTCAAAAGAGTTTTATTCTATGAAATGTTAAACACCAAAAATTTATTTTTAACTATTTTTATTCAAGAGCTATGAGGGTAAGAAACTTCAATTTTTACATTTTCCAAATCTAGTTTTAGGCCACACTTTTTGGAATAAAATTTTGAAAATTAAAATTTAATATCTTTAATACTATACCTATTTGATAAAGCTGGGATTTTACCGTAGTTATAAGCATACTCTATATAAATATACTTAAAGTTCCCTTAAAATCAACACATTTCAACAATTGTTTATTAATACTAATTCATCTATAAATATTAAATATTAGTATTCATGCGATGTATAGATGTGTATACTTAGATTAAAAAAATATTCAGATTTAAATATGCAAAGTTTTACTGAAAAACTTGATTTGCGTATGACATAAAAATATGCACTGAAATTCCAAGTTGGCTCACGGGATCAAAACTTTGTAGGGAAGTGTGTGTAGCTTCGTCGACAAGAACGGTTGATAGCCCGCCTCCACAGCAGTTACTCCAGTTGTATTATCACACACACACAAGTAATCTGCAGTCCTTGCGAGATTCGAGATTTCTGTTTGAACAATCATTCACAAGTTGTCTCTTAAAATAGTTAGACTCATATTAATAATAATATTTAGCACCGCGTCTTACTACCCGTTCGGGTAGACTCATATTGTAATGATATTGATATTTATACCACTATCAGGGTTATTTCATTATTAAAACATGTTGTAGTAATTTTTAGATTTGTGTTTTATTTGCGATCTCTGTGAACTCTAAAGAAACTATATAAAACTATATATATATATATATATATATATATAAAACTATATAATATATATTTATTAAAATATTAAACAATGGTTCCTTCCATCACAACCTGGAAAACGTCAAGATTGGAAACCGAGAATGAGCATAATGTATTATATAGGCAGATAGGCTTTATGTTTGTTTTATATGTTAGGGGTTTCCAGAATCAGTAACACAGAATATACAATCTAGTAAACAATAATTGGCTGTAAGCGATTGCCCAAGGTTTCAACACATTGCATATCAAGAATAATGAAATAAATATTTAATATTTAAAAACATTTTTTACAGCCATTGTCTAAAGAATCTTTTTCATGAAAAAATTGTAATTTAGGCAGTTTATAGTGTTTTAATTTCTTAGCTATTTGAACTAATTTAGTCATTAATAATGCAGAAAAAGGCATTATTTTATATAGCTTAAATTGGCAAAACTTATTACTCTGAATACATTAATATGCATATGGAAAACATAATTTCACGATCTTCAATTTAGTGAACACTGCAATTATTATCTTCAATCAAATTATTTGTTTTTATATGTATTTATATTTTTATTAGAGGTAGAATATTTATACTTTCAGTCAGACTTAGATCTTGGTTCATATGGGATTATCTGCCTGATAAATTTTATTGATTAACTACATTTTTATAACATTAAAATTTTGTGATTATCTACATTTTAAATCATATGGGCGATTTTCCTCAAATTAGTTAGGCCTAGGTTATAGGTAAATATAATGTGGGCATAAATGGTGATTATGAATGCATTAATCTATATATGCACTTTATCTTAAGAAGCAAACCCAATAAGTCAAGTGGTTACAATTAAATTGATTATATTGTTCAATTATTTGATAATTTTATGAATATGGGAAGTTTCCACAGTTAAATAGAATTATTGAATTCTATGACATATACAGCATCCAGAAGAAGGCAGAGAATTGATAAAATAATAAATACTACGCCCCTACCAGAAATCGAACCCGAAACCCTTTGTACTGTAGACCATCCCGCTAGCGACTGAGCTAACGTGTCGGGCTATGATACTCTAATTATATCACATTTATAGCCTGTATTTTCTTACGTTTTCTCCCACAGCTGTCAAACTGTTAATTGAGTGGCCTCTTAAAAATATGCTTGATAAATAGATTTTTTATCGCCTTAAAAATTGTGTGAATGCAAGAATCTACGTTTAAGCTGGCAATAATTTTTCCAGCATTTTATATGGTTTTTAATTTTGGAAACTATTCTATTGGAATATTTAGAATTTCTCGGTTAATCCCACCTACAAGGTTATAATTAGGTCAAGTTAAACGTTGTTGTTCCTATATAAGTAGTCTATAATGATGATGTGCAAATTAGTGAGATATCCCATTGGGGACCTAAACAATATAGGAAGGCATACTGTTAATTATTTATGTATTTCGAACACACTTAGAGAGTAATTTTAGGCCCAAGTATGATATTATAGTAGTAATTGATGTTTGCATTTGCAAGTGTGTTAGCACTTTGAATTTACCTCAAATGAAAAACCGCTATTTACTATTGTAACGACAGTCTTTCTACAAATTTTTTTAAATTATTTTTTTGCAAATAAATAATATAATATAAAATTATTTCATTCACAAAGGAATATCTTTTATTTTATTTGACTCATAAAAAACTGTGTGAGAGAAAGGAAGATTTTTATTTGGATTAATTTAATCAAAATAACTGAAGCATTCTTATCCAAATAAGATGTAATAATAATAATAATAGTATTATTTAGGCTTACTACCCGTTCGGGTTATACACGTTAAGTACTAATTACACAAATGGATTAGGAATTGGGAAGGTTGAATTAGAGGAAGTGAACCCGCATTTGCGTGGAGGGAGAGTGGAAAACCATTTAGGAAACCCCCCCCCAGTTCACCCGACCGAGATTCGAACCTCGATCTCCTCGTCCTCAGCAGTCGAGCTCAACACAACAAGAGCGTTAGCCAACTACGCCACCGAGGCGAGTAAATAAGATGTAACTTATATATAATCGCTCTCCAATGTTTTTAGACACTTTGAATTATTTAGTGATTAGGTTTTGAGGTTTGAGTTATTAAAGGGTGCAAAGAGAAGGAAACACAATTTTATAGTAAATGCACCCTATTTACTTGTAGAATGGATTGGAAAACTATAGAAAGAGAACACATGTGGAAAGCCGCCTAAAAATGTGTGAAAATTATATAAATATTTTTTATTTGTCTAGGTAAATTATTAATAAACCCACCTTTTTATTGCAAACTCAAGTTTATTGCTGCAAGTTCCTAGTAATTTTTTGAATACATATTTTCTACCTGATTCACCAACAGATTCAAGTCCTTATCGAAGTTTGGCTTTATACAATATATGCTCACTTTGAAATAATATAGTATTATATGTCACATGACTTGCACAAATGAACAACGTAATAATCAGTTTTGTTCAATTTTCTCTCTCCCTCTCTCTCTCTCTTTCGTGTATATATAAAAAATTACAGCTTATATAGTTGTATAAAACATGTTAATCTTTATAATACGCTTTATCTCTATTGAAAAATCATTATTTTCCTTGTTTTTATTAGAATAAATAACATACATTTTGAAATTATAATTTAGGCCCTGATATTTTTTCTATTACAGAGAAGACGGGTGTGATACAGTGTACATGTCTGGTGTGGTAGAACTCCCTCCTTACTCTAATGATAGCATTATTAGACATAAGTATTCTGATGTTGAATGTACCGATTCAGAATTCCAAAGCTCTAGAGAAGATGATAGTTGTGAGATTAATTCAATAGAAGATGAAGAATTTTGAGTTGTATAGGACATACCTAAATAATTGATGAGAAAGATACCTCCGTCAAAAATAATATAACAGGAAACATGGATAGATATTTAATATTTTCTTAAATAATCCCACAATTTATACCATGGGTAGGTACCAACCGTGAAAAAAATACGTCCGCGAAGTTGACCCCTCCCCCTCACCCCCAATTTAAAAATTCAAGGTTTTTTTATTGCTGTTTGTTTTTCGCTTGTTGCAGATTGTTCCACAAAAATTTTCGTTTGTTCTGTTTTGATAGGCCCAAAATTATATGTCTACAGTGGTGGGGTTAACTTCACGGTAATACCTCCAACCCCCTCCACACACACTTTGCAAAAATTACATTTTTATGGTTTCCGATCGTTTGTTTCCGGATTATACCGCAAAAAGGCTCGTTTGTTCCGCATTTGTTCTTGCACAAATGGGACATGAACTTGACACTTTCTTACTCGTGAGGCGCCAACTTTACAGTAGCCCCTCTACTTTGAAAGATGCATGTATTTACTATTGCATTCGCTTGTTTCGGATTGTCCAGCAAAAATTTTGTTTGTTTTGATAATCTCACAAATGGTATGTTTACATTGGTAGTGCCAACTTTAGGATATCTTCTTCTCACTTTTGAGAATTGAAATTTAATAGTTGCGATCATTTGTTTCGTATTGTTTAAAAAAAAAAACTTACATTTTGATACGTCCAAAAAATTAACTATACTTTACATTTGACATACATGAATTCACCCTTCTCCCCTTTTAAAAACAATTTTTTTATGATTACGATACGGTTTCCTTCGCTAGTTCCAGATTATTCCGCAAAAAAAAAGTTTTTCTGTTTTGATACACTCACAAATGATATGTTTACTTTGGATCTCCACGAGGCTGCCTCAACATCTTTCCCCCCTAAAAACATTAAAAAAATAAATTTTATTATTGCAATAATTTGTTTTTCGTTTGTTCCGGAAAAAATAATTTGATATGTCTTTATACGCCCATAAATTGTATGTTTACATTGCATGTCAATGAAGTTGACCCCCTTCACCCATCTTTTAAAAATTCATATTTTTATGATCTGTAATAATTTTTGTTCTTCGTTTGTTCCGGAAGGTTCCTAAAAAACCGCACATTTCGTTTTGGCAGGACAAAATAAGATTTATTTACACGAGGAGCGTGGATTGACGCCTTTATGGCAACCATCTTCTCCACATGAACACATACAACAAAAATCGTATTTTATCTTTGCAAACAATAATACGTTCTTGGTTAGTTTAAGATTTCTTTTTGCGGAGATTTCAATTTATTCCTTTTGTAAACCCTCGATAATTTTTTCTAGTAGTAGCTCTCACATTCTTTCAAAACTTGAACATTTTTTGTTTAAAGTTTGTTTTTATTTTTTTGAGTTCCTTAACATGTTTATCTTTATTTGGTTCTGAATTTCTTTAAAAAAAATGTGTTTATTTCATGTTGATAGTTTTAAAATTATTATATTTTTATCACTATGCTAAGATCCGTTTCCTCACCTCAACTGGATAAAATATAACAAAATTTGTATTTTTGATTTTATAACTCTATTAGTTTGTTCCAGATTTTTGTGCATTATATTTTAGTTTGTTAGTTCTTAGATCTCCTACAAACATAAACTAGTGTCACAAGTGATGATGGCCTTTTGTATGTGCGACCTGTATAGTAACACTGGGCGTCAAGTAAAAAATGTCCCACCCTCTGTTTCAAAGTATGAAAAATATTGTCTTTGATTTGCTCACTATGCTCAAAAAAGCAATAAAATGGCGGAGCAAGTCAGAAATACAAAAACTTGGTCTTCAACTTATTGCATGCCATAAAACTCATAGTAAAGAAAAGTTTTTTTTTTTTGCCTTGCTTCCTCCTAAGCTCCAAAATATTGGTTTCGTCTAATTGGGCTGTTGTGAAATTACCGAAAGATAGTAGAGATCTTACCTCCTCCTTCCCCCAACCCCTCAAGAGAGCTCATAACTAGGTTATCCTAAAGTATTGACATCGCACCCTCCTTTTGTTTGCTACTATTACTGTTATGATGTAGTAAATAGTACCTTTGACCTCAAAGAGACATGATTGGAAGGAAATGTCAATTATTCCAACTCTGACACTTACGAAGAAGACTAAGAAACTCCTCGACAGTAAAAATTATTTTTTTAAATCAAAGTTTACTAACAGGACCTAGAATAAATTTCCAAAAAAAGTGATTAAAAATATATATAGAATAGCCTGAATTTCTAAATAATTGCCAAAAAAAAAAACTAAGAAATTAAACAAAAAATTGAAATGAATTCATATAACTAAATCAAACGCGTGCCTTTACAAATGGAAAATAAAAAATAGCTACGCAATAAAGTCTTTTAACAGCTAAACTCTTGCATTCTGGTAAATATAATATTGATTTACAAAAATTTAGCTTAAAAAAAATTCCCATCCCATCGTTTAATTTCAGCGCCTAATCATTAATGTAGATTTTACAAACATGACAAACAAATAGGATACATAGTTAATTTTCAACATTATCTACAACTATTTGATTAAAAATAATAGATTTGAATATTTATGGATTATAAAATATCGATATCATTTAGAAATATACTAATTTAACATAAGTGCCTCGATCTTATTCAAACCACAATGGGCTACCATGAAGTTGGCCCCTCCTCCCCCAATGTAAACATACTATTTGTGGGTTTTTCAAAACAGAACAAACAAAATTTTTTGTATAACAATCCGGAACAAGCGAGGAACAAACGATTGCAATCAAAACACCATGAATTTTTAAAAGTGTGTGTGGGGGGAGGGGGGGGGAGATTCCAGGAATTTTTTCCCTCATGAGTAAAGAAAGTGTCAAATTTTCATCCTATTTGTGCAAGAACAAATACACAGCAAACGAAACCTTTTTGCGGAACAATTCGGAACAGACAATGACACAATGAAAATGTCAATTTTCCAAATGTATGGGGGAGGGGGGGGGGTTTCTACCATAAAGTTTCCCCCCAATATAATAAGCATATCATTTTTGGGTTTATCAAAACGGAACAAACGAAAATCTTCGCGGAACAATCCAGAACAAAGATTGTAATCATAAAATCTTGACCTTTTCATAATGATAGACCAACTACGGACGTAAATGACGGATATCCAGCCAGAAATGTAGTCGAAGAGGACTCTACTGAATGTATTGTTCTTTTTGCAAGCTATTCAACACTTCCCGGCCCTTGCTACTCGGATGCTTCATCACTGACCAGCCAACGAAATTATCAAACACTAAGTTCAAACAGTTGACCCAAGGAGTATCAGCTTAAGTCTGTGCTTCTGTGCCGACACAACAAGGCTGCTTGACGTACACTACCATAATAAAGCTGAAGTCATCTATCCATGCGAAGCTCTAGAGTCGCCAGTGGTAGTAATGCCCTTAACCTATTTAGTACATAAGCATATAACACAAATGGGTAGTAAGAAGTGGTGCTAAAAAAACCTTTGTTATTGAAACTAATATGTCCAAGTTATTGTTATGCATGAATAATTACATCATTACTTATCATAACATTTTTTTAAACTAAAATGTTTAAGGTACAATTTTAAACTTTTGACATATTTTTTCACTAGACATTATACATGTTATACAAATGTAACATATACAACTTTTATATGCTAATGGGGTCATCCATTGTCTAAATGGTATTACTTTGGAAGGAAGGTGGGTACATCACAGTGCTGTGTAACACAGATCTTACTTATGCTTGAATATTAATGTATGTATGTGTGTGTGTCTGTATATATAATTTTTTTTCCCGTGTTTTCACTGTAAACATACTTATAACTTCCGACTAAGTGTGCTGAATGAATTCTAAATAGTATGAAATATAAGTCCCTCTTTTAGTGTCACGAAAACTCCCCTTAGAAATAATGACATTCACTCTTGATGGGAAAAGTTACAAATCAATCACAGGTATGGAGAGGAGAGGTCAGGCTAAATGTGTACTTGGTTTACATGTGGAAAGGCAGGGTCAAAAAAGCCAAGAAAATGGTGTTTAGTGGTTTATTGAATGGCACCTATGCTGCAAACGGTTTTCACCGTTTTCAAAATTTAAAAGAATTTACGAATCCTTTCATTCCAATTAATACTTGTTTCATATTAATCATAGCACTGTTCAAGAAGGCATACAGAATTTTAAGATCAGGGTTTTGAGGGCTTACATATATGTAACAATATTTCTTCCGAAATATGATACAAATGCCTGGCCGGCTGCAGGATTAGTTGGGGGTGGGTTGGAGTTTGCGATGACTAACAAGGTGTAGAGAGGGGACAAAACTGAAGTACACAAAGTGTCCAGGGGGAACTTGACGCAATGGGTGCCACTTGATTTTATCTAATTTGGGAACCAAGACACATTTAACCTAACCTAAAGTTAAACTTGAGTTGGCCGCCAGTGACGGTGACCGCAAGAGAAATCTAATTAATTCCCTACAACTCATTAGTTCCCTTATGATGTATCCAAAATTAAAAATGAATGTCAAATACACTGTGAATTACTTAATAATTATTTTTTATATTATAATTTTTAAGTGTTAAATTAAGCTAAAGTTAAACAAAGGTAAAACCCTCTTAAATATAATTTCAGAGAATGACCTAAACCAAATTAGGTGCACTTTATTAAACAAAAGCATCAAATAAACCTTCTAACTCCTGAATTGGCTTAAGCAACATCAGTAAAACACTACAGAGGAGTATTTACTTATCTAGACATATATGCATATATATTGACCCTCCAGTAAACTTCTTGCACACAAAAAATACTACATTGTGCACAAGCTTAGGCACGAACCCAGGATTCATACTGCACTACTCGCTGAGATGGCCAAGCAGTCAATCATAAAACTACATAGGTTGAGGGTCCAAGCTAGGCATTAGTTAATCCAGTTATGGCCTAACATGAATCTTAAGATTCCAAAATGGGATGAAATGTATCCTTATGGATTTATTCACATAAATAAAGGACAGGTCTATATTGAAACTGCCAGTGTAACTTGCGTGGCTTGACCCGGTTTGGCTGCTCTTGGGATTGTGTAAGGGTCCGGAATATCCTCTCACAGGATTATGGTAGCCAGCCACCAAACTTCCTACATGTCCTTGAGGACAAAATGTTTGAGAACCGGATAACAGAGTCTCATTTGCGTAGCCTGGGTGGGAAGACCCTGAGTAAAATCACATGTGTTAAAAAAGTAATAGTATTTAGTTTCCCCAAATGTACATTTTTGTTATAACAATAAAAATCACAAGGAATATAAACCAAACAATAATTTTCTCAATTATGAAAAGAGGTGTACTCAATATTTTATAATAATATTTAGCACCGCGTCTTACTACCCATTCGGGTTATACGCTTTACTCTATATTAAATTCACAGATCGTGAACATTTAACTATGTGCTGTCTGCCTAAGTATGGGGGTCCAATCACAAGAACCGAAGCCACCTATGGGGATTTTAAAATTTAATAATCTGGCCTAGTTTTACATTTAGGCTCAAAAGATGAATAAGTTTAAAAGTTATATAAATATATTATTATTATTATTAGCACCGCGTCTTACTACCCGTTCGGGTTATACGCATATATAAATATAATTAGCAAAGCGGCTAAAAATTAAGCACTAACGCCAGTGTTTCTGCTCCAAGTGAACGTGCACCCATTACTACAAAAATTTTTTTTTTACCCACATGGCTGATAACTTCAGTAAACAGGAAAAGCTTTTGTTAATAAGATGCACGAATAGAAAAAAATATACACTTATCCGTGAAAGGGGTTTCTTCGAGACTCTATAACTCACAAATATAAAATATAAAAATTAATAACACACAAAAATAAATTCCATGCTACAAAACTGCACTTGGAAATTAGGTTTTACACGTCGAAATCACATCTTGATGGCAGTCTCAATCCGCCTTCGCACATTCATGGCGAACACAAAGTCAAAACGAACATACGAATGCTTCCTGCATTTAGCTCGTATTAATTGGTGTTCAAATGCCCATCAGCATTTTATTTTTCTGAATTCTCTACGCATCCTCCCTTCCTATTTTCTCTGCCATCTTGCCCCTCCCTTTTCCTTGTTGCCAACCCTTAATTTCAGCTAACTAGTTCAGAATGCCAAGTGGGCGGTACCAGTTGTCATCTTGAGCTGCTTCCCAGCAACTATTTCCCTGTAGATAAATTGAATAATTGTAGTGGCCATCTACAATAATATTAGAGGGTTTATCCACTAGCCAAGCTGAAAGCTGATGAAATAAATTTCATCACAATGTGACTAAAATTTATCATTCAATAATTCTTTTAAAGCCTTCTTTGACTTATACTAAATGTTTCATGGCTTAGTTATGCTCTAACGTTTTTTTTTTATCAGATTGATGAATGCCATACAAAAGTATGTTTTATTCATTGTCCATTATACCTTGTGACAAATCATCTTATCATCGATAAGAGTTTTAAAACCATTTAGGAATATAATTTCACATGTAAAACAATAGTTGATTTGTTGTGCTTTTACTACAGTCTTGTAATTTATAAATTACCTATGTACTTATTTTTCATTCAACAACTTCACAAAGACTTGTGTGTCTTACAGAAACTACAAAATGCTGTTAGAAAACCTTTAAAAAAATCATACAATTTCAAATAGTATGAGTAAATGTTTAGTCATGGGAACAATTCAACCATAAAGAAAGCTTAAAAGGTGTTCCATAAATAATTGGCATTAATCTACTGATGATGTAAAATACGGGAGGCAGCAACCAAATTATGTGTGGGTAGTGTACTGGTACTGAATACAAACCGAATTATATTTTAAAATTTGTTCTTTAAATCTAATGATACCCAGCCACATTGACCTCTCTCTATACATTGTTTATTAGCAGATTTCAACAAATGGCTGTGCCAATGAACTAAATATATTTTGGTTTGTATTATTGTTATTCTTGTCTTTTTTTTCCAAAAGATAGTCAACTAAACAGTATATAATTCTCAATAAATGTTGGCATGATCAACGAGACACTTTTGTTGTTATTATTTGCCGTTTTTACAGTGCATATTGGTATTCAGCAAATTGGAGCCTGGCCTGATGGTTCAATACTTTCTGGAATATTGGCCCTAAGGACCTGCTTAAGTGTTTGCATGGTTCAAGGCGTCACTCTTGTGTTGTACTAGACTGCCAATGATAGGGATATTTGGTTTTGAATCCCGGTCAAGTGTACAGAGGGTGCTTTATCCAAAATGAGTTTAACTCCTTCCACACACATGTGTATACAATTACTCTACTTTTAACCAGAACAGATAGTAAGACTGAGTGCTCAAAAGAATAATTGATAGGAATAGTGGCGCTTGCTGGTAAATTTCCTTAAAATATACCTTACCTTCTTTATGCATATTTTTAATTTTAGTACATGCAACTGATATTCCAAATACATTTCCTTTACAAGTGATAAACGTCATTGGAAAAAATATATTGAAGCATTTAATCTTCTAAGTGTTTGTAGGAACACAAACCTAAATTGTTTATTTTTGTGTTTTAGGAAAATCTTATCAATGCTAAATATGCTATTTCAATGGCACGGAAAACAGGCGCGAGAGTGTATGCACTACCAGAAGACATAACAGAAGTGAAACCCAAAATGGTGATGACTGTATTTGCTTGTTTGATGGCAATGGATTATATACCAAACATGGATGCTAAGCATTCTTAAAATACTAAAGCTTGAACTAACATAAGAGTTTATAAGAACTAAAATTGACTAAATTTAATCCACCTTACATAATATTGTAAATTCGTTCTAGTGTAAAGATAGAATGAGTAAAAATATCCTCTATTAATTATATATATGAAAATCAATAAATAAATTCTCATGTAACATATTTAGCACTAATGTAGAAATAAAAAGTTGACCCCTTTAGTTCTCTATGGCTCCTATGTAAATATTTCAAATATATTTTAATATAATTTACCTTTAAGATAGCAGCATACACTATTATTATATTCATACATTTTGAAAATGTGTTCATTCTAATAAAGTGTTATAAATAATAAATAAGATGAAAATTTGGACTGTTTGTATTCCCTTTTTCTACACTTGTATATGTAAGTACCATTTATTTATCCTGAAAGGTATATATTAATTAGTTTATAAGATAATATTGTAGTGTTAGGGTAGCCACGCAACTGGAGAACTTTGTTATGTTTGGTAAAAAATGGAAAAATCTATACAATTTGAGAATTAAAATATTGAAATATTTGTGGGTTTGAGACATTAAACCATAAGCTTTAAATAGTAGGCCCTTGCATATAAGAAAAAGCTAGCTAGTAAGTATGCTAATTTTAATACATGAATCATATACCCTCCAATGTATTATCCTTGAAACATCTGTGTTGGTTGTGTATAAAAATTGCATATTACCCCATCAAAGTCAAACCATCATGTTCTTCATACCAATGACATGACTTCATACTAGTCAATTTTATGAAAGGTGAAATTTATTTGCTCAATACTATTCCCTTATGTGTCTGTATAGATGAAAATTCCTTCTTTATATCATGGAATTTCCTATTATAATAAGTGGCAACCCTGACTAATCGATCAAGCTAATCCTGATAACCTCTCAGGATAAACAGTGTGTACATTAAAGTCTGTACAATAAATAAATATGCCAATTTATAAGAGTATTGTTAAGTAGAAATGTATGTAGTATTATAATTTAAATTAATATTCTGAAAATGTGTTCATTTAATTTGTAATCTTTTAACTATTTAATTTATGGGTATCTTGTGACTAGGATTAGTGAATATACAGTTTACAGGACAACTAATTGAAAAAAAAAACTATTGTTGACAATTATTTTATAGCCCACAATGATTTATTTTACATCTTAAATAATATGCAAAATGAGGACTTTGTTCACACACCAAACACAATAAATCTTAAAGAAAGATTATGCCTAAACTACATGTTACGTATTAAAATAGAATAGATTTTAAAAATAGATAAGATAATTAGATATGACCCGAAAGAACATTAAGGTGTTTGAAACTCTTAAGACTAATTAGAACTTGTTTGGCAAACATTTATATCTAATCTAGAAAACCATAAAATTAATGGAAACAAATTGGTATAAGAAGCTTTTTGCAATGTAAATAGATTTCAAAATTCCAGTCATTCAAGATTATCTTTTCACATTTTACTAAAGAGCAATTTTCCTGATGCCTTCTGAATCACATAATTTTGTCATGTATGAAAGTGCTTTCTAAGTTATATTTATTTAACTAGAAGAGGAAATTTATCATTTAAAGCAAAATTCTTTTGATATGGATTTTGACACAAATTTATGAAATCATTTATTTTTTGAACTGCGGATAGTAAATACTTATTTTGCCTAACACTACACTTGTAAAGTAACTTTTTTAATGCAAAATATTTACCTCATGTTCTAGAACAACACCCATTTGATGGCTTTAATATAATAATTGCAATGGTTGCCAATCAGTTTTATCTGCCCTTTGTAATTGATGTACACAGTCTTTGTTTTATTTTGGTCTTATAAATTCTATATTCTTTATCTCTTTTTGTGTTAAAATTATCCTTGTTATCTTGGATCAATCTTTGATCCTGCTTAATGAAGGTTGCATTTTAAAATAAGTATATTCTGTCATTCTTGGCTCATTCGATATCCTCAATCTCTACTTGTGGTAAGGATGTCAAATTTTGATTCCTCACCTTGATAAGTATCAAAAGTATCGAAAGAGTCGAGACTTGATCTTCAATATCACTATTTTTTATTCTTAATTCTATACATGAAATAAAGTGCATTGAGCAATAACAATTTGTAGTAAATATAATGATAGAATTTTAGAAAAATTGAGCACAAATAAAAGTAAATCACCAACACATTTACACACACTCCAATATTTCAATGCTATTATAGTCTAGTAGACTATTTTCTGAGGAAGATGCTATAATAGCATTAACATATTGGAATAAAAAACATATATACATGTATTGAGACTTAAGATATAATTAAGTATTAACTATATAGACTTTGGGTAAAGTTGAATATATGTTCATGCTCTTGAGGTGCAAACGCTTATCAGGTAACCCTGTTCTCATGTTTTTGAAGAATGTTTAAAAGGAGTTATTTGAAAGAACCATTGTACATTATCTACTTATTTGTAAAATATAAATTCAAAATTAGGGCTGAGCTGATGCGAATCATTGTTTGGTTTTTATTATGAAGCCAGATAATGGTGACCTCCAGTGTTGAGCTGGGTGGGAGATGACCTTGTCCTTTTGTCTGTGGCTAAGAGAGGGAGGAAGGGCTACTGCTTGTCTTAAAAACTATACAATGGTTAAAGAACATCTTTATCTCGATACTTACATTTATTTATCTCGTTAATACTTAGAAAATTATTTAAAATAAATGTCGTCATTTATAGCTTTAATTTATTTTTCAAAATATAAATAAGAAAAATGATTAGCAACACTTAATATAAAAAGGATCGAGACAAAACTACACCTTTAGCATATGAATATCCATGTGCTAGTTTTATTCTGCTGTTTTTATTCATTACTATTATTATTTCTTATTCTAAAATAAAAATTCTACAAAAACCTATTGCAAAGTTCAGTATATTTAAGTGCATTCATTTGTCTTTAAAAATCATATCTTAATTAGCTTTAAACGTCTATATCAATCTACCATCTTAAACAAAATAAAAATGACACAAGTGAACACTTATTGTGTCTGGGTGGTGATATTGTGTATGTACAAAACAAAATAAACTGAATGATAGGCAAAGGTAAAATCCACAACAAATTAGTATTGGCCTGAGAAGCAAAATAGCTGATCAGCTCACCCTTTTTAAAATATTTGAATTTGAAGTTATAATTATGACTATTTTAGTGTATGTGGTTTCTTTTATAACTATACGCCTTGAAATCAGACAAATATTCTGAAATGGTCAACATTTGCTCTCCAATGTATTCTTCTGTTTGAATAATAAAATTTAAGTGTTTCAACAACCTCATGTTTAGACAAGGGAAAAGTTTATTCCAGCTAGTGTGTATAGTACATATATTTGTGTCCTAGGCTAAGTTTATTTCTAAGTCACGGTCTGAAACTCCTTTGTATTGAAAATTATATGTACATATTTACGTGTGTATTGTGAATATCCATCCATCTACACCATTATATAATAATTTGATTGTTTACGATTTTAATGATAATTTTAAATATTTTTGTTACACCTATGTGTTAAGTTCACAAGAAAAGTTTCACAGACCTTTTCAAGTTTTCGTTAGGAACATTGATTGCAATAAAATATCCATTTATTTTATAGAACATACTGGTATAATCACTATTTTATCTTTATTCTTCTCATTTTTGTTAGAATTAAATAGATTTTATCAAGACTTAACTTTTATTTTGTCGCTTTGGACCATATTGAAGCTCACCTAAGCTTGTAATAAATCACTTCTTCTTTTCATTACTCTAGAATGCTTTAACCAGAAGAGTTTGTGTAAATGCTTGCATTTCAGATACGAAGAAAAAAAAAATTAAGACTTTATGGGTGCACATCTAGTTAGTTGAAGGCAGGAGAACGGGTTATCCATACAACTGAGAATTCCTTTTTTTATACTTTGTGTGTATTAGTTACATATTTTGATAAGCTGTATGAAATGTTAAATAGTTGGCTCCCATATAGACACTAATATGAAAAGTGGAGACAATTTTCTTGTTTTATTTTATTGCTATAGTTATTGTAGCTTGTGTGTTACAATGCTGGCCTCAGATAAAGTCAGCGCTTGTGAACTAGCTCATGCACACTAGTCCAAAAGATGCCTTAAAGTTTATTGAAATGATGATCTATTATAAATTGAAGCAACGGGACTTTGGAGAGGATAAACTGACCACAAAAACAATATTGAGCATGATCAGGATAGACATATTAAGGATAGCTTTAAAATGTTTTTAAATTTGGATGGAACTTGAATGATGAAAAATATTAATCTTTTGTACATGTCTTCAGATTTATTATGTATAGATACACTTGGAATAAATGGGTAAGTGTTAACTTTTATGAATGGGGTAAATACAGTATGTGCTCAAACTAGTTTACAATCCGACCATTTTCTATATGATAGACTAAAGTGCCTTGTTTTATACATCACTAACACTTTTGCCTAAAGATGAGTTTAGTAACCATAAACATTTTTCATGATTCGAGCTTCATCAGAAATTAAAGAGCATTTCAAGTGTTTTTGACAATTGAACTATCTTTCATATCCTAAAGCTAATTAATTTTGTCACTCTTTTTATTTTCACTTACATCAAACCATTTGCAACAAATAAACATTTCTTCTCATAGTAAGAAATTCTGCACTTTAAAAGTTTTGCAGAAATTATTTTTGTTTATTGTCAAGGCAAAATTCAATTAAACTCTTTATTTTTTGGGGTTGATTCACAACTTTAATACACCTACGGCCAAATCTTATGTAGAAATCAAATTGAAATGGACAAGCTAATACGCATCTTTTTCACACCATAACCATCTTAGTATTTATTTTTTGTTTTATATAAAAAATAGCCACCACTATTAACTGATTGTAAATAAACCAAGAAAAACTAGAAGTAAAATAAGTTGTTAATCTTCTTATAAAATTGTGTTTTATATATATTGAGGTTATTTGGAATAAAGCACTAGACTAAATCGTGGTTTAAATTAGGAAGGATAGCCAGCACACTTATCTTGGTGATACTGGAGAAGAAATTGTTTAGATAAAACACTAAAAAAAAAAACACACATTTTTAAGGAAAAGCTTTCACTGTCACAGGCCACTTCATCAGTGACAGTGAAAGCTTTTCCTTAAAAATGTGTTTTTTAGTGTTCTATCTAAACAATTTATTTTCCAGTATCACCAAGGTAAGTGTGCTGGCTATCCCTCCTAATCTAAACCATGTTAGATATATTGCTAATTCTATATGAGTAATGCTCATCATAACAAAATATGACTGGTCAAAGTCTGCTGCCAAATCCTCAAGACTTAAGTACTTGCCTTTTACACATTTAAAAAAAAATTGAATGCAATAACTTATAAGAAGCTTTCATGGTAAACTTGTGTATTAATGTTTTATTGTTGTAATAAGGTTAGTAGTTTTTCCATCCAAATGTTTTTTCTTACTATTTGTGTATTTATTCTCAACTGAATATATATTAATTTGCTTTCACTGAAAATTCTTCTAAGTGCTATTTAATTTAATGTTCTCCCTAAAAAATGTTGAGATGTATGTAGTGTCTTTTAGATAAAAAGTACATGAAATACAAAGTATATGAAGGATTTTCAAAAATAAAAAACTTTTATGTTCAAGCATTATGTAAAATATCTTAAACAGAACAGACCTCTTAAAAAACTCTGTTAGAATAATTTAGAGGGTCTTTTGTCGATTTTGTAAAAAAAAACATGTTTTTGTAATACAATTAATCTTGAAAACCTAAATCAAAAGTATAAAAGCTTTGTCTATCACAGAACTAATTTATTTTCAAATACTTATAATGGTAAGTAAGACCTTTATCTTTTCTGTTTTTAAAATAAAGTCTGGGTCTATTTTCCTAGCCTTATTAATAGATTCATCTTTAAATTTTTCTTTTATTAAAATGAATTATTCTCTAAATGTACTTTTTACAATCTGAAGTATTATTCAATGTCTGAAGCTGATTTAGAATTAAAATTAAATCAAAACCACAAAAAAGAGACTAAATTGGAAGAAAAGAAAGAAACAAAATTCATTTGTGCCATTTCACATGATACATTTTTTTCATTGCATGTCATTTTTAACATTTTTCAAGACCACAGATTTTTTCAAACTATGTTGTTTTAAATGGATATTTTCACTATATGAATGGAAACTGAAATTGACACACAAGAAGTGAACTTAATTAACATTAAGTTTGATTTAAAGCTGTCTCTCCACTGGAGCTCCTCAGTGAAACTTTTGTGTTTCACAATGTTGCAAGATGTTTCACATTAGAAAATTGACTAATGAACTTCAGCCAACACTGGAAGAAAGTTGTTACATCATTTTGGTGTTTGTGTTCTATAATTAAAACTATATGTAACACTATTGTCTACACTAAAGAAACAGTTTGTGTTAAATGTGGAACGAAAAAAATATATTAGTGGTAGCCCTTATATTTCATGTCTTTGGATTCTAAAGACACGGTTGTCTGTAATTATCTATCAATTGAATTCAATTCTATGAACTCCATTTAAATGCTGATGAACTAAATACTTCTGCAACTTTTAACTACAACATGTACCACTTTACATTTGCAATCATGTTGTTGCTATAAGCTGCTCTATTAATCCAGTATGGACGCAGCTTAGCATGCTTCCTAAACATCTTCTCAGCAGTAACACACTACTTAACAAAGGAAGATACAGAGGACTTTAGCACTAGTGGTTTATATTGTAACTTTGTTTTCTTGGTGCAAGGTCATGTTTTAGTTAGTCCTTGTCCTCTGGCTTCTCACCCTTTAAAACCTGGAAAATGTATACAGAGACTTTGATAGGTTAAGTGAGCCTTAAATTTATGACAACATGGGAAGCACCACCTCAGTCAACAAAAACCCTTTTCAGTCAAAAATTATATATTTAAAAGTAATTGTTTTTTATTTGATCAATTTAACTATTCCAAAAGGGTGTTTTATAATTATAAAATTGTACATTACTCACCTTATTTTTTTAATACATAAATCATCATCCGCATTTATTTATCACTGTCAACATCCTAATTTGTTAGTTAATTTAATAATGTCTCTTGTGTAGTAAAGGGTTCTTAACATTATATTATGTTTACCTCATATTGGGCTAGTTAGCTCATGGTGTTCCAGTCTCAAAGTTTTATCCTTACACTTTATGCATCTTGGTCTCTTGAGTTGTATCTTTGTTTGCTTGTGGTAGGTTTTCTTGACCAGCACCCTCTGCCACATGAAAAACTTTGTCACTTTCATCATCTTTTAACTTAACAGGTGTTTGAAGGCCTAGAGTAATTTGGAACGCTGCTGCTTATCATCTCAGCTTTTCATTTAATGTGACATTTCTGGATTGAATTGTTTCCTTTGTTTCAGGATTGTATGGGTGATAGTTTGTAGAGTCAACCTGGTAGCCTACTAAAATTAGTTTCTTTGCGTTTGTCTAATTTTGTTTGTAATTGATTGGGTATATGAAGGTATGTATCCAATCTGAAGATTCGTGAGTGTGACAGGCACAGTTTCATTTCAGTTTATATCTCACACAGTGTAGTGTTTTGTGTTTATATGGATGTTATATGGCTTAAAATTTAGACTGACGTGCCCACAGGTCCAGAGGAAGCGAATGCAACATAGTTTGTGAAATTTCCACTTTTTTTTTCCCCAATCCCTTTCTGATTTTCTGTTTTGCTGAGGTGTATAAGGCTTTATTCTCAAGCTGTATTCCACGTTTTGAGAGATATTCAAGTAGGTCTTTAGTACTATATTATCGCCCATATTCCATCCTCAGTCTCTTCATTGGGTTCTCGAATTTGTTCGCTACCAACTGTTCAAATTCTTGTAATCAGTCAAAGGTGTCTAACTTGTGTTTAATGATGATCTGAAACCAGATGCGTAATCTTTAAATGTCAGGAAGAATTTTGCACCTCCAACTAATTAACTCCCCTGGCTCGGAAGGTCTGCTTTATATATATCATATGCCACTAGAATTTGTTGGCTCCACAGGTTCTTAGACCTTTTTAATTCATGATTATTTTTCATAAGACAAAATTATTAGCAATCCCGTCCATTAATGTTTAAGTAAGCTGAGTTTATTTTATACTCAGTGTCAGCTATTAATGATTTGTGAAGCTTCAAAAAGTTGAAAGTCAAATCTACTTTGGCTTTGATTTCAACATCTACAATAACCTTCGCATATTTGGAAAATTTCGAAGGAAGGATAAACCTTTGATAAATTAATTATCAAACGATTTAATTTTAGCTTAATAAACATTAAATTTTTCAATATTTCATTTTAAAACCATTAGTAAACAGAATTTTAATACTGACTAGTAATTTAACTAACACAAACTTAAGCATGAATCAAAAAATGCTAAGTAAATGTTAGAATATTATATTCACTATCGCCAACAGAATTTTGTAAAAAATAAAATACTTATAAAGAAATAACACTATGGTCACTGGTATGAAGCAGAGAAAGCACTTTAGTTATGCTATCATTGCAGCTTGCGTCTAATGTTTGGTCCTTTATATTCTCTCTTTGGAATTATCTGTGACAAATTTACAAGTACATTTTGACACATAAGTTTTTATTAATAGCTTCTTCATATTTTCTTTAGTATTCAAAATGGCTGGTATGGAAAGTTGGAAAAGAAAACGGAATTTAATTAATAACTATTATCAGAGAAATGCAGATAAAAAGACATGCATATGTAAAGTTGGCAAAATATAAACACGATGTCCAAGTAAAAATTTAAACTTAATTGACAAGTTACTAAGATTATCAGTAATCCTGTGTGCATTAATCATGAATATAGTACTTAGGTAACAAATAAGGAAATTTTCCTGGTCCTTGTTACTGACAAGATCTAGAAAAATAATTAATTTAAAAATTAAAAGTAGCGTTAAGTGACAACAAAAATCCTAGGTAGCTTAGACTTAAACTTTTCTTCGCAAGTTTCAAGATTTGCTTCACATGTAAAAAGTGGCCTTCGCACACCCCTATCACTTGTAGAACAGTTTTAAACAAAGTGTAAGATTTTTTTTATTATTAATTTGCAGCTATGCAATAATGTGTTATATTATTAATTTATTTTTTCTTGTTTTAAAACTTGAAATATTCTATGAGGTGTATGAGGGAGGGCACAAAAATAATTAAGCTAATTAATTATTCAAAAATAATAGGCTACCATTTTTGTTTACATAGCATTAATACGATTTCCTGAAAAAACATTGCATACAAAAATATATATTTACCTATATACTTATGTCTAACTAATTATGAATTTTAACTTGCAATTTTTTACAATAAATAAATTGTCCTTGCCAGTTTAAGTAAGTAATACTTTTCAACTTAAATAATTATGCTAGCAAAACAATATTATCCTTGCATACAAATTTATTTTTAAGAAACACAACAAAACTATTATATTTAGCAATGAATATCTTCATAGAATCAAAACTCTTAGTTGCATTTGTTGCTATGATAAGTACCAAAACTGTTTTAGAAAATGCAATATTCTGTATTAGACAAAAACTAAATGTCTTCTTTCACAATCACACACATGAAAAGTTCATTTTTCTCTGTTTGGATTAGGCAAACTCTTAAATAACGAGTTTATCAAAATCTGGTATTGAACAGATTAGATCTTTAGAAATTGACAACATGGTTAAAGCATTCAGACGATCTTGTTGCATAGTTTCTCAAAAAAGTTTATATTATTTAAGAGTCGAAATGCACTTTTCATTTTCTACACTTGTCATTGGAATAGTCACAATTATTTTCAGATGCGTCACAGGTAATGAAATAACTGATTTTAAATTGCTTTAAAAAAAACTCCAACAAGGCACATGATCCTGACACACTTTATAAATATTCCCTAGAACACAGACTTGAAGTTCTGTTTTCAATTTGTACTTTTCAATGAAAGGGAAAGCATGAATAGTGCTCATGTAGTGTTCATCAGGAAATTTCTCATTGTTTTCAAAACTTTCTGCCATAAAAAGGCCTACTTACAAATTTGTTGAACTTGAATCTACATTTAGCTTGGTTAATGTTGGTATTACACACCTCAATAGATGATAGCCTATTGTGCAATGGACTTCCATCTTGTCATATTTTCTTGCTAATTGGAGGTTCATTTTCTCCAGTAGATTAAATTTAATCCATATTTTCTCAATCGCAGCAACAAAATCAGATGTAAATTTCTTAACTTCAATGGGTTCTATTTTACTCCTCTGGATATGATTGAATAACATGTGTATGTGAGGCATCACCATGTGGAAAAAGTCCAACCAAAATAAAAACTCTGCAATAATCTAATAAACCCTGATGCATGTGAAATAGTTTTAGTGTCTGTCTATGATCCCTGTGGCCTCTCATAACATTCTAAAAGGCTGTCTTTGTGTTTGTAAATTGTATTCACACTTCTACTTGGAAAATTTCATCTCGTAGGGAGAACTTGCAGTGTTTTTTTTGTTTTTTTAACTATTTCATTTAGAACGGCAGTCCTTTTTGCGGAACGGCTAGAAAATTGTGCAATCCCTTTAATGTCGGAAAAGAATATTTTGGCTTCTTTTGAAGAGGTTGCTTGTTGCATGGTTAAATTTCCTTGGTGAACATAGCAATGAAAAAAATTTGCACGTGGATAAGTTTCTTTAATCCTTTGCTGAACCCCACCTGTTGCTCCAGTCATCACAGCAGTGCCATCATGTGTCTAGGCTCAGGCCCGTATGCAAGGACGATGCTGAGTACAGCCAGAGTACAGGCAGAGCTCTAGCAGAGCATGACTTTTAGAACAAACTCAGTCTGGCGGATGCCTTGCTAGAACGTCTGGTGAGCGGTCACGTGATAAAATTACCACATAGGCACACAGAGGTACCACACCCCATCAGGAAATAAAATTCACTACATCCACTGCCTTCTCTAGTGAAGATTTTGCTCGTTAAGTTAACAAACCTGATCATAAACGCCCAGATATTTGTGAAAATAGCGGACAAGGGGAAACGTCCACCTTTCAATGATGATAAACGCTTATATTTATTGGAGCAAATCAAGAATTACAAGATTATATAAAGTAAACGGATGTAGGAAGTTTAGCGGCGGAGAAGAGAGATTGGGAAGAAATTGCCAAGAATTTTAATTCTACTGGTAATTTCCAAAAGGTAAATGTTTTTCGTAGGCCTTTCATTTGACTCTTATACTAAACTGATGAATATAAATAAAGGAGTTGCTTTGTTAATAAAATTAAATTCTTGTAAAATAAAATCTTTCAAGCTCATTTCATTTATGGTCAAAGGTCAAGCAAGGCTTTAATATGATTTTGGTTGGAAGAAAAGTAAAAAGTTATTAAAACAATGTTAATATCTTATATAAAGTCGTAAAAACTGAGGGAGGGGTTTCATAAACTACGAGCATTCAATGAAATTATATATTTTTCATTACAAGCTACATTTTTTTTACTATTGACAAAAAAAAATCTTGTTTAAACCTACATTATAATGGTTTAAATGGAAATGTAGGCCTAAATATCAAAATCTCAGAAACACTGAAGTGATGCAGAAACAAATATTGTTTAAAAATCTGTAAAAGTGTACTCATAGTTTTAAATTTTTTAGGTTGTGTCTTAAGTTAAATATATTTTAGGCCTATTATACGGTATGGTGCTTAGGCATCATTCCCGAAATCTCTCAAACAAAAGTATCTAATTATTTAACCAGCTATTATTTTTATGATACTGATTCACTAGTAATTTATTTTGTAGGGAGGATCATATTACATTACCCTGCAGCCAAGCCTTGAAATACAGGTTTAACATTTGAAAGCCTAAAAAGTTACTCCCTACTTTTAACTGTCATGTAAGGCTGTTTAGTACAGATAGGTCTTCTAAGGCCTAGCCCAGTATTATTCTGCACTATCAAATAAGTTTTGTTATATAATGTAAACTCATAATGACATAAGTAATCTATATCGGCAATGGTAAACAAAATTAGTCAAGCATAACTTGCATTTTCTTTTATAAATAATAATAGTAAGCCTATTAGTATTGAGTATAAGGTGACCTTCTGGTCTAGGGTTAAGATGTTAGACTTCTGTGCTTGGGGTCTGGGTTTCAATCTTCGGTCTAGACACATATTTATCTGATTGCCAAGCCCTTTCTTCACCTTTGACAAGACTTGTATTAATAACAACTTATGAATGTGAGGAATGCCAGGCCTCCACCATGGTTCCGATCCCATGTTAAACTGTAAGTCCTCCATTTCATATCACATTCACCCTACCATTACACATTAGTGTAAGTGTGTATAACCCGAATTGGTATTAAGGTGTTAATGCTAATAAAATAATAATATTGAGTATAATATTGGTGACATTCATGATTATGCATAAAACCTGTATTTTTTTTTTTAATTTTTCAATAAATCATTATTAAAGTATCATCCAATTTAGCATATTTTTAGAGAGTAATGATAGCAATACAATAGTGACTTAGGCGACTTTTTTTTTCTAAAATAACAAGTGTGAATAATTTGGTGTAACGTCCTACCAAACCCATTTGTGAGTAGTTTTATAAAACTTTGTTAATATCTATTTATAAACTTTCAGCGCTCTCTTGATCAGCTCAAGAAATATTGGAACAATATGAAGGTGAGAAGGAAGAACGAATTAGATGAAGAGACTATACACCTCATCTGAAGTGATAACTTCTGATCCACTCACTCACTACCTTGGTGTTTTTCTTTTTAATGTATTTTGTTGTTTGTCTTTGGATTGTCTCTAATAGCAACTGATATAATTGTTTCCCATTTTCGATGGTACTACTTGCCAAAAGAGAAGATACAATAGTTGCCTCACATTAAGAAAACGTTCAAGAACGAACTTAAAATAGAGAAGATGTTGACTGGCAAATTTCAACAAGTGAGGAATTTGCAGGAAGAGATTCAGCTGACACTAACCGTAGCATACAAATATCTGTTGAAGGGCCACTGGGCAGCCAGAACCGGAACTCAAAAGGATTTCCTGATCGAATGCTGGCAAATGTCTCATTTTGTTCAGATCTGGGAGTGTCATTGGAAACAGAAGAGAACCAACATATTAATATCTTGCCGAGCATTCAAGGAATTCCATGATCTGAGGAATGTTGGACCAAATTAACTTTCAAGGACTATCTCCCTAATGGAAGGATGAATTCCTCCTTTCCAAAATCCTGACTGGGTTATAGCTGGGTTCAAACTCATGCGCAACAAATTAATAAATCTCTACAAACTTTTTTTTTATACTTCATTAACAAAATTATAACATTCTCTTGTTTTACTAACTAAACCAGTGTCAAACTTACATGTGTTTTGTGACCTTCGCAAATGAGGAATGCAGATCTTTCATTAGGTACCAGGTGATGGCAAGAATACTTTTTTAAATAATCTTTAAAAATTATTGACTCAATCCATCCATTAGTAGTAGCAGCATTAGTGATATCTGGATATACTTCTTATTTCTTTGATGTCATTTATCCCAGATGTTCTTTCCCTAGAAAATAATTAATGGTGGAACCTTATTAGCAGTAGCGGCCACTGTCAGAAGGACTGAAATGTTATCTCTCCCAGGGGAGCTAGTTCTTGAAAAAGGGAGACATTTTCCTTCAACAACTTTTGTCTTGGATGGATCCCTCGTAAAACTGTCTCATTGCAGTTAACGATGTACACAGGCTGCTAGGGACAGATATATTCCGATAGAGTGTGGTACTATAGGTTTGTCGTGCTCGTGACGGCCCGTTAAAGAGGGAGACAGTATCATTACCTCTCACTCTTACTTAACTTCTCGCTTCGAGTAAAAATAAAAGTAAGGAAAGAGGGGATTAGTAACCTAACAGGGAATGTTTACAGAGAGGTTTGGTGGAATACAATGCTACCGTTAGAAGACAAATACTTTTAACTACGCCTAGCCCAAGGGTGGATCCAGGTCTAGTTGTAGGGTGAATTGGTTTTCACAAGGCTCCTTCAAGGATACATTTAAAAAATTTTATTAATAAAGATTTTAATTTATAATATTTTAATTATAATATTGCGAGTTTAAAAAACTAGTTGAAATTAACAATTAATATAATAATAATACTTTAAGAAAGAACACAATTTGGATTAATCAATTTGTAATTTTAATACAAAAATAACATAAAACAAAAAGTCGCCATCACAATAAAAGTAATAAATATACACTTTACATGGGTCTAAAGTGTTTTAGTAATAAAAGAAAAAATGTGTATTTTAATACTAAACTTAATATAAATATTGGAAAATTTTAGTTTTAATCCCTTTTCTTTGCTCTAGAGCTAAGTTGAAAGAGATGTTGCCTAATTTTGATTAGGTCGTGTAGGTGATAGGATGAGGAAGGTGTTAGTAAGTCATTCTTTACAACTTTAAAGTATTGGTTTCAATATTTATGATTATTTTCTATGCAGGAGGGGACGATTGCACCCAACCCCACCTGGATCCTCCCGGCCTAGCCAGGGAAACTCAAATAAATATATGATTTTTAATGTTAATGAGAACAAATTCACTTTGAGATTTGTAAAGATGATTACATACTCCAACAAGTTAATATACAAAATTAAATACACTTTTTGGAATATGTAGGATAAAAATGACATTAACTAAAGGTTTTTTCATTTAAAATAAACACTTTTAAAAAATATGATATTCAACGAAATACAATAAGTGTAATGATCTTGATATTTTTTGGACACAATTATAATTAACTAGGACTGAATGCCATTAATGATATGATTTAAATTTCTAGGCCTAAGTACTATAGTTGTATTTGTAAACAAAATTAGTTACAGGTTCATATTGTTTACACTGTCATAATACAAACTGGTCGTTAAACTGTAAAAAATATCTCGAAGGTTAGAGACATGTGGCCGACACGATTTGGAACAACTGGTTGACAAGTTCATGCTTAGGTGGACAAAGGGACAGCAAACTGGCCTACCAATTGGGGCTCCAGCTAACTGATCGACAGCACACTGGTTAACATGTGTGGAAAAAGTGGTCGACAGACAAGTGACTGTCATGCAAAAGCAGTGTCGATCACATGGTCGATGTGAGTAGGACCATGTGATAAAGAGCCAATGGTCGACAAAAAGTATACAAATATTTGGAATGATTGGTGGGTTAATTATCTGACCCTACTATGACCTACATGTCGACTAGCCCATGCATACGAGGACAAAATGATATACACACGAATAGTTGACCAATTTGGGTGCATAAAACTAATCAACAATAAACTGGTCGATATGTGTGAACAAAGTGATCGACAGACAAGAAATCTACACGAAGTAGTACTTAGACCAAGTTGTTGATAAGGGTAGGACCATGTGCTAGACGACCAACTGATCGACAAAATATTAACAAACATTTGATAGACTAGGTAACTAGTGGCCGTCGAGGGTACCCGTCATTTGGCCTAAAGTGTAGGCTAAACGCCTTTAGGCCAAATGCCTTTAGGCCAAATGCCTTTTAGGCCAAACGACTTTAGGCCAAACGCCTTTTAGGCCAAACGCCTTTTAGGCCAAACGACTTTTTGTAAAGTTAATTTTTAGACCATTTATTAAAATATGTTTTGCTGTCTCCGGAAACATTCGTTAAGATTTGTAGTGATGCTATAGATGGAGAGGTGTGTAGTGTTTAGTTAAATAGTATATACTACCGTTTCAAAATATATTAGTCTTTTCTCAATTTACTACTTCCCAAGGTATAGCAGCACGTCCATTAACCTGTAGTACCACTTTTGATGTTGAACTTTTTACATTGCCAAGGTTTTGTACTAATTTTTTGGCAAGCCATCTTGTTAATGTGGGGAGTGCCAGGCACCACCGTGGTTCGGATTCCACGTTAAACTGTAGGTCCTTCATTTCATCTCACAATCACCCTACCACTACACATTAGCGTAAGTGCGTATAACCCGAACGGGTAGTAAGACGTGGTGATAATAATAATAATAATTTTTGTACCAGAAATAAAAAGTTTTGTACCCGTACCGTTTTTTTTTAAATTTACCACATACATGTGGTTACACCATTTTAATAATTTTGTTTTATTTTGAATTTTGAATATATTTTTTTTAAGTGCCAAAGTATATTTTATCAGTCTTTCTAAGTATATTTGTTTATTAATTTTGCTAAGTGAATTAATCAATCATTCATTTTTTTTATAATCATATTAACTTACTCGAGTTTGCCCACGGCTTCGCTCACATTTTGGTTGGGTAAATTATCTTATTTTTAGCAAATCATCTAAACCAGGTTTTCTCAAACTCTATACTCTTGAGCCTTATATGAACATAAAATTAATTGTTAAGACTCTTATTCTTAGAATAAAATAACTTGTTTACGTTAAAATCAAAAATGAGACATTTATTATTTAATTGATTTAGTTATTTTCTGATAAGAGCTTTGTAGAAGTTTATAAAAATAGTAAGCTTTTGTAAGATAGTAATTAATTTTATTGCTTCATAAGCCAAACAAATATTAATTTTTTAGTCAATCATAATTTAGGCAAGTCGAAAGAAGTGAGAAATTGGTTCACACCTCATCTGAAATCCCTTCGCGCCTCGCAGTTTGAGAAACCCTGATCTAAACTACCAAAAATACAATTTCAGACACGTATGAGGCGAAAACTTTGTATGTTGATGAAGCCACAAATTCACTACTACCTATAAGAAGTAAAATCTATTTTATAAATATATATATAGGCTAATCTATTTAATATATATATGCAGTCTTTGCATCAATATTTGCTCGCTTACGCAGAGACATTGTTGAAAATGAACACCAAAAGAAATAGTTTAAATTTACTAACTAAACATGAATTAATTTGAAAGAATCACTCTAGTACTAAGCACCTCAGCTTATCAAATAAATTGTTCTGTTAGTAATTGTTTCTATTGGTTTTTGAAAATTTTCCTTTCTCCTCCCCAATCATAATTTCTCTAACTCCCATTTAAACACATAGTTTTAAGAATACTTTCTTTATCTATAGTTGTTCTTCTACCTGCCAGCCAAATTTCGATTTTAAACTATAGATAAAAGGTTTTTTATAACTCCCCCCGCCCCTCCCTTGATTTCATGGAGTTACATTTTAAAATGCTCAGACTTTTTAGTTATTTGGAGTGGTGCATTTACGGGCAGCCAAAATTCAATTTTAACGACACTGCACTGAGATGTAGTAGTTTCTATTAATTTTGTAGATTTTGGACCCCTTATTCCCCAACCCACTTTGAGAAAATTTATAGTCTAATGTTATTTTGGCTATCTGGGATTTGATTTATCTTTATTTATCTGTCAAAATTTTATTTTTTTCCTAATCTCAAAAAGTTTTTTTCTCTATTATACTCCATCACCACTATTTCTCAGAATGCAATATTAAATAATAATAATAATAATAATTATTATTATTATTATTATTATTATGTAAATGTCATTTTGTGTTGTTTCCCGTACCTAATTAATAAATTTAAATTCTTTACAATACAGAGAAGTAATTAAATATATTAGTTTTTGAAAATGTTGACCTCCAAGCTCCCCTTCCTCCTGCAATTACTCAACTCACTGAGAAATTTCAAATTTTAAGGTTTATTTGGTCATCTTGATGGGTCCTTCCTTATACTAAGGCTACTAGAGTTGTAGGTAAGGCTCGTTCACTTTACCGGCCAGCATTCAGCTCTACCCTAACACGCAGCGCTGCTGTAACGTCTGATCGTGAACTAGCCAAGCTTGCTTCTGTTCGGATCATGTGACTGTGTAGTGCAGCACTTTTTTTAAATTATTATTCACACCACGTCTTACTACCCGTTCGGGTTATACGCCTAAGTACTAATTACGCTAATGGATTAGGAATTGGGAAGGTTGAATTAGTGGAAGTGAACCCGCATTTGCGTGGAGGGGGAGTGGAAAACCATTTAGGACCCCCCCCCCCAGTTCACCCGACCGAGATTCAAACCTCGATCTCCCCATCCTCAGCAGTATATCTCAACACGACTAGCGCATTGGCTATCTACGCCACCGAGGCGGGTGCGCTCGTTACTAACTTCTTATTTATGTCAAGTATGCTTCCAAAGTCAATGTGAATAGTAAATTTTTGTATGTTTATTGTAAGCTTTCTTATTATTTATGCGTGAAGGATTACGAAAAGTGTCATACCGATAACTAAGAAAATGCCGGGTAAGCGTTGTATCGTTGCCGTATGCAATAAAAGTAATCTAAGAGATATGGTGTTATACACCATGACTTCCTAAAGATTCTGATGTCAGATGAAGATGTATTCCCTTCTGAACGAGATGGAAAATGGAGTCATGATTCATATTTTATTTGCTCATAACATTTTTTCACCTAATGAATATGAACAAGACCTTCAGTCCTAACTGCTGTAATTTCCTTAAAAAAGCAAATTAAAATCGCCTTATTTGTGATGTCTCCGAAAATGTTATCCAAGGGGAAAATAAACACCCGTGAATCTAGGCATTGTATTAGATTTACGAAACAAATAGTAAGTGATTTCATGGCGTGTAAACATGTCACCCCCAATAGTTTTACTTTATGGAAAAGTCCCCTTCTGTAGTGAATTTAATGATTTGTTTAAATAGTTTACTTAACTGCAAGATTTCACATATGCATTTTATAACCTTATTAAACAAATCGATCTTGCTTCATTAATGTGGACAGTAGTCTATAAAGAAAAATCTCCCCATGCAAGGTGGATATAGTTTTTATGTTATCCGTGCCATCTTAAAACTACTTTAGAAACATTATTTCTAAATTTAATAAATCACGTGGCTGTATACACACATGAATATGTTTTTGTACAAGAACATAGTTTATTGTAGTACATGAACAAATGTATATAGTACGCAAGTTAATGAAAGCATTAAGGTATTTGGTGACGTAAATGTTCACTTAAATTAGTGTTAACTTTTCAATATAAATTTAATAACCCTCTTGTAAGTAGGCCTATTCATAAAACCAAAATTTGTAGTATAGTGAAAATCTTGAATTTATATTTAATGTTCAACTGAGTGTGTCAAACAATATATTTAAAGGGTAATATTAGATTCAGCTATATTTGTGTTATATAAGTTGGTAATAATATATGCCCCCTCAAAGTTGGAGATAATATGTGTGTCCTCCATCTATATCCCCCCACCCGCCCCCCCCCCCTCAGTTGGAAATAAAGTTGTCCTCTAAGGTTGAAGTTCAAATCCCAGCCGGTGTAACAAGGGTATTTTTCCCTAAAATGGTACCCCACTCTCAATATACGCAAATGTAGGTACATTCAATCTAAAATGTAACATTCATCATTCCTGTTCATTAGGGTAAATTGATGTATGTGTACAACTCAAACGGGTAGTAAGTCACAATGAAAAAAAACTTATTGTATGACTATCAAAGAGTATCGGCGAAGCTTTATAAGTGTTGGGCGAGGTAGTTTGTAAAAACACTATTTTTAAGGAGTTTTTAGGTGCTTGACTCCAAGCCAGTGGGAAAATATTCGAAAATGGAATGCCACTAAAAGCTATTTGGGGTGTTCCTTAAGCATTTAGAAATATTAATAGATTGTTATATAATCTTTTTGAAGTTTGATGCAAACCATCTTTCAGCTTCAAATTCAAGTATATCAGGGGGAAGTTTAACAAAATGGAGGGAGGCACATTTCGATGGGGGGAAAAATTTGGTAATACCCCACCCTATCAAACCTTCCCTCTTTCCCAGTTCACGCTCAATGAGTGACACTCGATATAAAACTAGTGACAGACAAACCGTAGAATGTAGATTATTTCCTCAGAGTCTGACAAACTAACTTAAATCTAGAACAAATACAACATCCAGCCCCCTGACAGTTAATTCATCATTGTGAAAGGGGAAAAGCCAGTCAACCAATGATACTTTTTCGGACATTCCGGTAATCGAACCCGGGACCTTTAGCTCAGTATACAAACACGCTACCAACTGAGATAAAGTGTCGGACTGTGTATTGAAATCAAAATTAGTACGGTTTATGTGTTGTTAGCAAAATAATTCTATATTAACGTGATAAAAAAATTACACCTCTGTACACAAATAAACACTGTACGTTGGTATTAACGCTATACACTACCTGATCTCATAAGTCATCGCACTCAAAATATAACTTGTTTTTAAGTGACGCGGAGGTCGGGGTGTAGTGTAGTTCTTCTTTTATATTCATTCAAGTATTAAATTATAAAAGACTTGGAGATTTAAATGTATTATTGAATGATCATAATACTAGTGTAAATATTTTTTATGAGAGTTCGGCCATTCATTTTTTCTGGTACAAAGGCTCCTTTGGTCTAAAATGTGAGAACCCCTGGTCTAAGTCAATATATGTTAATGTGTTTAATAACACGCTCTGGTAGCTTTGTAAGTTCGAAGTACTTTAGTATTAATTTTAACCGAAATTGGGTGGGGTGCGAGTGATTCTGAAGTCTCTATATAAGCGAGGTCCTCGGTGTAGTAACCCATATCTTGTGTTAAGAAACTTAAAAACTAAAACGAACTTAACTACCAGAATGGTGGCTACTAGTTATAAACATTTTCTTGTATACAATGTATGGAAGCTACTATGGTTGTGCTTTTTTTCAAATGAGAATATAAGTGCACTTTTAATATGTGTGTGTTTTGAATATAAAGTCTTAAACCAAGTCTAAAAAGGAGCCTAAAGTATAAAGACTCGTCTAATGTTTTAGTTATAAAGTAAATAATTTATGTTTGTAAATTTAAATTATTAGGGGTTAAGGGGGAAGGTGCCCCGTTTACTCCACCCAAATGAGTGCGCCCTGGTTCTAAGTAAACGATTAGTTAGAGGTCAATTTTATCATAGATATAATTAATTTATAAAATATGATAGTTATTAAAATGGTTTTTATGAACTTGTAACGCCCCTTTTTCTCGTCAAATGAAAAAATCAAAAGTATATCCATTAGCTTTTATTTAATTAAAGGGTAACAAACTTTTAGTTCAAAACCCTTTAAAAAAGGTTTAGATTTTTATATATATATATAATATAGTTAATAATGAATACTTTTTGAGCCAGTGTTTAAAGGAGTCTCTCATTTAATATTATTAAGTCAACATAGTAAGTATAGTATTTATCTTAAAAATGTTAAATAAAGTTTAAATGTAATTATAATTATACAAAAATGTACATTTGTTATATTTGAATATGATGTATTTTCACTGTCTAAAATATGTTTTTCAAGTAAATAGAGTAAGCTCTAGTAGTGTTGTTTTTTTCATTGTATCTTCACGCCAGTCAATGCTTTCCAAATTTAATAGCAATTAGAAGGTAGGTATGAGGAAGATAGAATTATGAGAAGTACCCTCGTTTGCGTGGAAAAACGGGAAACCATTTAGGAAAAAATTACCTTAAGTACATCGTGTAATTGAGCAGGCGCGGTATGCACATTTTTGTCCTCGATTCATTATTTTATAGTAAAAAATCTTTCTTTCAAAAATGAAGATGAAATACATATTTAAAAAAATTAGATATCACTAAACTTTACACAAAAATATACAAATCAATACATTATTTAATCTATATAAAGCAAAGGATGAAGCAAGACAGAGGTACCCGCCAAACTCGTGAAACTCAAAACAAATTATGTTAGTGGGTTTGAAAAAGAACCAAAGGAAAGTTGCCGGGGAACAATGAATTTTTGTTATGGTTTACTTCAAGGTCGTTTGCTATTATTAGGAATGGAGTGAGGAAAGGACTGCTGCCTAATCCCACCCTTCAAAGTATCTTGTAGAGTGCGACGGAGAAGAGAGAAAGAGAAGATTTAGCCTGTTTGCCAAGTAACTCAAGTTGGCCCGCCACATTGCTGAAAAAAACCTTTTTTGTCTTAACGTTTGTGCTCTATTTTGCTCATATGTGCCCGAACATGAACATTTGTGCTGTGAAACTGCCAATTTAGAAAAATATTTAATGTGGTGGGCCAACTTGAGCTCAAGCTAGCCCGCCACATATTGAAAAACACAACATAACAAAATTTATTTAAGTCAATCCATTGTGCTCCTTGTGCTCATATGTGCCCAAAATGAACATTGTGCTTTAAAATTATAAAATCTAAAGAACAATTAATGTGGCGGGCTAACTTGAGTCTCCTTATACCATAACCATAAAAAAAATTGAATTCAAGCAGGCCCGCCACATATTTAAAATATCAATGTAACAAAATTCTGTTTTCACCATTCGTTTTTTTTTCGTTTGTGCTCATATGTGCCCAAAATTGAGTATTTGTGCTCTATAATTAGAAAATCTAGAAAACAGTTAATGTGGTGGGCTATGCTTGAGCTCTAGTTGGATCGCCTTCATTAAATGTTATCTAAAAGGCCTAGATTCACAGCCCTAACGTTAATTTTCAGACACATATGAGCACAAACTAAGAACAAACGAATGGTGAATACAGAATTTTGTTACATTGATATTTAAAAATGTGGCTGGCCAGTTTGAACTATATTTTTCTACAGTTTATGATATAGGGAAGGTTCAAGTTACCCGCCACATTTAAATGTTCTCTAGATTTTCTAATTTTAAAGCACAAATGTTCATTTTCGGCACATATGAGCACAAATGGAACACAATGGATTGACTTAAATAAATTTGGTTTGTTGTGTTTTTCAATATGTGGCGGGCTAGCTTGACTCAAGTTGGCCCGCCACATTAAATATTTTCTAAAATGGCCAGTTTCACAGCACAAATGTTCATGTTCGGGCACATATGAGCATAAATAGAGCACAAACGATTAGACAAAAAAAATTTTTTTTCGGCAATGTGGCGGGCCAACTTGAGTCACGTCTGTTTGCATCCAGGCATAAGAGTGTCACTTTTTGGAATGGGAGAACACAAGCGATCCTAAACGGTGAGATATTTTTTACCAACCAAAGCTCGTCAGATTTATCCCTCTGGCCTCTGCTGCAGCCATTGGCATTTCGGAGGTCCACTTGCTTACATCGTAAGTTTTTATTGCTTTAGGAAGTTTCATCCTGTAAAGGCTACCACATTTTTTTATTTTTACGTTTTATGAAGACTTAAAAAAAGACCAACGACAATTCCATAAAATCTTTTTGTATTTTTTCACAAGTTGAAATAATTCCTGAGAATGCTTTGCAAATTACTAGGAGTGGAAATTAGTATATAGTTTTTTAAACAAAGGACCTATTGTGTTAACATAGCCCATGTTGTTAAAATATCATCGTAATAAAAATAGTTACACTGTTTGAAAAAAAATAACTGTACTAATTTTATATAATAAAAGTTATAATAATTCTAACAATAATAATAATAGAGTTAAGGATCTAGTCAAAACCATAATTTAAGTTTATAATATTAATATATATTATATATATATATATATATAATTTATATATATATGACCATTGTAATATTTACTGGCAAAATTTATATTAATACGTCACTATTATTTATATAATTAATTATTAATACAATAGATAAAAAAAAATATGTTCATATATATCTCAGTAGCGCTAAACGAAAATCGGCGTCACTTCAGACAAATTTAAAGTGGGTGGGTTGAATATTGGTTTCCACTTTCATTTTTCCTTTCGGAATAAGTTGTCAAAAATCCCCATAATTTGAATGTACGCATATAATTTTACCGAGCGTAAACGATGCTGAGAATGGGATTTTTTTTATTGTTTTTCGTTAACTTTATGACCGTGAGATATATTAACAAGGAAATAATATCGGGAAAACTATGTATAAAAAAGGTGATATAGTGTTTTGTGAACTACTGATCTAGTTGTATGTAGGATATTGTCAATTTTTTAGAAATATTGTAACTATCTTGCATCAGTTGTGCTATCTAATATTCAGATGAAACAACTAACAGTATCTTTTTCTCTCCGAAGATAACCGAAGGTTTTAAATTTACATTTAGGCCAAATGACTTTTGGCCAAATGCCTTTTAGGCTAACTGCCTTTAGGCCAAATGCCTTTAGGCCCCAAAAGCCTTTAGGCCAAACGCCTTTAGGCCAAACGCCTTTTAGTCCAAACGCCTTTTAGGCCAAATGACTTTTGGTTTCATTTTTAGGCCAAATGCCTTTAGGCCAAATGCCTTTTAGGCCAACTGCCGCGTCCCCGCCGTCGACTCGTCGAAAAATACGTACATAGAACCACAAAGGATAGACAGCCAACTGGTCGACAAAAAACAACTGGCAGACAAACGTTGAGATGGATCCATATAATAGTGGACCACAAGTTAATACATAGCGAATAAAGAACTCGCTAAGCCAAAAGCTAGGTGTTCTATTTTTGTATCCAGTGTTTTTTTCCACTATATATTTAGTCACATTACAGTGAACGTCTGTCATTCGTTAATAATAACAATGCCAATCGATTAAAATATGCGCTTTACATAACATTAAATAAACAATGTCCCTTCTGTTTAATGTACAAATAAAAATAATTAAATGTTGGTAAATACACCAATCATATACAAATATACAGTGAAAATTTTTAAACAAATATTGTAAAATAATAGCAGAAAAGGTATGTTCTCTAAGAAGAAAATACAAGGAATTAATAAAAATATTAAAGTTATTATTTTTATTACGATAAAATAATCAACAAAAATATACACAATTCTCTAACCACATCACTCACAAGTAGCCTTATTAACGTTGTTATCTCCTGATTAAATATTACTTTATTTGGAAAGATTCTCACCTGGATTATTTTTAATTGAATGTATTTAGAATCTATTTGAAAATATCAGAAGGTGTGAACTACATCTAGAAGAGGGCTAATTTATTCCAAGAAGGGCAATCACCCCTCTCTACACTCCACTTATCGTTTGATCTGTCCCAAAATTTAAGTGGTCCTTTCCCCCTTTTTTGAAACTATACTCTTTTAAAAGATATTTAGAATAGTCCCCCCTACAAATTATTTAGAACTTTGGATGTTCCTAGAACCTATTTTGAGTACGTCCTTGGGAAAAATTTTTTAAAAGTTGGATACCTCAAGAAGCTATTTTTAAAAAGTCCTCAACCAGTTTACTTTTTTAAATTTAGATCTCCTGAAAGCTATTTGAAGGGTTCTCCTCCAAAATGTTTAAAATTTAGGTGATTCTAGAAGATATTTAGACTGCCCTAGCTTGAATTTTTTTCGAAAATTAGATGCCTCTAGAAACTTTGAAGTGATCTTCTCTGGAAAACTTTTGATAATTGAATGTATATAGAAGTTATTTTGTGGTTAATGCAAGATCTTTCAACTTCATATTCGATTGTATCAGAGGATTTAAAATATATTTAGGGGGGTGGGATTTATTCCATCTGAGATTATTTTCAGGGAACGAGGTCCCTCTTGCCCCCACCCCACTCGGTTCTACCACCATAGATTGCATTACACACAAATTTATTAGATGTTGTCCATGCAAAAAAAAAATGCTGACCAACTCCTGTTGGAGACTTTACCACGATCCACCATAGACAAAGACCTTTCTCTCCCCACTGAAAACTAGGGTACATCCATATATTACTCTACATTCTCAACGTATATTTTTTAAAGTTCCGATCAAAAGGCCATTATTGCACGTGTGATGTGTGCTCAAATACAACTGGAGATTAGGCAAGATGAACAGTAGTATTCATAGGCCTATACATTTAAAAAAGGGTGCTTCCCCCAGTGGCGTGGAACTTTATTTGTGTAGGAGTGTATACAATTTTTATAAAGGAACTTTCTTCCAATTAATAGGAGATCTGGGGACTCAACACCATATATTTTGTGAAAATTGAATACCCCTAGAATCCATTTTGAAAGGTCCTTGTCCAGTAATATTTTGAAAATTAGACTCCTTCCAAGATATTTGGAGTGATCCTCCTCTAGAACTGTTTTGAGATTTGGATACCCCTAAACGCTAATTATAGTTTTCCTTGCCTATAATATTTTTAATTTAATTTTTCCAGAAATAATTTAAAGTGGTTTTCCCCCATGGCAAATGTTTTAAATGTGTATGCCCAAAAAACTATTTATAGTGGTCCTCAGCCTTTAAATTTCAAATGATGGCAAATTTTCAAGAACATTTCCCGGGATTTTTCCCAATTTTACTGGTGAGTGGACACCCTGAAAATATTTTTTGCGGTATATCCATCACAATTAACTACAATTAACTATAAATAACACTCATATCACCTACTGACAAAATATTACTTTAGCTCTATCTCTCACAATTCATTACAAGTAACATACTTAATTCACGTCCTAACAAAATATTACTTTGGATATATACCTCGCAATTAATTACAAGTAACATTGTTATTATTTTATTATTATTATTATTATTATTATTATTATTATTATTATTAGCACCGCGTCTTACTACCCGTTCGGGTTTTTACGCACTTACGCTAATGTGTAATGGTAGGGTGATTGTGATATGAAATGAAGGACCTACAGTTTAACGTGGAATCCGAACCACGGTGGCGGCCTGGAGTAACATTGTAAAATCACTTATTGACAAAATATTACTTGATATAGCTAATATATCTGTTGCCAGCTGCACTGTGTTGTTTTAATCTCAAACAAGTTCAAGATATCTATTTTTGAGCCAAATCGTCAAAGCGATTTTTTCCCCCAAGTTTTTGAAAAAGCACTTTTTCGATAAACACCCACAAATGACAATTTATTAAAAAAACAAGTAAACTTATAAAATGTTATTTGTCATGTTAGACATTCCCAAGAATCAATTGGGAACTGAATCATCGACTCTCTTTTTAAAATATTTCAAGTTTTTGAAAAATCACTCGTCACACTTTAAAATTTACTGACCAAAAACCAAATAGCCTCTACGTTGTTATTTTGTGAGATAAATTACTCCCTAGGTTTGCATTTTAATCAGAATTTTTTGATCCAGTTTTGAAACAAAAATGCATTAGAAAATCTCTCATTTATAAACTATCCTTAATTTGAAGGCTAAGGTCAAAATAAAATAAACGTGTTGAGATATTGCCCATAACTTATAAATATCAAGTTTGAAAAATTCAATCAAACCGTATCCGATCCGTGGCCAAGGACAGGTTGACAGATAGACATGGGGACAAACAGAATTGTGAAAACTAGTTTTTTGAGTTCGAGTTTATAAAAAGAGTAAAAATTCATCAATATCTTAAATAAATTTTATTTCAAGATTACAATACTTTTATCTTGATATTAGTAAGTAAAAGATGACTACCCTGGTATGTGTTTGGACACTACTCAGCAACAAGAAGACTGCTCACTGAGGGCTGTCTGTCAATTCATGTGTAGCTAACATTGTATCCCCTCTCTCTAACACCAACAATCCTTATGAGGACTGTCTGTTTGTTAGCAATGCATGTGTAGCTAACAATATATCACCACTCTCTAACAACAGCACTTGATTGGTGAGGTAGTAGACTCGATACTTCCTATTTATAAACTAAACTTTTAATATGACAAAGTTTATACTATGCTTCGTAACCTTGGATACAAAGACTTGAACTAAACGCTTTAGTTTTTACTCTTTGAAACACATGTATTGTATGTTTGTATTTTTTTAAAATATATTACTAATCTAGACACCTACTACATTATGCCTGTTCCATTCTATCTTGGTCCATCAAATTTACCCTTTCGTTAAACCAGTGGTGTGCCTAGACATTTCCATCAGGGGGGCCACTAGATTTTACCAAGTTCCCTCCCATATCATCGTCTGAGTAAATTCAAGCCCATTCCCTTTTCCTTTTTAGTTTATGGTGAGTGGCCTAACGTACATGAATAATTCGGTGACCCGTAGTGGAAGAATACTCAATTCTTTTTCAACCTTTCAATTTTTCTATGAAAAGTGGTGGTAAGGTATTTTCATTATTATATTCATATTTTGAAATAGTGTTTTCACTAACGAGTGAAGGATGTTCCACATTCGGTTGTAAATCCTCTAATTCGTCATCTTCATCAAAATTTTTTACATAGTTATTTATTTATTACAGAACGTCTTACCATTCATCTAAGCTATTCGCATTTAGTTATTATAATAGGGTAAGAGTAAGTAAAGTAGAATAGAGAAGAAGTGTAACCGGGTTTGTGTGGAGGAAGCGTGGGAAACTGTTACTAAAAGAAGCTTTGTAGATTACAGCAAGTCGGAATTCAAACCTTGACCTCCCACCCACTAATAAACCAGAAAAACGTGTAATTTACTTAGCACGCATACTGATTAGGGCTTATAATCACAAACCCCAAACTTATAAATTATTATTATAATACAATCAACACCTTAATTTTGGGGTACATCTAAGGACTATTTTAAACTTTAGGTAGCCAACACACTCGATTACAAAAACTTGCCATCATTTCCGTTTGGAACCAATTTAACGCAGCCACATTTCATGTACAAGACTGTACTTTTTTTTTACAATTTATTTATCAACATAAATATATTTGGCACATTTTTGGCATATTCGCAGAATTTTTTTTTAGAAGATAAATAAATAAAATACGCCTAAATATACTTTAACAAACACAAAATACAAATATTAGTTGTAATATTTTCAAACTACAGTTTACCTTTTAAGTGATTCAAATTTTTTTTCCGTTAATTATGGTTCTTCTTTCTGGATTCTCCATCTCTTTAAATACTCTGTATCGTTTTCTTCTTTTGCATACTTTACTTGGAAATGAACGAGGCTTAGACATTTTGTACACAGCAAAATTCACATTAAAGTTGATTAATATCAAGGCCCTAGTCGAAAATTTTATGAACAATATATATTGCTTTATTTATGGTTGAAACAATACCAAAATTAATGTAAAAGTTCAAATTAGGGGGCTGTTTTTACCATGAAAACCACTTCAGAAGCATCCAGATGGGTTTAATAATTAAATTTTTTCTAGCCTTCGGCAGCTATGGTGTTTAGGCTTCCATAAAAAATACTTCAGAGAGCTTCTAGAGGGTTTTAATATTTTTATTTTTTTCTAGCCTATGGCAGTTATGGTGTCATGTTGCCATAAAAAATGCTTCTAGAGGAGTTTAATACTTAAAATTTGTCCTAGCCTCCATCAATTGGGGATGGGCCACCCCCTTAAATTATTTTGCTGGCTACGGCCTTGATTAATATAAATATATTTATGCCAGTTAAATGGTAGCCTACGCTCAAACTAAAAATATAAAACAAACAATGTCAAAGGATACTGGTAACAATAGACTGTACAGCTTTCACACATTAAATAGCTAACAGGCAAGAACAGTCTAAAATATCATAATATTACTCTTGGTATGGTTTTGTACCTCAATACTTTTTCTCAGCTGGTTTTGAAAAGTTTGCTAATGATCTTCATCCCCCTCATATCTCCCCACCCGCCCGCCGCTGTCAATCAAACACAAGCGGTCACTCCTACCTGTGTTTGGTCTCAACGGTACGGGCCCGGTTTGGCTGTATTTAATTCTGTGAAAATCATATAATTTCGGGCCATTTCCTATCCAGTTTTTAAAATATGATAGTAACGATTGTATTAAAAAAGTCAAATGAACCAGTATTTATTGCTAAATAAGGAAGTTAAATTTAATTTCAAGATACAAAGTAGTTTTCAAATAGGAAATTTATTTGTAAAGAATGAGAAGGTCTGCCGCCGATTCAGTTTTCATTATTTATTAAATAAAATTAATATCTTGGAAAATATGGTACATACCGTTCCTAAAATATCTTACCATATAGTGCTAAAAAACTATCCGTACATCCACAAAAAAAATTTAAGGCTTTTGCTTGTATTTTTTTAATACTTGGATACGAATTAGTATTATAAGTTAAATTAAGCATTATATCTATTTAAACAAAAAATACATAACAATTTTGCTCTATTATTACTTATTTTAATATTTTTATTCTATTAAAAAGGCTCACAATCATAAAAATAAGAAAATAAATAAAATATTTTCACTCTTGCACAGCCTTAAATAAAGGTGTGGTTGGTTTTTCCAAACAAAGTTTCTTAATAGTAACCTTCATTGGTCAAAATACCTATAAATCACAAAAGGGTCAACACACCCGTTCTAGTAATTTCGACACTCTGAGGCTTTTGTATTAGCAAATTTTCCGTTTCATGAATCAAGACAGCAAATCACCATTTGGCCTGGAATTTTTATCCCATTAGATATGGCATATTTCTCTAAACCAAAATTAAAAGTTAATTTCTAAAAAAAAAGTCTGTAACCATGCTTTTTCCCAATTTCATTAGCCATATTCTCAACTAAAATGCAAACACATTGCCATAAAATACTTTAGGGGTAAAAGTGGGTCTACTTTTTTTTATGAAAATATAGCAATAAATTTAAAATAAACAAATGTATAGCTGATAAATATTATATAGTCTAAATGTGTATACATAACAATACATTAAAAAATATATTAAATGACAAAATACTATTCTTTGTCCATGGTAGAGAAACCATTTACAGTTTTATTCTCCTAGACATAAGTCTATAGTTTTTTTCAATTTCTACTGGTTTCCTATGTATTGACATCAATGCTAAGTCACATTGGACTACGGCAGAAACAGCAAAGGCAGAGGAAGGAGTGGCACACTAAGAGGTTTCGGCAGGGCATCGTATAGTGAAACCAATCCTCGAATTGGTGACATGTCATGTAAAGAAGACGAACTTCTACTAGAATTTGATTCAGAGTCAGACAAGGAATTTAATAATTTAGTTTTAATGTGCTCCGTAAAAAAAAAAAGTTGATAATGAGCCTGATAAGCAACACACTACTTTTAAAGTAATTCATTTCGGTAGCAATATTTTCCCATCGGTAATCTTTCAGCTTCATCCTCAAGTAGTTTTGGTTTGCTTATATTGTACAATACTGAATTATCTTGAACTAACTGGATAAGATGTTCAATTGCAATATTTTATTTTGTGGAAGAAACAACATGATGGTGGCGCAAAGGACACAGTAAAACTGTACTACTAGAACAAGACTGAGGTGTGACAGATTTTAATCATATACTGCGCATGTGCTGTGTGGTAAGCCTAACCCTGTAAGTCATTCCTGTCCCATGCGATTTCGAAGATAAGTCTTCATAAGTTTAGTGTAGTATCAGGCTGTCATCTGCACAACATTGGGTAAGAGAGGAAAAAACCTCCATTTTATCCCCACATACATAACATGGAGAATTTTGACATATTTAATTTCTATGTATATTGGAGATGTAGGATACTATTGTAGTTAAGTTAAATGAAATAAATGTTTTAACAAAATGTTTGTACAGCATAACCAATTTCGAAAATCATGATTTTTTAATATAAAATCAGTTCAAACGGCTATAGGAAGTCTTAACTACACCCTGATTTAGGTAAGAATCGCGTTCTGGAAGGCCTTCGTTAACTTATTTAAGGAATCAATTCACGGGTTTCAAACATTATGCTATGTATACCTTTTAATAACGCATTTATATGGTTTAGCTATTACATACATTGATGTGTATCCAGTGGCAAAATGTGATGCTAATTTTTGGGTAAGCTAGGTAATGAACACTCACCGAAGGAGCACAGTTTAAAATAGGATTTTTATTAAGTTGTATAATCCTGTACTGACCAATGACTACTAGTACAACTTCCATCACCAATTATAATAATAATAAAATAAACTTATTTATTTATTACTATACCTTCCGTGATGTATATCAGTGTAATTTTTCCTTATATATGCACTTTCCATATAATTATTTAATAAAAAGTCTACTGAATCGAAAGAGTTGTGATTTCTACAGCCTCTCCCATTTCTTTCTACGGTACATAGAATAATTCTAAAACCTTACTCATATTTGTATTAGTATTAAATTTAAAGATAATTCAATTCAAAATAACAAAACTAATCTACATTCAAATAAACCTTTGAAACACTATATATGCTCATAATATAGCACACACACTGATTGCGTATGCAATACCCTTCAAGACCCTGCAAGCCATCAGCTTATCTTGACAAAATTAACGGACACATTCACTTCGCGTGCTACCCAACATATTGATATGCTATAAAAATTATCATTAAAATTTCAATTTTATATCTGTTTTATGTAAAGGGATGTTTTCTTTCCTTTTTTCAAAACCTTTTGGGTTAACTGAGCTTATACCGCCTGCCCTGATGCCTCACTAATGTGTATATCATATATTCATACAAATTAACAAACGATTTCAAATTCTCAAATTGCCTTGAATGTAAGAAAAAGAGAAAGTGGTAGCCAAAAATTTATCCCTCTTAAACAATCGTGGGAAGTCAACAGTTCGAAAATTTCCAGTATCAGGTCCATATATTTGTATTGGAGAGATAAATGGTTATGGTATTGAGATTAAAGGTGAATTCACACATACTCTGAAATTTGAAAGACGTACATTGAGCCCGCAACACTTAGTGGTGCAGCTGCTCACACACTAGTGGAGGCTGAGAATATCTCTTTACCCCCATGTTACATTGAAACGTCAAACATTAAAAAGTAAAACTAATAATCGGTGCAAGTAACTGTATGTAAATTAAAATTAGATGTTTTACTTAATTGCCTGGGTTTGATTTTGTCATCGATAAAACTCATGGCTTCCAGTAAACTATCGTTTTTAAATCATTACTTTTGAGATATGCCATTGTGAGAATGTGTAGCGCATGTTTGAAAGTTTGCATATACGCTGATCGTGTGTTCTTAACGCGTTTTCTGTATAAGTACTATAAAAGTTTAAATTATCTCAATTCGAGAAGTGTGGGCCACGCGGACTTACTGTGATTGGCTTACAGCTGTCACGTGACCAACTATCAGAACTGTTCTCGTTTTACAGCAAAAGTGTGAATCCGCAGTAATTGTAAAATAAGTGATCTCCAAACTACACTGAATGGACATACCAACCCCCAATAAAACGGGGCAAAATGTAACGCTAAAATTTGTCGTCTGCTTACTAGTAGCGGACAGATTTAACGGTATCTCTTGATGTTCTTGTGCAATAACTTGTGTTAGAAGAATAAAAAGTATATTTAAAACAAATAGTAGAGTCATATTCCACTTGGCTGTGTTAAAATATGCAATTCTATGCAGGGATATTCTAATTTAGGTTGGTACCATCGTTAAATGTGTGGTTATTTTTTTTTTTTTTTATCTAATCTGTGTCCATGCTTATAAACGTGTAACAGTTGAGTAATGTTCTAGTTACAGCAAGTACTGTTAATTCTAAAACCCGTTAATTTTTCTATAAACTTGTGTACTCTGACAGATTATGGGCCCAGGCTTGTGATGGTGAATTTTAGGACGGATAAACCTATAAGTCAAGTGTGCACAGTAATACGCGTGAGCTCTACGTGTTTGCTTATTGTTTGTGACACCGTTGCCAATCGCCATAATGGTTTTAGAAGAAGACAAAACGTACAGAATTCCGCTTTTCGACGGCACTAATTTTGACAACTGGAAGTTTCGGTTAGAAACTCTTCTAGATGAATCGATCTGTTGCCCTTTATTCAAGGTGACTATCGGGACTTGGTGAAAATTGCGTCTAGTGATAATGTTGAAATTAAGGTGGAAAAGGAAAAAGAGCTGGACACGCTTCGGAAAGCCGATCGCATGTGTCACAGATTATACAACGAATATCAGACACCCACTTGGATTGTGTGAAGGATAAGAACACCGCATATGATATATGGCAAGTGCTTTGTAATAATTACGCTCGTAAAGGTATTGATGATGAAATTTGATCCCTCTTTAGAGACCCTTGAATTTCATTTTATTAGGTTTGATCGTACTATTCGGGAATTGAAATCGTCGGGAGCTAACCTCGAAGAATTAGATGTCTGCCATCTTCTCTTGACTATGCCATCTGAATATCAAGTAATTGTCACCACCATAAGAGACATCTGCTGATAGTCTCAACCTGGAATTCGTAAAAACGTGCCTACTTGATGAGCAGAGCAAACGCCAAGCAGAAGTATCTATGGATGCAGCCAATCATTCTCTAACGTTACTGATTGGAAGGCTAAAAAATTGAAATCTTCGCAGCCGGAATGTTGTCCCAATAGGTAAACAAAGCATTTCAAAGCAAGTTACTGGTAATAAATTTTTTTTATGTCATAAAGCTGGTCATTTTCGTTCGGACTGTCCAAAATTGAAAGGCAAGAAGCAGCAGAATAATTCAATACGTAAAGCAAACGTTGCTGAAGCTAGTGATGATGAATTTAGTTTGACTGTGTTAACGTCAGTGGCTTGTTGTGATGGATCTGTGTGGTTGCTTGATTCTGGCGCCACTGAACATATGATCAGTGATAAAAATATTAGTGTGGTCTCAAATAAGAGACGCCTATCAAAGACTAACAAAATAAAAATTGCTAAATCAGGATCGATGTGTTGTGCTGAAGAGATCGGAGATATACACGCGTCTGTGACTCACAAAGGTAATCAAAACTTTATCAAAATTTCCAACTTACTTATTGACCCTGGATTACAATTTAATTTACTCTCAGTTAGTAAAATGGACGCTAATGGGTTTAGAGTTGTGTTTGAAAAGGGGAACGCTACTATTTGAAAGGCAATATTTTTGTGGCTGCTGCCACTCGATCTGGTAAAGTGTATACAATGTCTCTTTCGCCTCGTGAAAAAGCATGTGCTGGTGTTGCTAGTTCAATTGTAGCATCATCTGATTTGTGGCACAAGAGGCTGGTCACATTGGCAAAAACGGTTTAGTTCACTTAAGTAAAATGGTAGATGATCAAGGATCAATCTCCAATTTTGTGACTCTTGCATACAGGCTAAACAAACAAATCTTCCTTACACAAAGCCACGCATTAGAGCTAAGCGCCCTTTGGAGATCATACACAGTGATCTTGTAGGGCCCATTAAGCCCGTATCATATGATCAAAAGGGATATATGCCTACCCTGATTGATGACTATAGTCACTTTACAGTCATTTACACTCTAAAGGCAAAGTCTGAAGTATTTACACACTTCAAACAATTGGAAGCTATGGCAACAGCTCACTTTAACCTAAAGATAAGTCGCTTTAGGTCAGATAATGGTGGTGAATTTGTGTCGCAGGAAATGCTAGATTATTTAAAAAAGAAAGAGTTTATGATCAGGCATACCAGTCTGCAGAACGGTGTCGCGAAAAAATGGGACGTAGCATCATGGAGAAAACACGCTGTTTACTCCTTCATTCTTTCCTTGATAAGTCACTCTGGACGGAGGCTGTTATGACTGCAGTTTACCTAATAAACAGATCGCCTACTAAAGCTCTTGAAAACAAAGTTCCAGCAGAACTGTGGTATGGTGTAAAGCCTGATATGTTAAAACTGAGGGTTTTTGGCTGTGTAGCACATCTTCGATTACCTAATCAAGTTCTTTAAAAATAAACTTGACAGCCCCTCGAAAAAGTGCTACTTTGGGGGTTACTGCCCGAATGGGTACAGGCTGTGGTGTCCACAGGGAAAGAAAAATCATACGTGGGCATGATATAATTTCCGATGAACATTTGTTCATAACCGGTGGTAATGCTGGTTCAACACCGTCTCGAGATATTGATGTCATCAGTTCGACTCCAAAAAGAAGTTTTTACTGAGGAAATTGCAGGAGGAGAACCAAAGACAATTTTGACGAAGAAGAGAATCCTGGGAGGAACTTGAACCTCTGCATAGGAGAACGAGACCTCGCACTGCACCAGCGTACCTAAATGACTATGTCACAATGGCTCTTGGTGCTGAGTCATTTATTGACAACTTTCCAGAAACCTTCGATGACATCCATAGTAGAGGGATGCCCTACAATGGAAAGGCTTCAGTTGAGGAAGGGATGTACTCATTGAAGAAAAATGAGACCTGGACCCTTACTCAGCTGCCATCCAGTAAACGAACTATCAACTGCAAGTGGGTCTTCAAGAAAGAAGCAGGATGAAAAATTAACAACTTGACAGTACAAGACAAGGTTGGTGGTGAAGGGCTGTGCAAGAAGAAAGGGTTTGACTACAATTTAAACGTACTCACCCCTAACCCTTTAATCTCTGACAGAACCCTGCTTGCAATTAAAAACAAAGAAGATTTAATT
>JBCFYV010009882.1:31688016-31721301 GCA_039000515.1 Timema cristinae
TAAAAAAATTAAAAGCGTGTTTAATGTAAAGTTTAAAAATAAAAGCTAATTTCTTTGTTTACTCTATCTAAATTGAAACAAATTTGGTGCTTGACAGACGTATGTTTATTTTATTTTATTTATTATTAATTTGGGGGAACAGTTAACTAATTACATTTTTCTAAGCCCTAACGATAATATGACATCATTTAAATTTATTGGAGTGACGAATGTGGGGAATGCCAGGCCTCCACCATGGTTCGGATTCCACGTTAAACTGTAGGTCCTTCATTTCATCTCACAATCACCCTACCATTACACATTAGCGTAAGTGCGTATAACCTGAATGGGTAGTAAGACGCGGTGCTAATAATAATAATAATAATAATAATAATAATAATAATAATAATAAAAATTGCGTGACACTGATGATTTAATAGTTGCGCCTACTCTTGAGTGGTGGCAAATAAGAGGCGCAACTTTGCTTTAAAATTGCGTTTGCTACCTTAGTGAATAGGGATTTGGGCATATCTTTCAAATTTGCGGTGGCGCATCTATTTGCTCCCGTTAGTGAATCCAGGCCCAGAGGGGTTGAAATGTGAAATGCTACAAGAATCATTGTATTTATATATTAATAAGCGTGTGTTCGAAATAAAAGTATTTATTTTGTTGACCTATCAACCCTAGAAGGGATTTGAGCCCCCTAACTCCTTACGTCACAGAGCGAGGTGTGAACCCATATTTGCATGATTGGAAAAAATTAACACGACCGCAGATGGTGGATAGTGGTTTTTCAAGACATATTGTGCCCCTTAGGCACCAGGGGTAAGACATCCACGTTCGCCGGACGCGTGAACACGACTGCGGCATAACGGTAAATCCATGCTGTTGTGCATTAATCGGGTGATCAATAATGAGGAAACAATATTATTGACCAATAAGAAAGCCTACACATTTGCATGTGGCACACACCGTTTAAGCAACTCTAAATAGACCTTTAAATCATTACATTAGGTCATCATAGTTAATAATTGCACTGAATAAACATCAAAATGAGTTTCGACGCACTGGAAATTTTATAAATTCAGGTATGTTTTAAAGCTTTTTGTATATATTAATGGTAACTATTTTACTTATTACGACTTTGGTGTACATACATATGTCCTCCTTTGATAGAATGTCAAGAAGATGCAACCCTGGCACCTGCAGCCATCATTAAACTGGCAGTGAGTGCTCAATAGTCCGGACCATTTGGAGTTTTTTTTAGCGAGGACATAATTTTCTTGGCGGATAGCAACTGGTACGTGGTAATTAGCGTCCAGCTATAGATTTTAAAGAATTGACAGGGTTTTTTCCCCACGATAGTAATCAATATGTACTTATTTAATTTCAGATTACTGGGATCCATACGGGTTGGACAACAGTCTGAGGGTGAACCCGGAGGTACAAACACCACCGCTCAGCGATAGGGTGTAGCTAAATGACGTAGCACCCGCTGCTGCTGAAAGCAGCGAGGTGAAGGTGAGGTTTATATCAATCGACAAATTCCGCCCCACCAGTCTCTGACGTATACTATGGAAAGGCTGTCAGTGGGGTGCCTGGTGTTTAGGGTGAATTGGACGTGATAGATCGTCTAATATGTAGAAAAAGTCAATTTGACGCTCTGCTGAGTGTATATGATTTTATAACGAAAATAATAGTGTTTCAACATGTTTAATTATACTAACATAATAAATAACCGTAGAAATTTTATTGTTGCTTTAGCCGGTTATTAAAAGAGAGAGAAAACCCTATATTGCGCATGATAATTGGATTGTTGAGACAAAGGTCCCGGGTTAGATTCTCGGCATGGATGAAAATGATGGTTTAAACTTTCATAGTGATAAATTAACTGCCGTAGACTGTATTTTGTACCTGTCCTAGTCTTAAGTTAGATTATAACGTATATGAAGGTATGACATGAAAAAGTGACCTGAATATTAAAGTGGATGGTTCCATCGCATTTGTTTCAAGAGGTTTTAGTACTACGCTATTTTTACAGGCAATCAAATATATTGACATTAAATTAAACAGGTAAATTATATTATAAATACTTTGATTGTTGCTTTAGCCATTTGAAAACCCCATTTTTTTCACGATATTTGTTTGATTTATGTGTCTAATCACAGTAGTTTAACGTAATTTGTATTTCAAGTGTATTTTATTACCCACACTTTGCGAATGTTGGTATCATTTAAGGCTATTATGTTTAATACAAATTGTATTGACATATTAATATTAATACCAAAAGTAGTTTGAAATTTAAAAGTAATATATATTAATCGTAGCATTTAAAGATAAGAGAAAAATGCGTAGCTTTTTTACAGGCATTCAAATATATTGATATAATAATTAATCAGGAAATTATATGATAGCTATTTACATTGTTACTTAGCCATTAGAAAAACCCAATTTTTTATTGGAACGATAATTTTTTTTTATTTATAGTGTGCAAAAACAATAGTTTTAACGTACTTTTTGTTTCAAGTGTATTTTACTTCACATACTTTGCAAATGTTGGTATCAGTTAAAGCAATTATGTTAGGAAAAATTGTATTAACATATTATATTAATAACAAAAGTAGTTTGAAATTTAAAAGTCATAATATTAATCGTAGTATTTAAAGAGTAAAATAGCGTAAGTTTTACATAAAATAAATAATTTAAACTTAGTATGCCTGGAACAATTATATTTATTGTGTTTATTTAAAGTTAGTTTGAATTCAAACTTTTATGTTTTAGTTCATATGGATACTGGAGATGCCTGTCCAAGCCATGGGAAATACACGGTTTAGGCCCCAATCTCCGCAGCACCCATTCAGACAGCGGGAGTTTTGCTGACTTCAGGTGTCTTCCAGCAAGCTGGTTGTGTAGGGATGAGGTAGCCAGGAAGCACACACACCCTTCAAGGCATGGATATGGTGGTGGCGGGGCCATAATCAGAAATACAGTAGGGAATTAGTGGCCCGGTAAATCAGGTTGGTGGAGGGCTGTCTCAAGGTATATTATCTCTTCGAATTGTCGAGAAGAGAATAAAACAATTGAGGCGTTTCCTTTATACTGGTAGAGAAGTTACCGTACATCTTGGTGCTCCAGCAAGCAATCGTGACGCAATAAGCTGGCTTGAATAGCAAATTACTGTTTTGCTCAATCAGCTGCAGGACCATGGTGTCAGCGTCGATGATCATGTCACCTTACTTTGAACAGCACGGACATGACGTTCAATCCTGTATACGTCTCATTTAGGTGGGCGGATCAGTTAGACGCTTGAGCCGTGCTTGATAACGTAAGTCGAGTGTTGCAGAGTAATAGCTTTTTCTTGAGTACAGCACCACTGTACTTTAAAACTCACCATTTTAAGGAGCCTCATAGGAGTGCACGTTATTGTGATAAGCTATCACCTGCTAACACATGTAGCCGTAAACAACCAAGGAAACATTACGATTAAAAATGGCGACACGCTTTGCCTTGCCAGAGTTGATTGTCGCCATAGCTTTATGTGATAATAAAAGAGAGGTAGGATGCATAGACGTGAACAACTTTATACAAATCAAAATGGGCCATCCTATTCAAAAACTCAAAGCAGAGGAACTATGCCGTGATGCCTGTGTGAATCTTTTGAAAGGTGGTGAGCTTACTGAGCTGAAACAATTTCAAACATACCTCTCCGAATACAAAATCACAGTGTTCAGGGAACGTCCTATAAGAAGGCTTACTCCTCCTGAACATTCCTAATTTGTAAAAAAAAAAAATTTTTCTTTTAAACATATACAATAATTTTAAAACAAAACCCAAAGGGGATGGGGGAAAAGGGAAAAAAAGCATCACAAAAATATTAAGTTTTTTAAAAAAAAGTAAATAAAAAAGGATAAAATTTTACATATGACAGGATTTTAGTTAAATTTAAATTTAAATTAAAAACTGAAACCCCGTTATAAAGGTAGAAAACTTTTATGTACGGTAAAATTGGTATAATTTTTTTTTGGTCCACAAAAAAACCCAAAAGGGAGGTTAGATAGAAACTTTTTTGGGTTTAGTTCAATAACTTTAGAAATAGGGTTATTCGCTTTTACTCAAACGATAAAAGCGTTTTGATAGGGATCGGCAACAGTAAAAAGGGTTTGAATCAAGGTTTTGTCAATATACAAAAAACAATCTACCCCGGGCCCATTTACCGGGATAATACTGAGAGATCTAGTCTAGAAAAATAATAAAAACTTTTAAAAATTCAATTTTTTTGGGATTTATTTAAGGGGGGAATAAAATTTTTGCTAGCTTATTTGTATCAACCCTCAAGGGGGTTTTTTAAAAAAAACAAAAAAATTTATGCCCCTATAAGGGGGATTTCACTATACAAAAAATTAGTTGGCTAACAAACAGGCATCAAAACCCCAAAAAAAATTTAACTTTTGGGGTCATTTTCAAAATGAGTTTTGTCAGAGCAATAAATAGAAAAATTTAAAAAATTCTACCCTTTGCTAGGGCTTTCAATATCTAATACTTATTTATTTTTTAACACTAAGATAAAAAAAGGGTTTCCCTGATGGAGCCAAAAAGAAATCATTATCCTCCCGGGCCAAATACTTTATACTAGTAGTCCCCCCACAATTTGGGCCACCGTAAATAGCTCCAAAAAACCAAGGCTGAAATCGTGATGCAACTAGTCGGGGGACCTAACTAAGTCCAAAAAAATTTAGATGATCAAAATTTTTTGTCTTTTAAAAGAGCTTTATAAACGGATAAACATCGTTTAAGGTGTATAAAAGTATAACGATGTCTTAAGGATTTATAAAAGGAGATATAATTCTTTGGACTCAGTATTTTCCCTTTCCCACCTTGTCCTATCATGTATAGAGCGTAGAATTTTTCGTTTTTAAAAATATGCCTTATGGGCTTGGGAAAAATTTGATTGTCAGGGTATCTGACCCAAAAAAACTATGTCTGTTTGGACATATAAATTAGGTCAGACATTTTTGAATTTCATAAATCATGTTTTTGATGGACATAGAAAATAAAGAAGGGTATTCTAACACCTGAAATATGTCTGATGGGGTAATATAGCAACGTCAAAAAAAACTGTTTAAAACACTTTAAAGTCTAATCTACATTGAAAATAAAGGGAAAAAAATTTCTAATACATGAAAAATGTATCTGGGGCTAGATAGCAATGCCAGATAAACTGACATAATACTCAGTCTAATCGATATTGAAAAAAAAAGCAAAGTTTTTTAATACGTGAAACTAAGTATGGGGTAACATAGATAGCAACGGGCATACATTCTGGGCATGATACTCAATATTCTCAGGGAAAAGGCCTCTTTTTGCTCGTGGTGGTGAGACCAACAACCCGACAATCGTGGCCACCAGAGTCTTTTGGGGCTGAAGTTGTATGGATAGTTCCCCTTTTCTGGTGAATAAATAAAATGGAATACAAAAAAAAAACCCAAAGGGAAAAACCCGTTATATAGCAATAGAACAAGGAAAGTACACGGAGAAGGGGGGGTTTGTTGCGAAATAAATCCACCTTCTCACTAGCGCTGTTTAGCCTGAGTGACGAGCCGAGGGCAATAATCCTTTTTTTTTCTTCGAGTAACCCCCCCTCGATCCTACATAAAAATGCTACCCACACCCAATAAAGCGATGGGAAAAAAATGTTCTTCACGCTCCCGGCGTTTCCGGGAAACATCAAATCAGGGGTGAGTCGCCAAACCCGTCTATCTTATTGGAATTTGGGTTAGTTAAAATTTTTATCTTTTTTTTAATTTTTCTTTTGTAAAATTTTAAAAAATCTTTTTAAAATTTTGGGTTGCGATGTCATATTATGTAAATGAATGGGTACTGATATATGAAGCAGGCCCCATCCCCAAATCTTCTCACTGGGGGAAAAAAGGAATTTCATGTTCGTTTTTCTATGTTTTGAATTCAGACAAGAAAAAACTTCTTCAAATTGCGGGCCCCCACTTACTTGCACCCAAACCCAAAAATTGTGTCGTGCTGGGCGTGTTGCAAGGCCTGCTTTCATATCGGGTGTAAAAAGACTATAATTGCATGAAAGGGGGGTGATAGGACTGAATATTCAAGGATGATGCAATAATGGCACAAAATTTTTCGGAAAATTTTTAGAGCAAATTAAAAAAAATAAAATTTTAAAAATATTACCCTCCTAGCCCATAATTTCAGGAGGCCCACGGCATCGTGAGATGTCAATTGGGGGAAAAGGACACTTTGGTTTGGGGTATGACGCGGGGTCAAAGAAAATTAGTTTTTGATTTTAACCGGATTTGGGAAAATGTTGCGGAAAGATGACGAGATTACACGGGGGGCCCTGCCAAAAGTTAGAGACATGTAATGAAAAAAAGAAAGGTGGATCCTTTCAGAGGGGTGTAGGGTGGCAGGAGCGGCCATGTTGGTTTTTCCCGAAGTCTCAAAAGGGAATACTTTTGGAAAATCACCCTAATGGTGGTATGGTGTGCGCCCAAACAGCCCCAGTCGCTGTACAATGGCTTGTTGGGAGTGCAAAACCCCATGTCTTACCCTTCATGCGGGCCCAATGGCCGTGAAAAATATGTTTAGGGGCGTGTAGATAGCGTTGTTAAAGCGGAGTTTACCACCCCCGTCTTTCGTTTGGAGAAGTGATTGTCAAGGGTCCCCTCTTTGTTACCCTGACAAAAACACCCCCATCATAAACAGCCACCACGAGACCATGGAAACGCGTACAAAGCAACCATGGCCTGGTGGAAAAATTTAAAAATTTCGGTAATGGTCGTAGAGATGTGGGAGTGTATGTTTAAATGCGATGAAAGCACAGTAAAGGACTTTAAACCATTTATACTCCCGCCAAGGTGTAAGAAATAGCCCCCCCGTCCCAGAAACGCATTTTTGCGGGGTACAATACTATCAAATTTCCCGATTGAGAAGATAAGTACTTGGATTTGTGTTCTTGTATCCTTCGTTTTTAAATACAAAAAAATCCCTTTTGGTCCCACAATTCATTGGAACAAAAATTTTCTGTCTATAGATAAGTAGAAGGATAGCCAAAGTTACAGTGCGCCTCCACGGTTTATTATGCCCCTATTGCATAACGGATGATGACAAGTTAAAGTTCATCTTTGAGGAAATGGGGGAAAAGAAAAACCCGGGGATGTTTGATAAAGACAAGAAAGTTGTTGGTTGACAGGCATTGGGGATTGATGAGATCCGGAAAACCGTGAGAAAGTTTACACCCTTTAAGCCCTACACGAAGTGTGGGGTACATTTTATTGTTTACGATCGTCGACACGTTAAGCAGATTGTTTCAAGGGTAATTTATACTTTTCTGAAAATTAAAAAAGAAGATGCGGTGGCCAGGTAGTGACCCCAAAGATGAGAAAGTTGATTAAATTAAAATTTTGGGAAAGGAAAGGGTAAAATCGATTTTTGGTTTTGTTTGTAAAAAACCCCCGGGAAGAAGTGGCTTTTTTTTAAATTAAATTTTGGGGGGAAATTTGGGCAAAGAATTATTTACCACACATAGCAGTTTTCAACAACTACAGAGATCCCAAGTCCGCGGATCGTACATATCCGTATACAGCGTCGTGATGTTAAAGATGAGGTATGTTCTAAATTTAAAAGATGGGGGTGTGGTTGTGCCCCAACACTAACCGAGGTGGGGTGGGTGCTAAGATTTCTAGGTAGGTTGCATTTTGAAAAAAAAGGAGGGGGATTTTGTATATGTAAAATAGCTTTATTAAGGGGAAAAACCCCGGGAATTTGTCATGAGGAAAAAATTGGTGATCATGACGAACTTAGGATTACGTCGGGAAGTTTATTAGGTTTTTATTGGTGGGCCCCCGAATTAGGAGGTTTTTATTTTGGTTAAATGCCAAAACAAAAAAATGGGCAAGATGCCCGAAAAAATTTCGGAAGGAAGAGTTTTTTGTGTTTTGCAAGCGTGGTAACGGGAGGCTGAGGAAAAAGGTGATACCCCAAAAAATTGTGGAAAGATTTGTATGTATAAGTTTCTAACAAAATTAGCGGCCCCTGTAACCAAACGAGGTAAAAGTGATTAATAGTTGCCCTTGGGATATGATTCCTTGTAAACGCGCTCGCCACGACTAGAATGTGATCATTTAGACGGGCTGAGTAATCACCTTTTATTTTCCTTCATTCTAGACAGTTCCACTAACATACAATCTTTGAAAGATTTGATTTTTTTTTTTTTAATTTCTTTCATAAAAACAAGAATATATTTTTATTTATTTATTTAATCCCCCGGGATACGTATTTTTTATATTTTCATATCCACCAGTACAATCCTTCACCTACCTGATTATTTATAGTCAAATAGAATTAGTTGTTTAGTTGTTTGTATATATATATATATATATATATTATATATATATATTTTTTTTTTCTAGTCGATTTTTTTTCTTGTACATATTTTAAATTGAAACCATCTGTCTGTGTGTATATATTCAAATACTCTTTAACTGGACTTTGCAAATTAGCTTAGATATTTAGTATCGAGGCCACTATTCCCGCTACGACCTCAAGAAGTTGATTATTGTTTCCTATACACCTAAACATGTATAATATTCTTCAAGTTCTAAGATATAATTTTTTAACTATAATTTTTTTGTAATTAGATATTTCAAGTATTCTTTTCATGGTGTAAGCTATATTCTAAAACTTTTATTTGTGTAAATAAATGTTATAAAAACTGTTATGTGTGTGTTTTAACATTTACACCACTCCCTCCTATTCTATAAATACAAAACATTTTGTAACGAGTTACATATAATGGCTCTGGCATCGTGAGCACTGACCACATTTCGCCAACGCACAGTTCCTAAGACCAAATGGAGCCATCACGCTATAGCCAACTCTACAAGAGAGCTACGCCCCTAAGAAAACAACTGAAGGCAGTTCGGTGCGTATTAGTTGTCGCTTCCTCCGCCACGGCCATTCTCAAAGTTTCTTGTTCTATGGACGACCAGCAGAGTCCCTGCTCCGTCCCCTCCTTTCTCCCCTCCCTTCACCATTCTATACTCCCGCTCTTGTGAACATGGCTGTTCGTTCACTATATAATGGGATGTTTTGATAGTATAGTCACTCATTGCACCATAGGCTAACTGAGGTTAGGGCGACAGATTAGGCTATGACTCAATTGTATTTATAAAAATTCTTTTTCGGCTTAACATGTGTGATTTCATTCAAAATTACTGATTTGGGCTTAATATTTAAAATTGCCATATTTGGGATGGGTTTCTTTTTGGTATCTACGGGTTATGTGGTATCCTCGTTCTCATTAATTTTAACTTACTTGGGGAACTTATTTTTGGGACTATAACTTTGAGTGCGAATTTTGTCTCTATTTTTGGCGAGAGTAGCGCATACTAATTGTTGGCATTGTTAATGTGATATTGATTGCCTTGGTTGCCTTAAACAGTTCAAGGGATGCTGATCGCCACTAATTTGTGTGATTTATTTATGATTATATTTAAGTGGGAATTCATTAATAAGCGGGCACTTATATTTGATGCAGTTGTATTTGCTCTAAAATGCGTGTGAACTTTTATTAGTTGCAAGATATTCTCTTGGTATAGCACTTTATACCACACCTCCCTATTATGTCCGAGAACGGGGTATTAGCTCAAAAGTCGAGCTGGCTTTATCATAATTTTGCTGTGTGGTTATGAGAACCTATGTATTTATTGCACCCCGAAAATTAAAGTCATTATAGGCGGGCCCACTTAATATGAATGTATTTATTTTAGACGTTTGAGTCTATAACTAAATATATTTAGTAATGTAATGTCCTTGTTCGATACCCATTCGCCTGCTTGGGTTATCTTGTAAGCTTCATACCGTTATGGCATATTCTACTATTGTTATTCTTTAAATATTATATAAATATTAAAGTCTGTGACTTTGAACTTTCTAGTCTGTTATTGTTATTCCCTTAAACATTAAATTAATGCCAAAGACTCTGACTTTGAACCTTCTAGTCTATTTTCCTGTTCATGGAAACTTATGTTAATGTTAAGTTCACTGAATTTGAGCAATTTTATCTACCTTTATATTCACGCAGTATCGTTTTTTCCGGCCTCTGCCAATCATGTCAATTTTGGAGTGTAAGGATACATTATGTTGAACTTCTAAACTTCCGGCTCTTCTCGCTATAAAACAAAGTTTCTATGTTTTTATTTGTTATTGTTTCTTAACTATATCTCTTATATCCAATAAATATTTTGTTACCTCTAGTAAATGCCTGGCTTTTATTTTTAGGAAATGAAGGTGGTACAATTTAGCTTATAAGCTCAGTCTAAAACATTATGGACAAGTTGAAACTTCCATTTTCGGCCATAATCAGTTGCACTTCCGGCTGTGAAAGTCACATTTTGTAGCCGACTTTATCCGTCACTTGAACACAATTTTTTGACGTTAAAATTGATAAAATCATCTGGTATTATGCTTTATGGTAACCGGATTCAATCAAGACGGGCCAAGTCCCCGCGTCATATTCTGTAAGGGCTTGCCGGAAATGGATGATGCCTTTAGTGACTCTCCACAGCTGATTATCCTGGACGACCTAATGCGTGAAGACAACGAAGTGGTCGTCGATCTTTTCACCAAATGATGCCATCATCAAAATATTAGCGTCATTTACCCACACAAAATATATTCCACCAGGGCATGGGTCAAAGAGAAATTTCCTCAAACGCACATTATATCATACTTTATAAAAATCGCAGGAATAAAGCTCAGATTTAACACATTGAACGTCAATTCTGTCCTGAAAACCCCCGTGTTTTACAAGAGGCTTACGCTGATGCTTCAAGTACTCCCCACGGGTATATATTGTTAGATTTCAAGCAAGGTACATCCGAATGTTTCAGTTATAGAACCAGCACAAATGTCGGGTGCTGCGTGTACCTACCACGCAAAAGCTATAAAAACACCGACACTTCCCGATTACCGATCATTTCATAACCCTTAGTCCCAAAGTGCTGAAGCATGTCCCTCTGTTGCGTACGATGCATCGCATGAACTCGCAGAAATATGTCGCCTTGCTGATAACGGCAGACAAGAAACTGATTGACTCTGTTTGCGAGTGTTCCTACAACACTTAAAAAGGGAGGTTGCCACTGAAAAATGCGCAGAAGACAGAGTTACGTACTCACAAACAGGTTTTGTGGAAGCTGATCAAACTAGGAGAGTGCTGAAAGAAGGAGATGACTACTTGTTCAAAAAGAGGGAGCGTTCCTGCCCTTGCTTTTAGCCCCATTAATCAGTGGTGTCCTTGGTTCCTTATTCAACAAGTAAATAATAGAACGCACTAAAAAGATGATATCGGTGTCCCCAAGAAACATTACACCATTACTAGCAACACAACGAACAAGTGGCATAGGCCCACGAATCTAGTAGTCTGCGAGCTGGAAAAGAAAATGGAAAAAGTTCTCGCTTCAAAACTCGACGGTTAGTCTAAATAGATATATACCAACAATTTGTAGAGTGCTATCTGCATTTTAGTCAGCACTCTCCACCACCTGAGAATACTGCCACAAACACCCCTGAAGTGTATGTACTTCCCATTCCTGTTGTACTTAATACTGTACTAGTACAGGCACGTAAGAAAGCCGAACTTTACTAGAACATATTATTTCCCGAGCAGTACATCTTGGGACGCAAACGGGAAGTGAGTATTCACGATACGACTCTCCGTGGATTCAATATAGTGGATTTCAACGATCTGGTCAAAACAAGAAGAGCCAGCGAGCCGTCAGGGTAGCGAGAGTTTCTCACGGCGTACCAAAAAATAAACGTTCCGAAAGATTTTGTTTGTAAACATGAAACGCTTGGCACCCACAAGAGACCCGACGCCCGTACCCCAACCACTTACACCGTCGCAACGCTCTTAGAATAAGAAACTTATAAGGGTGACGTAAACAGGTGGCTGCTTTTCAATCTTTATGAGCCATTTAGCTGACATCTACTACGACCCTTCTCATCTGGCAGGGTTTGCAGGGGAGGCATCGCTCATAAAGGCGTCCAAGAAAGATCCGGCCAAAGTACGAGAGTAACTTCTTGCGCAGGATGCTTATACGCTACAAAAACCTGCGATAAAAAAAATATTCACGCAACAAGTACGTTGTGTCAAACATTGACGACCTCTGGCAAGCCTTTCTCAACGATATGCGAAGTCTCGGAAATATAACGACGACGACGTGTACTTGCTCACCGTCATTGAAGTGTTTAGAGAGATAACCAGGAGGACACTTCCCTCCAAGACGGGGAGCGTCGAAAGGTAAGCCTTTCAGGACGTTTTTAAAACGAAGTGGCCGTAAACCTCTAAGTTACAATCAGACAAGAGGACAGAGTTCACAACACGTCTAGTCCGAAATTTCTCAATAAAGAAGGTGTGTATTACTACACCACCCATAATCCGGACGTGAAGGCAAACATCGTGGAACGATTCAATAGAACTCTGAAAGGGTGCATGTGGCACTACTTTACCAAAAATAACACGTATCGCTATATGGACGTCCTCCATATCTCGTCGATACTTATAATGGCATAACATATTCCAGTATCAAGATGGCGTCTGCAGACGTTTAAGAAACCACTGTGCTTCAAGTCAGAGATAATCTGTACAGCTAGTGGCACCCAAACTCGAATAGTAATCCAAAAATAAAAGTCATTGCGTACTAGGAAATCCAAAATGTTCTTTGAAAAGGTCTACGAGAGCAATTGGAGCTAAGAAAGGTTCAAAGTCAGCAGGGTTGAGTTCCAACAGACAGTCATCCACAGGTTGACCGATCTTGACGGCGAGTAGGGGGAGGGAACGTTTTACGATACCGAATTGCAACACGTGTGTCTTCCAAAACTTTTAAAAGTGATAAAATATTACGTGTCAAGAGTAAAGGCGCCAGAAAGAAAGTGTAAGTGCAGTGGAAAGTTTGCCCCACCAAGTTTAATTCTTGAATTCCTGCCCGTTACATCAGCGCCCTACCATGAAGAAGCAATTTTTCATCACTTTGACTAGCGACAGCTCTATGGGGTATTTCCCGAAAAATACCCTCGCAAATGTCACCACGCACTTACTCTACCAATCTTACACTCTACGGACAGTGGAAAGTCGCTCTCGCTGAATTCCAATATCCATGTCCTTTCACCACCGTACCCAAGGGTCAAAATATTGTATGTACAAGGTGGACACACACGGTGTGGAACAAATATTCAAGAATCACATCCCGCCTGGAAACTACAACACTATTAATGAATTGATCAAAGCCCTAAAACGATGTAGAGGCGTTTAAAGGGGATTTCGGTGTTGTATTCAAGTACACAAACCATAACAAAAAGTGGACATTGTTTCTACTTCACTAAATATACAGCTGCTGACTCTTTCTAGTCAACTAAGTCTACAGGTATTTTTTGATCTTAAGACTAATCTGATCAAAATCCAAAATTTACAGTACGCTGCCAACATTCTACAAGGCTTGCCTTTGCAAATATACATCTACACTAATATCGTCCGATCCTAAGACCGTGTGGTGACATTGTGGCACCGCTTTAACGTTTCGTCATTATCAACAACACAAACTAAGTCTACGGCATACATAAGACAGTTAGATAAACTCCGTTGCACTACGTGCCCGTACTTGAAAGGGAAATTGAAAGCCTGGAAATCAATATAAGAACAGACACTGGTAAACATGTACAATTCGAGTTTGGAAAAGTGTGCGTGAAACTTCATTTTCGACGCTGGTCAACATTAACTGTCCCTACCAAGGATACTACTTCAACCAGGCTGGAACAGGAATATTTTCGATATATCACGGTGTCCCCTATCAACGTGGGTATGGAATAGGAATTTTTTTCAGCGGCCTTTACTAGAGCGTCATACCGTTGCTAAGAAGCGGTGCTAAAGCCAATGGAAAATATGCGCACTATTCGGGTATTAACGTGCTCTCCGAAGTCACCAATCAGCGTCGTCCTTTCAAAGAGGCCCTACGCCAGAGTTAGGTGAGGCTGGAACAAACCTAAAGGCAAGGCGGGCAGAAAATCGACACACTGATAACCAGCTTAGGCTCTAAATGGCGTCGTAAGAAGCACCGACGTCATTCTTCTGTCTCTGCCCGACGTAAGAAAGACAAGAAAGAAGCGGTATATATTTTCAGTTGAAATGACTTTTCTACACCCCAGTCCTGCGAGTGTGCCAGCAATTAACTCGATCTCTTTTCCATCCCACCCATGCAAACCAGTCTTGAAAGTGGACAATGTATCAAAACAAACCTTATATTCCCTCATCTATGATTTTCCCATCGAATTTACCTTTTACCGGTAGGCCAGTTCTATATCGATAGTTCACAGACCATGCTCTATCTCAGGGCAGCTATCGTGAAACCCAACGGTGGTGCTTTCACCGAGGTGGATCAAATCGCTTCCGTCAACAATTGGTTGCATCCAATATTCACACAGGTGAATGTGTTTTAAACAAAAACTAGTCTAACCGCCCGTATTCTTATGGATTGTACATTGAGACACTGCTCAATTATAAGAGTGAATCTAAAAGTACACATTTGACTTGTGGTCTGTGGTTCTCAGACAGACCCGAAAACTTTGAGGAGGTTAACACTGCGCAACAAGAGGTTTGAGGCTCATCACAGCCTCACTGAAAAAAGTAAGATAGTGGATCTTTTGGGGTATCTACATGGTGATATGTTTAACCAAGAGAAATACCTTTTGAACGGTACCGAGCTCAGAGTAAAGTCGGTCCGTTCCAAAGACGGTTTAGTCTTATAGCCGTCCCTCAAATCCCGCACTTTAAGGTTCACATCGTTGAAGCATGTCTTCTAGTGCGACGTGTCAAAGTATCACCTTCTATATTGTCGGCACATGCCAAAGCATTAAACGTCAGTCCCGCAAAGCATCCCATTACCCACGTGGAAGTAAAGACACTAACTATTCCTACAGGTGAGCAAGGGCAATCACTGAACAATGTATTAACTAGACAGTTACCCATACGATGCATTGTGGGATTTATATCACGCTTCGTTCAAAGAAGACGCCACCACGAACCTATTTAACTTCCAAACATATGGCATGAACCATTTATAGTTGTACGTGGACGGAGAACCAGTGCCGTCGAAACCGTAACAGCCATAATTTTCAAACGGCAACTATGTAATGTCCTACCACACACAGTTTTCAGGAACGGGTGTCTATTTCATGAACAAAGGTAGCGACATCACACGGAAAGCCTTCCCTAAGGGAAATCATGTCATGGATCTCGATCTCACACCCAATCTGTCCACCACATGACATCGCATTGGAATTTGACGAGGCATGGTTCTCTGAGCATCCAAGTGACTTTCACCAGAGCTCTCATCGAAACTGTCAAATGTATCGTGTACGGGGAGTTTGCTAACATAATCACCAAATCGACCAGGACAGAAACGTTGTGACTGATTTTGGGAGTTAATATAAGCGACTTCCCGTCACTTACCCCCTTCATTTAAATAATGGACGCTATTGTATATTTCCAGAGCTTCATCGACGACAGCAAAGTTTTTTTTCGTCAAGGAACGGAGTGTTTTATCTGTATGTGGTACATTGCTTCAACATTGGGTGTTTAAAACGCCCATTCGATATCGAGGAACTTTTAGCCGCTGATAAAAAGCAAGCCGACTATATCGTCAACAAACTGCACGGTATTACCTGGGATAGCAGTGATGTGGATTACATCCTACTCGAATCCCTCATCTACCGTGCCACAACGTGTGCAGAAACCTTCTACGCCAAGGGGGCAGAAAATAAAAAGTTTCTAGCCAAATACACGCCTACACCTGTCGTAAATCTGTACAACAGAGGTTGTTCGTCTTTGAAAACACTTAAATTGTGCTGCACCATGTGCAGGGTAAATAGTTCTGCTTGGAATTTATGTTCAGCCTCCCTCGTTTTGGGACTTCGAGAGTGGATGATTGAAGATGGTCACGCACACCTTAAGACGTGCGCTGAAAACAAACCCGTGGCTCCGTTCTGTACGATCGGGTGTTTTCTTTGCTGATCAACTACCCGCAAAAATGTAGTGACATGCCACTCTCGTCGTCAACATGGATCCACACACCAAGCCTGTGACGCATTGGGTCGCCATCTTTATCGACAAGAACAGCACGGGAGAATATTTTGACAGCTATGGTTTTCCACCCCGTATAAAGTCACATCTGGCATTAATACGCAAAAACACTTCCCGCACGCCTCATAACACGATACCACTTCAAAGCATAGCCTCAGAAGTTTGCGGCCATTACTGTCTCATGTTCCTTCTCTATCGCGCCCCAAACATTTAAATGAAAACTTTCCTAAAACTATTCTTGCCCACCAATCATACCGGCAACGACGCTAACGTGTTGACATATTACAACACATTGTTCAAGACGCTAGGGTCCTTCCGTCCCTCAAGAGGATACATCCAATCATCATGCGCCTCGTCTTCCCGTTAAAAGGGGAATTTAGGTGGCGTGCCGGCCATAATCACGACAGTCGTCTAAGCGACGATCAAACATTATGGAAGGTCAAGACATTTGCACAAGCAAATCAAGCTGGCTAAGCCGCTTGCCATCACCAGTATTTCAACATTTTGTTTCCGCTGAACGAAGTCGACACCAAAATAGTCATCGTCGGCATGGAGTGTCAAGAACTTTACGCTATGTCCAACTAGAAAAATGCGGAGGGAATTGTGCGGTGTTTAACCGTACCGAGTGGCAAGACCTGGGCAACTACAAGTCGTCATATCAAGGTTTTTCAGCAACACGCAGCCTCCTCAGAAGGTTAGTCTGACTAATCATGAAATATCTCTAAGACGCATGTGCGGTGACTGTATGGTCTTCATCAGTGAGAAACAAGACGCCGCACTCAAACGGTCGCCTATCTAGCACCTACATGGGCACGTCTTTGTGAGGTGTGGGACTTCATCGACGTTGCCATCGACCGACGCGATATCTGGTCGACACCCATCGCACGATATTGCAACGATTTTATCGACACCCTCGTCGTGGATGTATGCGACATGCAAACAGAATCAGTGGAAGTCATTGATCTCGTACAGCCTACGGTGGAAACACGCATCAGAAACCTGGATCTTAGCAGTGCTATCGACTATACATGTCAAGTCATCGGTTTGGACTATTACATGTCGGATTGTGAACTAAAAAACAATTTTACTAACAATTCTAAGAGAAGCTGTAGGAAAACGTATGAACGAATATATGCGTCATTCCTGTAAAAGTGTATAATAAATATTATGTATGTTTGTGAAACCTTTAATGTATAATAAATATATGTTTTTAATATCGTATTTTATTCACGCAAAATCTAGGGCGCCAATACTCTTTCATGTTTTTGACTTTATTATATATGTGTCCTAGTTCGTGTTTGTTTTCGAGAGCCCTTCGGGCGTGGTGTTAACTGTTTGTCCCATTATTTTTTTCGTGCATTATTCATGTTTTATTAGAAGTTTAAGAAAATAAATAAAAACCTTACCGAAAAATCACGCAAGATCTATTTGTCCCTTACCTTATCCCAAAACGTAGGGAAGCCAGATACAAGTCTCAACTTGTAAATCCGCCAAACCGGCACCAAGCATGAACAGGGTCAATAATCACTTGTACTAACTCACAGTTTCAAGGTCACAATCTATTTCTGTCTCGACTTGCCGAGACGCCAGGTGTGAGTCATCAGGGAAAACCCACTGCAAAAATAATTCAAGGTCGTGATCTATTCCTGTCTCGACTTGTCTTTTCGAGCCACCAAACAGGCTCAAGGGCTGCGATGACGTCACCGTAAAAATCCATTACCACATAGATGGGGGAATGGGAGGGGGATGGTTGTGACACCAAAATAGATTCAGTTGCTTGTGACACATTACGCTAAGCGGCCGTCGGGAGAGGTTCCTTCTGCGTGCTCCCCACACTCACCAGGAGGGAAGGATGCGGACCGTGGCCCACCACTTGAATCTACACACTCCCCCTACCAATAAATATAAATAATCTCACACCAATAAGTAAATACAAAACTCCCACGTCAGTCGCAATCATACCCGACATTCGATCCAATGGGCACACGTAAAATACTAATGAGCACACATAAAAATCAAATGGACAGGAACACACAAGTTTGGAACACATACAAACCGTGTAAAGGTGGTCCAACTTGGAGGGAGGAGGAGAGGAAAGCGCTGACCGAGTGCTATAAACACAGCCAATCAACAGCGCTGTATTGAGCCAGTGCTAATTATAGCAGACAAACACAGTGCTGTTTTGGTACGCTGATCCATCTACTAATGTGCCAGTTAGCTTTGAAAGTAATTTGGTTTCATAAATAAATTGTTTTTTGCGTAGTATTAAATTATTGCGCTTTGAAAGTGAGGCTGCTGACATTAATGATCAATGGGTTACATTGAAACATTTAAAGCTATTGCAACATTGGAAATAGCTTTATGAATGACAATATCAGGCTTTAGCTAAGCGGTAATTTTTCGGCAAAATTCCAATTTATAAAAATAAAAGAGTGGCAAAATTATGGTAGGCAATTTTTTTCGACAAGACCAATCCAACAAAGGAGGTTATTGGCATCTCACTATGATTTAGGTGGGTAATTTATTGACAAGCTTAAGCCTTGTTGAACCAAATGTTACTATTAGTTTTGAAATAAACCAATTAATAAAGCATACGTACTTGAAAAAATACTTTTTCACAACCATAACCATTGCACATAACTTAAAAATTATTCATTTAAATTGTGTTAGCGTTGACTATTTATAACAATTGTTTTGTTTTAGTAATTTCTTACTTTTTCATGTTAACGTCATTGAAGGAGGTTTACTTACATGATGTTTGTGTTACAAAGAAGCTGTTCATAGTACAGGAAACAACTGCTTTTCTTGCTTCACCTCTTAAATGAGAGTGACGGGTAGACGTTTGGAACTGAGGGGGAAAAAAACCTAAACATTTTAAAATGGGATGTGTGAACCAATTATTTATTACTATCAATACCTATTCTTATAAACTATATATAGAAAGCGAATTATAATATAATATTTTTGGCTTTGAAAATTTTATCTTGAAAAATAATGCCACTAAAGTTATGGTCGACTTATGTTTGAAGGAAACACTGGTTGTGATAAGTATTATAGAAAAGATGATTTGGCGAACATATTGCGTAAGAAGATTGAGTAAGATAAGGAATAATCAAAGTGGAGAGGGGGTGCAAAGTATTTTCTACAGAAGTATAAGCCTGATGGGTTGTGAAGGTAGGGGATCTTAGGTTGTTACCTACCACTTTCTTTTCCCTTGTTTTATCACTTTTGGCATGTTTTGTACTAAGTAGTAAATGAGATCGAAACTGATTGTCCGCTGTGTGTAGCTAGTAAATAATGGTCTGAAATCTACGAGGGCACTTTCAAACCAGAGTACTTAATAACACCTTTTGGCAGGAATGATGTGTTGGGAGGGTTAGGAAGCGAGCTATAGAAATTTAAGGAATTACAGTGATAGCTGCTAACTGAACTGGTTAGCGTCGGTTAACCCCCAAGGAGTAACTTGATACAAAGGAAATGTTCCAAAAGCTGTAACTATTGGGTAAATTTAATAGTAAAAAAAGAGATATCATGGAAAAAGGGGCAATCGGAAACTATGGCAGGCCTATTTCTAATTAGTACTGCCCGTCATCGAATAGAAAAAATTTAAAACACTCGACAATAGTCGGGAAGCCCGACACCAACAATGGAATACTTCTAAACAAAAAAAGTGTCAAGGGGCACCTGAAGGGAGCCGGACAGATATAAACAAATCACCACTATCCACCCCTCGGGGACAGAAGCATACCCCCATTGATCACTGCACAAAGGTAGAACTACAATGACAAACAAGAGACTGAAAACAACCAACGACCCAATTAGGTCGTATAGTAACATCAAGGATTAAGCTAATTTCCCCTTTCTCCCAAAACAAAAGGTTTAAACCTTTGGGAGTCAGGGGCATTTAGAAGGGGGTACAGACTGCCCCAAAAATGTAAGCCCTAGTCATATAAAACATAGTTTAGCAATAAATAAGCATGGTCAAAAGGCTACACTCTTTTAAAATTTAAATACCCCTGGCATAGAGTATACACAAAAATTTAAACCAAATTATTTGAAGCTTCCATATGAAAAAAAATAATAACTACAATTCTCTAACAGACTGAGGCCTAAAAATAACTTTATCAATATTACAGTTATCTGCGGCGAGGTGGAGAGTCCGATGGAAAGATCACCTTGACTGCTGCTTGTGGGTTTAAATTTTAGTGGAAGCCTCAGGGATGCTCTGTAACGAAATGTTGAAAGGAATACAACAATAGTATGAGCGGTTCAGTATTTTATATTTAAAAAGGGTCTGATGTCAAAAAAGAAGGGGGGGGAAGGGAGATTTACTCGAAACATGAAGAAAAAACCCAGAAGAATAAAAACCCCAGTTGGCCCGGGGTTCAAGGAAGCGCACAGGTCGCTCAGTCTTTTTTTTGCTGTGCAAGTTGGGCTAGATGCGGCTGCCCCGGGCCACTTATTTAATTTTTTTGGGAGTCCAGCCTAGCAAATTTAAGTGTCCCATTTTTGAAACAACTATACAGGAGTTTAAAATACTGCAATTAATTTTTGTTTTGTTTTCTTTTGTATGTCGGGGGTAAGTGAGCCATTTTCGAGGGGTTTTCCCGCTTAATAATTTTTAAAGTGATTAACTGACAAAGCTAAACCCCCACTATCATAACACCCCTAAAAGTGTCGCAAAATAAAGGAGACGTAACAATTTTACAGAGGGGCATAATTTTTGTAATCAAAATTTGAACTGATTGGGCCTTAATGATAAACCTTACATACACTTCATGAAACACATTGCAGGGAAAAAAGATTTAATCAGGTGTTTTTTTTCTTGTCAATTTGCTTTATAGAAAACCTAACAAAAGGGGAAAGATCAAGGCAGTTATTCATTCACCTATAATAGTGTTCTTAATTTTTGATTAGCCTCGCATTTTTATTTGGGAAAACATGGCGGAGGAAATGAAACACGTGACACACTTGAGACGCCAACATTTGCATATTTTCCTCACTTCAAGCCTAACAACCCGGGCTAACCATGGGGTGGGTGATTTTCCATAGCTTTCGAGCTGCTCAAAAAACGATGGGAAGGTATGTACTCACCCAAAAAAAAAAAATACTTAACTTTATATGTGGACTGGTTTTTGTTTAAAACTTAATGGGTTTAAAAAAAAAGTGTAAATAATCTTTTTTTTTATTATTAGCTCGCGTCTTTACTACCCGTTTGGGGGTTTACGGACATAAAGCTAATGTGTAGGGGGGATTGTGAGATTTAAATGGAGGGCCTACAGTTTAACGTGGAAAACCCGAACCACGGGAAGGCCTGGCCCTTCCCCACATTCCAAGTTTTTGAAATTTAAAACAAAAGTCTTTTCAGAGCTGATGGGAAAGGGGTTTTGGGAAACAGATAAGTCTGTTTTCCGGGGTCGAGGATTGAACCCCGGGCCCCCCAGCACAGAAGTCCGCAGCTTTCCCATAGACCGCCAGGTCACCCACTAATCATTTGATCTTCACAAATTTTAAATTTTTAAAATTCTACAGTATCTGGTGACCCGTTCTTTGCCCTGGGTAACTAAAAGTAACTTTTTTATTCCTTTGTATATAAAAAACACCACAGTGAATAGTTGGCTGTTATTTTTCCTCACCAACCCCTGACCTACTTTCCTCTGATTGGCTGTTATTTCCCCCCTCCCCTCAAGCCGTCCAACCACGTTAATGTTGGTGAATAATTATCGTTAATTAGGAGTGTCATGGCGGCCTTGTTGGTTCTTGCTTAATTGTGAATAATTATCGTTAATTGATTATGGTTAATTAAGAGTGTCACGGTGGCCTTGTTGGTTGGTGTCAGGCGTTCCTCGCGCCATGGCTGCTGAGACCCTTCTCTATCAAAGTAGGATGGGGGTGGTTGGAGTTTTTATTCATGGCTGCCGAGGTGCTGCGACCCTTCTCTATCGAGCTTCAGTCGTGTAATGCCAACTTTCTCCTTCACTCCGCTGCTGGTTTCCCCCCCTCCCCCCCAGCCCCTCCCCCTCCAGCCCCACCCCCTACAGGCTACAAAAACCATTGATTCTTGCTTAGAGACGTGTTGAGACAAGAAATACAGGTGTGTTCAAAACCCTTTCCCCTCCTGGCACCAGGTTGGTGGGCAGACAAGTCAGGACAAGAATATATCTGAACCTCGACAACCTTGGGTTTTTTTCCATTGCGTGTTATGTCGCAACTCTAGCTGGCAATTGCACAATCAGGGGCCACCGAATCCTCGGGTAGGGGCCGCTATCCCGGTACAAAAGTCTACTAAAATTGTTTGTTTGGTATCGTCTTTCACAACGCACGGATGTGTGTATATGTCATGGACAGAACAACATGGTTTTTTTTTCCATTGCGTGTTATGTCGCAACCCCCGGCGCCTGGTTGGCGTGTCTTCAAAACAAGTTGAGACAAGAATATCATTGCCCCCGGGCAACGGATTTTACCCTGGCTCGACAAGACGAGTTGAGGCAAGAATTATATATTTAGTCATCTTTGGCGTCAGGTTGGCGGGCAGACAAGTCAGGACAAGAATATATAGTGTGACGTCGAAATAGGGAGGGAGGGTATAAAGAGGGGCACCCCCCCCCCTGGTTGTCTAGAGCCAGGTAAGATGGACAAGTTTACAGCAGCTGGTAAATATTGACGACGCGGTGCAGAACGTAAAATTGTGTTATTCTAGCCGTAGATCAAAAGTACTCGGTGGATAAACTAAAAGCCGTCAATACAAAGTTCGGGAGACGCCTAATAGCCTATCTAGACGGTGAGTTTTGTGTTTTTATATCCTGTCGTTTTGGTAACCTTACAGATGAAGACGTGTGTGAGTTAAATAAAGAAAAACTGGTATTTACCTGCGCCGGAGTAAAACCCGGTTCACCTACCATTGTGAGCTTTGAACGCGTTTAAGCGGCGGTGCAGTTACCAACGGGCAGCGGGTGGTTAGTACGGAACGTTCACCATGCTTGGAACAGGCTATATTAATTTAAGTTTGTTGGTCATACGATTGAGGGGTGTGCCTATATGACGGGGGAGAATGTTCACAGTGTGGTGGTGAGTGATAGACAGGTAATTTACAAAATAGAGGAGCGAGGCTATATCGAGTTTTGCGACTCGACCTGTCACACGATAAGAGCGATGGAAGTACTACCCTATGAGAGAATCGAAGCGACATACATGTGTGATATGACGTGCGCCGTTTACAACTTCCGCAAGGGGACGTGGTAGCTGTGTTGCCACGACCACCACCGCCGCCCTTCCGACCGCCGCACCACGCGACGCCACCATCGCCGCCCCCCCCAGACACAGGTGAATACCGCGCCAGAGTCACAGGCGTATCCAGCCTCAGAGAACCCGCCACCAGAGTCGTCTGTCTACCCCGGGCAGTAGAGTCACCTGCATCAGATTCACTGGCGTATCCACAGTCAGATTCGTCTGTCTACCAGCCACCTACGTGCCCGCCATCACCGGAGGTAAAGTCCGAGGAACCTGTAAATCTCGAGGATTTAACAATTTACAGAAATTATTCAAACGTTAAAAATTATAAGAGAAACGCCCCGCCGACTACATACTCAGTTCTGGGCAGTTTAGGTAACGTTTTCCTTCCAAAGTCAATATATATTTGGATTGTAAGCGCTTTAAATCTAAAGCACGCTGTAATGATATAGCTTGGAGGACAAAGTGTGATGTTTAAAAGTGAATTAATAAACTAGACGTACTCTGCTGCTGTAATCGGAGCTAGCGGGGGACATTTTGAAAAAAAAAACCTTAGAGTTTGTGAGTGTTTATTTCTTTTGCTGCATCTCCAATTGACATTATGCCGTTTAAATGCCACGGATCCTACGCAAAGCTCTCCAATCTTATTCGGCACAAAATTCAATGTCAGCAAACACCTCCAAATGCTGCTCACCCAGGATACCTGTTGGGGCGAGAAGGTATTATGCAGTGCGTTAGACCTGATCGAGAAAGAGGAATACAATCGTTCAAGTGCTTAAACGAACTTGAGAAAAACAAAAGTTATAACGTTGTGCTATCGGAAGAGCCCGAACCTAGTGTTATTGTGCTTGAGTTTGTTGGAAGAGTAAGATTGCCAGGTAAAAAACTGTGGAGACATTATCAATATACACTCTAGTGCCTCTCAACGTGTCTTGAATTATTTTGGAGGTGACTCCTACTCATTTTCTAGATGGTAGATGCCTTTTATATGTATTGGTCAAAAGACCTAAATAATATTGCTGCTTGTTGTGAATGTTTTAAATTAACCAATTGCTGTTGTCATAAAAAAACTAACAAAAAAAATTTACTCCTCATTTTCTAGCTGGTAGATGTCTTTGTCAAAAGACCTATTACTGCTTGTTATGAATGTTTTAAATTAATCAATTGCCGATCGTCAATAAAATAAGTTGGTTGGAGAATAAAAGACCCGAAGGAGGCGGCAGCATTGTTGCCAAACCCCAAAAAGCCTGTAAACTTCCCAATTTTCTGTATGATAATATGAGCGTCATATTTTTTTTAAATCCTGAGGGCGTATGCTATATTGTTTGAGCCTGAGCTTATAAGCTATATGAGCTTGTATTTATAGGATAGGAGGGAGGTGTGGGTGTAGACTTTAAAACACAAGCATAACAGTTTTATAATATTTATTCCCAAAACACTTTTTCAAAAAACACTTATGAGGATTTGAAATTATTTTAAATAATATGTTTGTAACGTTTAAATATGAAACTATATATAACCATTTTCACTAAACAAAACAGTCCACTTAAACAGCAACAAGAAATTTAATGTCTGCAACTTTTACAAAAAATCATATTATTTTAAATTAATAGGAATATTTACAATATTTATCTACACACAATGAATATTTACATAATATGGGAAATAGTGGCCTCGGTACTAAATATGATAAATATATACAATAATTTTATTATATTGACTAGAAAGGAAATAAATATATTTACAATCTGTTTAAATTTGTTTTGAAATAAATATATACAAACAGTTGACTAGAATTGACTAGAAAAATATCAGGTAGGCGGAAGACTGTACTGGAAAATAAAAAAATATAAAAAGTAACCCTGGTGCATAAAAAAATATAAAAAATATGCTTGTTTTCATGCAGAAAAAAATATGAAAAAAAAAAATTATCAAATCTTTGAAAAATGGTATGTCAGTGGAACTGTCTAGAGTAAAAGAAAAAAAAGATGGTTATTCAGCCCGTCTAAATGATCACTTTTATTTGTGGGGAGGGCGTTTATAAGGACTCTGATACCCAAACGGCAACGTATTAAAATCATCGGTTATCCGACGTTTGGTGTACACGGCCGCTAGACTTTAGTCTGCGAAACTGTACATACAGTCGCAAGACCTTTTCTTACAATTTTGTGTGGGATTTGTATGTATCTTTCCGCAGCCTGTTCTGTGACCATCGCTTTCAAAACTTCAAAATTAACATCGTTCTGGTTGCCATAGTTTATGGTGATCCCACAAACCTTGCACACCGTTTTGGTTTTGGGAGGATCACCACCAACACAAACTCGATACGCGTAATTCTTGGGACCGCCAGATACAAAGGCGCTAATATAACTTCCCGGATCGTAATCCTGAAGTTCATTTAGTGAGGTCACCTAAAAAGTCTCCGGTCGGTGGACTCCAATCGCCGGGGCGTTCGGTAAATAGAACGCTATCTGTATCATGATACAAAACGCGGTCCCCCAATTGTTCAAGGATGCTGTATAAGTGCAACCTAGCCATAGCAGTCGTGTAGCACGCCACCGCCACACTCGTGTTAGGGTTAGGGCGCAGCGCGTCACGCGCATCCTTGTAATTGAGGAACATAACCTCATCATTTACATCAATGACGCTGTCCACGGTGAGTACGGATCCGTCAGGTACTTTGTGGATTCCCTGATAGTCGTTGACAACGGCTACGTGGGTAAATCGGGTCTTTGCCCAAACTTTCCCCATAGTGAATTTAAAAAAAAGTTTTAGCCAGAGTGCGGAGACCAGGGTTTTTACAAACTGAGCCGAAATCGAGTTTTACCCCTTCCCTTTCCTCCTAATTTTGAAATAAAAGCTAACTTTTCCTCCTGTGAGGTACACCACTCTGGCCATCCGCTAGCTTCTTGTTTAATTTTCAAAAAAGTATCAATGTACCCGTGAAACAGGCCGCCAGAACGCGTCTGACGGTCGTAAACAGATACATTGTACTCCCACACTTCGTGTACTGCTTCAACGGTGTAGCCTTTCTCAACGGCTTTCCGGATCTCGTCAATCACCCAGACGCCTGTCAACCAGCGATCTTTTTTGTCGTTGTGCTGACACGCGCCTTGGTTTTTCTCCCTCCCGCATTTCCTGCACAAGATGAACATTAACTTGTCGTGCATCCGTGTTGGCAATACGGGCAGGAATAAATCTCGCGGAGGCGTCACTGTAACTTTGGCTATGCCTTCTACTTGATCTATAGACTGACAATTTGGTTCCAAGTGAATTTTGGGATGGCCGACTGGGTATTTTTGTACTTGCAAAGTATGGATATAACGAACACACATCCAAGTACTTGATCTTCTCTCCACAAGAAAGGTCTGCTTCATGGAAGAGCTTGATACAATTTGTACGCCCGCCAAAGAATGCATCCCTTGGGCTGAGAGGCTCCTTGGTATACACCTCGTGCCGGAGTACAAATTTCTGCAAGTCCTTGTCTGTGCGTTTCATCGCATTAAACATACACTCCCACATCTCTACGACCGTGTAGCCGGCATTCTTAAACTTTTCCAAACAAGCCATGGTCGCTTCATATCGCGTCTCCATGGTCTCGGGGACTATTTTTGACGGGGGGGGCCTAAACAGCGTAGCAGAGAGGGCACCCGTGCCAAAACAGCCCCGAAACTGGAAGACGGTGTTGGTATCTCCAACTTTAACAACACCGTCTACACGGCGTCCTAAACACATATTCCTCACGGCCGTTTACCCGCATGAAGAATAGAGACACCACGCTGATGGGCCTCCCAGCAGAGCCATTGTACAGCGACGTGCGACTGTTGGTCTATGCACCGATAGCCACCGTTAGGATAATACCGATAGTATTCTCCTTAAGATGACTTCGGCGGTAAACCAACATGGCCGCTCCAGCTAAACGTACACGCCTCTCTGAAAGGGTCCATCTTTGCTTTCTCCATGAGCATCTTTCTAAACTTCAGGCAGGGCCCTTCCGTAGGATCTCTACATCTTTCACACAATACAGTTCCAACTCGCGTTTTAAAATCAAAGACATAATTTCTTTGACCAACGCATCATACCACTTCTCAAAGTGCTCATTTCCCTCAACTGACATCTCGCCTATGCCGTAGTCCTCCTTTGGCGGCAAGGGACCCCTATACCCCGCGTTTTCTTTTTATTGAAAAAAATGGGGGAAATGTCCCTTGGCCAAAGACTCGTTCAGTCCAAAAGTTTTGGGCAATTTGGACAGCGACATTGGGAGAAAGTTCAGCGAGTCAATAAAGTGGAGCGGACCGTAACGCATGGACATGATTTTCCCACGTTCATTATAAGTTCTGGAGTCCATTTTTTAACCTCCATCATATATTTTAAAATAAAATTACCATCATAGGATTTCGCGTTATGGCCGAGGAAAAAACCTATCGTGAATGGAATACAGTCACTGTGCTCCTAAAAGTGGTCAACTTGGACCGTTAATAACGGATTGGAAACATTCGGGCTGATTTCTCTAGTTATAAATGGCCATTGAGAGCCAAGAAACCAAACAAGAGGGAGAGAGAGATAGAGAGAGCCTGTTAAGATTGGCTGGGAGGCACTCGGTCGGGTTTCTCTCTCTCTCTCTCTCTCTACGATGTCTTAACACAAGCCGGTAAAAATAGAATAATAAAGGTCTTTAAGTGTATACTAGTACAATTCGATCTCAGGATGATATAATGGCGTTTGTGCGCGCGCGAGAGAGAAATACACATAGACTATTTTCAAACTAGTGGCTACATGTAGCATGAAACTTACATAGCAGCTGGTCGAGGGCGTACAAATCTGCCCAAACAGACGGGGAGAATTTCCCGCGACGCTGTGTGCCTCAGGCGGTAGGGGAGGCGGCGAGAGGATGTCCGGGGGTGTGGGTTAGACCCCTCGGGAACGGCAGAGGATTTGCGTCCGCCCGGTTGCCTCTGGCGGGACATCGCGACGCTAGGCAGACAGTCCGTCATCCAATCCCTGTGGGTCCCAGTAGTCTGAAATTAAAATAAATACATATTAATTAGCATTTAGGGGTGGGTGGGGAAAAAGCACCGACACGTCTCTAATACATATCGTAGACTGTTAAATTACCCATAGAGCATTACTCGTCCGCGACGCACACGCCATTTTCTCCAAAGATCTGCAATTGGGTCTAGATTATTGGGATCCTGAGGTTGTTTCGCCATGGCAACCATCGGGGCTCATCAACTAGCAAAAAAAAATAACACCATTGTACGCCACAGATGTATTAAGCAAAAAAAAACCATTAAAATATACTAAACGATTTTAAAAAATATACCTGATTGTATATAGTTTTCTAGCAACTCGAAGCTCATATTGGTGGTTACGGCACTCAATTACAAATTTAAATGACCGATTGTGATGATTTGAGCTGTATTTATAACCAGCTCAAAGGGGCTTGCCGGTCTAAATACAATAAGGGTCTCGGCGCATGCGCAGAGACTTATTTTTGTCACTCGGGTTCTACCCATCGACTCAGGATGGACGTGGCTGCTCTGTTCCGTCAATAGTCGTAAAACGTTACTAGGTGAAAGTTATTAGTAACTAGCTTTTACCTATCGCTGCTTCGCCCTCAATAATTGACGACATCTTTTAATTTTAAACTAAACTGTTTTGGGTCCTAAGTCTAACTTTTTTTTAAATATTTATGCGTTTTTTTCTCAGTTCTAGCTGTAAATAATTTTGCCGTATTTTAATTCTCTCTTTTAAATATTTCGTAATAAAGTTATCAGTTATAATTTTTTAAATTTTTAACTTCATAATTAATAAGATAATTAAATAATTAAATTTTAAAAATTTTGAGCTACATAGCTAAAATCACATCATGAATATACGTCGCACTAATTTTATCTGATGCTTGATGCACGTATAAGCCACTGAATTGTTTTGATAACGCTCGTTAAGACGGGTACCTGCTAGCTGGCAGAAAAAGTAATATTTTTTTTGTCAGTTATAAATATTAAATAAGAGTGGATAAAAGCGATAGCAAAATAAAGCATTCAATTTTTACTAAATAAATCTTAAAATTTATTTATTAACTATGTTTTTTGTGAATACTGTAGTACTTTTGGGTATTAGTGTCCCTGGTTATTATCCTTCAGCTACACTAAGACTTGGCTGTTGCGCTGTGGAACCCAGACAAAGACACAATTAATAATTTCTAAAATAGGGTTTGGGCAAATAAATACCATTCCTAGCCAAGGTTTGACCTAGAAACTTTTTGATACAAATCGATAACGCCAATTCAACTGGAAACTGCCTCTGTCACAAAATAAAGGGGGTGTAAGTGCTTACTAGCACCAAATCTATTTTCATTATCAAACATAATCATACATTCCTTTGAGATTAATATTTGTGTCCAACTCTGTCTCCGATAGATGGGTTTCATTGCAAAATTCCTGTTTTAGTGTTCAAGTTTCTAATGAGCTTTTACTATACTGTTTTTTTTTTTAACATTTTAAGTGGCATTACCGTGTTTATAATAAAAATTTAAAACTGTTATGGATAGTTGTATTTTTCCTCCTCATCCTCAAAGTGGATTGGGTCCACAATAATGTAACAACGCGTCTCTCCTGATGTAATACTAAATATTAATTTATTTTAATAACCTCTTTACTACGCAGATACAATATTTTGGTGTGAGAAATTTTTTATATATTGGTTGGGCTCAAAATATTCCAAAAGTTTACGTGAGCTATTGAGTCTTTTGTCAATATTTCCTCTAGCCCTTCTATTATTTTTTAATTCAAGCTATAAATGTTTTTCAAAAATTATTCTTCATTGCCCAAATCCATTAACCACACCCTGTAGTAACTGTCAATTGCCCGAACATTATTTAGCTCGAGATTGTTAAAGCTGTCAAGGGCTAGTAATGACACAACTTTTTTTTGAGAGACTGGTTCGGATTCCACGTAAACTGCAGGTCCTTCATTTCATCTCACAATCACCCTACCATTACTCATTAGCGTAAGTGCGTATAACCCGAACGGGTATTAAAACTTAAAGCGTATAACCCGAACGGGTAGTAAGAGGCGGTGCTAAATATTATTATTATTATTATTATTATTATTATTATCTCTCAAACTCATATTTACTTATTTTCCAAACACCCTGTATTGAACAGCGGGCACTCCACTTGGCGAATCTTACTGTTTACGACGACCATAAACCGTCCTTCCCCTAACTCATTTTATCCTTTTGTGCCTGGTTAGGGCGGACGAGAACGAATTGACAATGAGTTTTGGAATGCTTAAAAAATACATTTGATTGTCGTTCGTCTATTTGGGAGTTGCATGAAGTAATATTCGGTGTGTACTCGGAAGTAAGTACTAAGACCAAAATGACGGATTCGTGATGGACATATATAAAAAAAAATCTAAACCTTTGAAAGAATTATAATTACTTTGAAGGCCAATGAGCAAAGAATGGTACAACAACCTTATCCCGTTAGTATCAGTGTGTTTCAAATACCGATGTAGATATTTTAATTTGAGAATTTACTGACAAAAAATGTTTTGGAACTCTTTGGCATTTATGACTTTGATAAAATGAATAGTTAAGTAGGAGGCTTATGCTTAGTAAGTTTTAAGTGGTTTTTTTTAATTATTGAAAGCATTTTGTAGAATTATTTATTTCTGTTTTCATCCTTAATAGAGGTGTTTTTTTCTATTAGGCGTGAACACTTTTAGTTTTATAATAATAGACGTTTTCCTAGAGATATGCTTAGTTTAGTTTTTAATATAGGTGTTTTTCTTTCATCTTGGGAAGTTGATATAGAGGAAGTTAAACCGCATTTGCGTGAAAAAAAATATCCCCGGTTCACACCGTCCGAGATTCGAACATTCTACTATTTGGTCGATTGATGAACACGCTTTTGTTCAACTAAAAATAAATATTTTGTACTTGCAAGAAATACGCCGTTAAATGGCATTTCAACTTTTAGAAATCATAAGGTCCCGGGTTCGATTCACATGTAAGGATGTCTGTGGGGGGAAAATTAATTTTCGGCGGATTTCAAAACAAAATTAAGATAGGTTTGTTTTCATCTTGGGAAGGCTGATTTAGAGGAAGTTAACCCGCATTTGCGTGGAGACAGCTCCGATCCGCTTTTATTTTGTATACTAGCTTGTATAGATGGGTCTTTAAAACAAAAAAATATTTTTTCCTCTAAAATTGATAACACGCTACTATTGTGAAAGTTGCAGACTTGACGTATGAATAGACCTACGAGTTATTCTAGTATTTCAAAACTAAATTAATTAATAGACGATTTTTCATACTAAAATTGAAATAAACTCCGAACCGCTTTTTATTTTGCATTCAATAAACACACAACAGTTACCGATACTTTCAGCGATTTCAAAACAAAATTAAGTTAATTAATACGCGTTTTTTTTTTTTAATTCTCTCTAAACTTGTAGAGCCAGGGTTTGTAAACCACATTTTTTTTTGTTAGCTTTCCCCCTAGTTATTTACAAAGTGTTGTAACGGCCTTCAAGGAAGAAAAGCAATAGCACGTTAGGAAGTTTTTATGACGAGGCAGCGACTCCCTTTGTTCATGACAGGCTTTTTGTGGGGCTAAACAGTGATTCATGTGTCCCCTATTTGCGGGATGTGGCAATTATCAGAATTTTCACATCACCGTTCAGCTCTGTGGGGTGAATTCCGGAAGTGAAAGCTAAGGGGAAAGGGTTGAACACACACCTGCGCTCACGATATATTCTTGTCCTGACGCGTCTGCCCGGCAACCTGGCGCCCCGATGACCTCAATATCTATTCTTGTCTACACACACATTGTCTGCCCCCCAACCTGGTGCCAGGAGGGGGAAGTGAAAGCTGCGGCAAAGGGTTGCACACACACCTGCTATTCTTGTCTCAACTCGTCTCTAAGCAAGAATCAACTGGTTTGCAGCCTGTAGGAAGGAGGGGGGAAAAACCAACAGCGGAGTGAAAGGAGAAAGTTGGCACACACGACTGAAGCTTGATAGAGAAGGGTTCCCCAGCAACACGACAGCCATGAATATAAACTCCGATACCCCCCATCCTACCTTTGATAGAGAAAGGCCTCCAGCCAAGGTACGAGGAACGCCCAACTCCAACCAACAAGGCCACGTGACACTCCTAATTAACAATAATTATTTACCAATTAAGCAAGAACCAACACGTCCGCCGTGAATAAATCTCCAACACTCCTAATTTAACAATAATCAATTAACGATAATTATTCACCAACATGTACGGTGGTTGGACGGCTGGAGGGAGGGGGGAAATAACAGCCAATCAGAGGAAAGTAGGTCAGGGGGTGAGGGAAAAATAAACACCAATCAGAGGAAAGTAGGTTCAGGGTGGGGGAAAGGAGGGGGGAGGGGAAGCCGGGTGTTTTGGGCCCGTTGGCGGAAGTGGGGATCTCATACGCCACCCTAGCTACTCATACAGTCTATTCAACTTTTTTCCCTCTTGCCCCTCTTTACGTTTTCCACCCCGTTAACCTTCTTACCGCTTTGAGCCTTTTTGCGGCTTTATAATCTCTTAACTTTTTAATAACTTTTACCTCTTTTAACCTTTATAACCCTTTTTGTTTTTCTATGATTTACTTTATGCCTTTTGGCCTTATTGCCCTCTATGATTTAGATATGTGTTTTACTAATTTTACCATTTTTACCCCTACACCCCTTTTTACTCTATACCATATATGCCCTATATCCTTTATACCCTCTTTACCCTTTCAACAACACAAAACGCTTTTTACACCTTTTGTGGCTTTTTAACAATTTTAAACCTTTTTTCTTTTACCCCCTTTTAAACTTTACAGCTTTGTTTAATTCATGGTTTAATTCTTTCTTTAAAAATTTTACCCTTTTTTTTTGGGCCAT